>CAKAJI010000002.1:0-600000 GCA_916610255.1 Lasioglossum lativentre
AATATATGCAGTGTATCATTGAAAATACCTTATAATATAACGTAATATACAGTGTATCAATGAAAATACCTTATAATATAACGTAATATGCAGTGTATCATTGAAAATACCTTATAATATATCGTAGTTTATCAATAAAAATACGTTATAAATAACGTAATATGCATTGTATCATTGAAAATACCTTATAATATATCGTAATTTGTAGTGTATCATTGAAAATACCTTTTAATATAACGTAATTTATAGTTTATCTTTGAAAATACCTAATAATATAACGAAATATGCAGTGTATCATTGAAAATACCTTATAATATAACGTAATATACAGTGTATCACTGAAAATACCTTATAATATAACGTAATATGCAGTGTATCATTGAAAATACCTTCTAATATATCGTAGTTTATCATTGAAAATACCTTATAATATATCGTAGTTTATCATTGAATATACCTTATAATATAACGTAATATGCAGTGTATCATTGAAAATACCTTATAATATAACGAAATATGAAGTGTATCATGGAAAATGCCTTATAATATATTGTAATTTGTAGTGTATCTTTGAAAATACCTTATAATATAACGAAATATGCAGTGTATCATTGAAAATACCTTCTAATATATCGGAGTTTATCATTAAACATACCGTATAATATAACGTAATATGCATTGTATCATTGAAAATACCTTATAATATATCGTAATTTGTAGTGTATACCTTATAATATAACGTAATATGCAGTATATCATTGAAAAATACCTTATAATATAACGTAATATGTAGCGTATCATTGAAAATACCTTATAATATAACGTAATATGTAGTGTATCATTAAAAATACCTAATAATATAACGTAATATGCAGTGTAGCATTGATAATACCTTATAATATAACGTAATATGCAGTGTATCATTGAAAATACCTTCTAATATATCGTAGTTTATCATTGAAAATACCTTATAATATATCGTAGTTTATCATTGAATATACCTTATAATATAACGTAATATGCAGTGTATCATTGAAAATACCTTATAATATAACGTAATATGCAGTATATCATTGTAAATACCTTATAATATAACTAAATATGCATTGTATCAGGGAAAATACCTAATAACATAACGTAATATGTAGCGTATCATTGAAAATACCTTATAATATAACGTAATATGTAGTGTATCATTAAAAATACCTTATAATATAACGTAATATGCAGTGTAGCATTGATAATACCTTATAATATAACGTAATATGCAGTGTATCATTGAAAATACCTTCTAATATATCGTAGTTTATCATTGAAAATACCTTATAATATATCGTAGTTTATCATTAAAAATACCTTATAATATAACGTAATATGCAGTGTATCATGGAATATACCTTATAATATATCGTAGTTTATCATGGAAAATACCTAATAACATAACGTAATATGCAATGTATCATTGAAAATACCTTATAATACAACGTAATATGCAGTGTATCATTGAAAATACCTTATAATATAACGTAATATACAGTGTATCAATGAAAATACCTTATAATATAACGTAATATGCAGTGTATCATTGAAAATTACCTTATAATATATCGTAGTTTATCAATAAAAATACGTTATAATATAACGTAATATGCAGTGTATCATTGAAAATACCTTATAATATAACGAAATATGAAGTGTATCATGGAAAATGCCTTATAATATATTGTAATTTGTAGTGTATCTTTGAAAATACCTTATAATATAACGAAATATGCAGTGTATCATTGAAAATTACCTTCTAATATATCGGAGTTTATCATTAAACATACCTTATAATATAACGTAATATGCATTGTATCATTGAAAATACCTTATAATATATCGTAATTTGTAGTGTATCATTGAAAATACCTTATAATATAACGTAATATGCAGTATATCATTGAAAATACCTTATAATATATCGTAGTTTATCATTGAAAATACCTTATAATATATCGTAGTTTATCATTGAATATACCTTATAATATAACGTAATATGCAGTGTATCATTGAAAATACCTTATAATATAACGTAATATGCAGTATATCATTGTAAATACCTTATAATATAACTAAATATGCATTGTATCAGGGAAAATACCTAATAACATAACGTAATATGCAGTGTATCATTGATAATACCTTATAATATAACGTAATATGCAGTGTATCATTGAAAATACCTTATAATATAACGTTATATACAGTGTATCAATGAAAATACCTTATAATATAACGTAATATGCAGTGTATCATTGAAAATACCTTATAATATATCGTAGTTTATCATTAAAAATACCTTATAATATAACGTAATATGCAGTGTATCATGGAATATACCTTATAATATATAGTAGTTTATCATGGAAAATACCCTAATAACATAACGTAATATGCAATGTATCATTGAAAATACCTTATAATACAACGTAATATGCAGTGTATCATTGAAAATACCTTATAATATAACGTAATATACAGTGTATCAATGAAAATACCTTATAATATAACGTAATATGCAGTGTATCATTGAAAATACCTTATAATATATCGTAGTTTATCAATAAAAATACGTTATAATATAACGTAATATGCAGTGTATCATTGAAAATACCTTATAATATATCGTAGTTTATCATTAAAAATACCTTATAATATAACGTAATATGCAGTGTATCATTGTAAATACCTTATAATATAACTAAATATGCATTGTATCAGGGAAAATACCTAATAACATAACGTAATATGCAGTGTATCATTGATAATACCTTATAATATAACGTAATATGCAGTGTATCATTGAAAATACCTTATAATATAACGTAATATGCAGTGTATCATTGAAAATACCTTATAATATAACGAAATATGCAGTGTATCATTGAAAATACCTTCTAATATATCGGAGTTTATCATTAAACATACTTTATAATATAACGTAATATGCATTGTATCATTGAAAATACCTTATAATATATCGTAATTTGTAGTGTATCATTGAAAATACCTTATAATATAACGTAATATGCAGTGTATCATTGAAAATACCTTATAATATAACGTAATATACAGTGTATCACTGAAAATACCTTATAATATAACGTAATATGCAGTGTATCATTGAAAATAACTTATAATATAACGTAATATGCAGTGTATCATTGTAAATACCTTATAATATAACTAAATATGCATTGTATCAGGGAAAATACCTAATAACATAACGTAATATGCAGTGTATCATTGATAATACCTTATAATATAACGTAATATACAGTGTATCACTGAAAATACCTTATAATATAACGTAATATGCAGTGTATCATTGAAAATACCTTATAATATATCGTAGTTTATCATTAAAAATACCTTATAATATAACGTAATATGCAGTGTATCATTGTAAATACCTTATAATATAACTAAATATGCATTGTATCAGGGAAAATACCTAATAACATAACGTAATATGCCAGTGTATCATTGATAATACATTATAATATAACGTAATATGCAGTGTATCATTGAAAATACCTTATAATATAACGTAATATGCAGTGTATCATTGAAAATACCTTATAATATAACGAAATATGCAGTGTATCATTGAAAATACCTTCTAATATATTGTAGTTTATCATTGAAAATACCTTATAATATAACGTAATATGCAGTGTATCATTGAAAATACCTTATAATATATGGTAATTTGTAGTGTATCATTGAAAATATCTTATAATATAACGTAATATGCAGTGTATCATTGAAAATACCTTATAATATAACGTAATATACAGTGTATCACTGAAAATACCTTATAATATAACGTAATATGCAGTGTATCATTGAAAATACCTTATAATATAACGTAATATGCAGTGTATCATTGTAAATACCTTATAATATAACTAAATATGCATTGTATCAGGGAAAATACCTAATAACATAACGTAATATGCAGTGTATCATTGATAATACCTTATAATATAACGTAATATGCAGTGTAGCATTGATAATACCTTATAATATAACGTAATATGCAGTGTATCATTGAAAATACCTTATAATATATCGTAGTTTATCATTGAAAATACCTTATAATATATCGTAGTTTATCATTGAATATACCTTATAATATAACGTAATATGCAGTGTATCATTGAAAATACCTTATAATATAACGTAATATGCAGTGTATCATTGAAAATACCTTATAATATAACGTATTATGCATTGTATCATTGAAAATACCTTATAATATACCGTAATATGTAGCGTATCATTGAAAATACCATATAATATAACGTAATATGCAGTGTACCATTGAAAATACCTTTTAATATAACGTAATATGCAGTGTATCATTGAAAATACCTTATAATATAACGTAATATGCAGTGTATCATTGAAAATACCTTATAATATATCGTAATTTGTAGTGTATCATTGAAAATACCTTAGAGTATATGGTAATTTGTAGTGTATCAATGAAAATACCTTCTAATATAACGTAATATGCAGTGTATCATTGAAAATACCTTATAATATATCGTAATTTGTAGTGTATCATTGAAAATACCTTATAATATAACGTAATATGCAGTATATCATTGAAAATACCTTATAATATAACGTAATATGTAGCGTATCATTGAAAATACCTTATAATATAACGTAATATGTAGTGTATCATTAAAAATACCTTATAATATAACGTAATATGCAGTGTAGCATTGATAATACCTTATAATATAACGTAATATGCAGTGTATCATTGAAAATACCTTCTAATATATCGTAGTTTATCATTGAAAATACCTTATAATATATCGTAGTTTATCATTGAAAATACCTTATAATATAACGTAATATGCAGTGTATCATTGAAAATACCTTATAATATATCGTAATTTGTAGTGTATCATTGAAAATACCTTATAATATAACGAAATATGCAGTGTATCATTGAAAATACCTTATAATATAACGTAATATACAGTGTATCACTGAAAATACCTTATAATATAACGTAATATGCAGTGTATCATTGAAAATACCTTATAATATATCGTAGTTTATCATTAAAAATACCTTATAATATAACGTAATATGCAGTGTATCATTGTAAATACCTTATAATATAACTAAATATGCATTGTATCAGGGAAAATACCTAATAACATAACGTAATATGCAGTGTATCATTGATAATACCTTATAATATAACGTAATATGCAGTGTATCATTGAAAATACCTTATAATATAACGTAATATACAGTGTATCACTGAAAATACCTTATAATATAACGTAATATGCAGTGTATCATTGAAAATACCTTCTAATATATCGTAGTTTATCATTGAAAATACCTTATAATATATCGTAGTTTATCATTGAATATACCTTATAATATAACGTAATATGCAGTGTATCATTGAAAATACCTTATAATATAACGAAATATGAAGTGTATCATGGAAAATGCCTTATAATATAACGTAATATGCAGTATATCATTGAAAATACCTTATAATATAACGTAATATGTAGCGTATCATTGAAAATACCTTACAATATAACGTAATATGTAGTGTATCATTAAAAATACCTTATAATATAACGTAATATGCAGTGTAGCATTGATAATACCTTATAATATAACGTAATATGCAGTGTATCATTGAAAATACCTTCTAATATATCGTAGTTTATCATTGGAAAAACCTTATAATATATCGTAGTTTATCATTGAATATACCTTATAATATAACGTAATATGCAGTGTATCATTGAAAATACCTTATAATATAACGTAATATGCAGTATATCATTGAAAATACCTTATAATATAACGTAATATGTAGCGTATCATTGAAAATACCATATAATATAACGTAATATGCAGTGTATCATTGAAAATACCTTATAATATAACGTAATATGCAGTGTATCATTGAAAATACCTTATAATATAACGTAATATGCAGTGTATCATTAAAAATACCTTATAATATATCGTAATTTGCAGTGTATCATTGAAAATACCTTATAATATAACGAAATATGCAGTGTATCATTGAAAATACCTTCTAATATATCGGAGTTTATCATTAAACATACTTTATAATATAACGTAATATGCATTGTATCATTGAAAATACCTTATAATATATCGTAATTTGTAGTGTATCATTGAAAATACCTTATAATATAACGTAATATGCAGTGTATCATTGAAAATACCTTATAATATAACGTAATATACAGTGTATCACTGAAAATACCTTATAATATAACGTAATATGCAGTGTATCATTGAAAATAACTTATAATATAACGTAATATGCAGTGTATCATTGTAAATACCTTATAATATAACTAAATATGCATTGTATCAGGGAAAATACCTAATAACATAACGTAATATGCAGTGTATCATTGATAATACCTTATAATATAACGTAATATACAGTGTATCACTGAAAATACCTTATAATATAACGTAATATGCAGTGTATCATTGAAAATACCTTATAATATATCGTAGTTTATCATTGAAAATACCTTATAATATAACGTAATATGCAGTGTATCATTGTAAATACCTTATAATATAACTAAATATGCATTGTATCAGGGAAAATACCTAATAACATAACGTAATATGCAGTGTATCATTGATAATACATTATAATATAACGTAATATGCAGTGTATCATTGAAAATACCTTATAATATAACGTAATATGCAGTGTATCATTGAAAATACCTTATAATATAACGAAATATGCAGTGTATCATTGAAAATACCTTCTAATATATCGGAGTTTATCATTAAACATACCTTATAATATAACGTAATATGCATTGTATCATTGAAAATACCTTATAATATATCGTAATTTGTAGTGTATCATTGAAAATATCTTATAATATAACGTAATATGCAGTGTATCATTGAAAATACCTTATAATATAACGTAATATACAGTGTATCACTGAAAATACCTTATAATATAACGTAATATGCAGTGTATCATTGAAAATACCTTATAATATAACGTAATATGCAGTGTATCATTGTAAATACCTTATAATATAACTAAATATGCATTGTATCAGGGAAAATACCTAATAACATAACGTAATATGCAGTGTATCATTGATAATACCTTATAATATAACGTAATATGCAGTGTAGCATTGATAATACATTATAATATAACGTAATATGCAGTGTATCATTGAAAATACCTTATAATATATCGTAGTTTATCATTGAAAATACCTTATAATATATCGTAGTTTATCATTGAATATACCTTATAATATAACGTAATATGCAGTGTATCATTGAAAATACCTTATAATATAACGTAATATGCAGTGTATCATTGAAAATACCTTATAATATAACGTATTATGCATTGTATTATTCAAAATACCTTATAATATACCGTAATATGTAGCGTATCATTGAAAATACCATATAATATAACGTAATATGCAGTGTACCATTGAAAATACCTTTTAATATAACGTAATATGCAGTGTATCATTGAAAATACCTTATAATATAACGTAATATGCAGTGTATCATTGAAAATACCTTATAATATATCGTAATTTGTAGTGTATCATTGAAAATACATTAGAGTATATGGTAATTTGTAGTGTATCAATGAAAATACCTTCTAATATAACGTAATATGCAGTGTATCATTGAAAATACCTTATAATATATCGTAATTTGTAGTGTATCATTGAAAATACCTTATAATATAACGTAATATGCAGTATATCATTGAAAATACCTTATAATATAACGTAATATGTAGCGTATCATTGAAAATACCTTAAAATATAACGTAATATGTAGTGTATCATTAAAAATACCTTATAATATAACGTAATATGCAGTGTAGCATTGATAATACCTTATAATATAACGTAATATGCAGTGTATCATTGAAAATACCTTCTAATATATCGTAGTTTATCATTGAAAATACCTTATAATATATCGTAGTTTATCATTGAAAATACCTTATAATATAACGTAATATGCAGTGTATCATTGAAAATACCTTATAATATATCGTAATTTGTAGTGTATCATTGAAAATACCTTATAATATAACGAAATATGCAGTGTATCATTGAAAATACCTTATAATATAACGTAATATACAGTGTATCACTGAAAATACCTTATAATATAACGTAATATGCAGTGTATCATTGAAAATACCTTATAATATATCGTAGTTTATCATTGAAAATACCTTATAATATAACGTAATATGCAGTGTATCATTGTAAATACCTTATAATATAACTAAATATGCATTGTATCAGGGAAAATACCTAATAACATAACGTAATATGCAGTGTATCATTGATAATACCTTATAATATAACGTAATATGCAGTGTATCATTGAAAATACCTTATAATATAACGTAATATACAGTGTATCACTGAAAATACCTTATAATATAACGTAATATGCAGTGTATCATTGAAAATACCTTCTAATATATCGTAGTTTATCATTGAAAATACCTTATAATATATCGTAGTTTATCATTGAATATACCTTATAATATAACGTAATATGCAGTGTATCATTGAAAATACCTTATAATATAACGAAATATGAAGTGTATCATGGAAAATGCCTTATAATATATTGTAATTTGTAGTGTATCTTTGAAAATACATTATAATATAACGAAATATGCAGTGTATCATTGAAAATACCTTCTAATATATCGGAGTTTATCATTAAACATACCTTATAATATAACGTAATATGCATTGTATCATTGAAAATACCTTATAATATATCGTAATTTGTAGTGTATCATTGAAAATACCTTATAATATAACGTAATATGCAGTATATCATTGAAAATACCTTATAATATAACGTAATATGTAGCGTATCATTGAAAATACCTTACAATATAACGTAATATGTAGTGTATCATTAAAAATACCTTATAATATAACGTAATATGCAGTGTAGCATTGATAATACCTTATAATATAACGTAATATGCAGTGTATCATTGAAAATACCTTCTAATATATCGTAGTTTATCATTGGAAAAACCTTATAATATATCGTAGTTTATCATTGAATATACCTTATAATATAACGTAATATGCAGTGTATCATTGAAAATACCTTATAATATAACGTAATATGCAGTATATCATTGAAAATACCTTATAATATAACGTAATATGTAGCGTATCATTGAAAATACCATATAATATAACGTAATATGCAGTGTATCATTGAAAATACCTTATAATATAACGTAATATGCAGTGTATCATTGAAAATACCTTATAATATAACGTAATATGCAGTGTATCATTAAAAATACCTTATAATATATCGTAATTTGTAGTGTATCATTGAAAATACCTTAGAGTATATGGTAATTTGTAGTGTATCAATGAAAATACCTTCTAATATAACGTAATATGCAGTGTATCATTGAAAATACCTTATAATATATCGTAATTTGTAGTGTATCATTGAAAATACCTTATAATATAACGAAATATGCAGTGTATCATTGAAAATACCTTATAATATAACGTAATATACAGTGTATCACTGAAAATACCTTATAATATAACGTAATATGCAGTGTATCATTGAAAATACCTTATAATATATCGTAGTTTATCATTAAAAATACCTTATAATATAACGTAATATGCAGTGTATCATTGTAAATACCTTATAATATAACTAAATATGCATTGTATCAGGGAAAATACCTAATAACATAACGTAATATGCAGTGTATCATTGATAATACCTTATAATATAACGTAATATGCAGTGTATCATTGAAAATACCTTATAATATAACGTAATATGCAGTGTATCATTGAAAATACCTTATAATATAACGAAATATGCAGTGTATCATTGAAAATACCTTCTAATATATCGGAGTTTATCATTAAACATACCTTATAATATAACGTAATATGCATTGTATCATTGAAAATACCTTATAATATATCGTAATTTGTAGTGTATCATTGAAAATACCTTATAATATAACGTAATATGCAGTGTATCATTGAAAATACCTTATAATATAACGTAATATACAGTGTATCACTGAAAATACCTTATAATATAACGTAATATGCAGTGTATCATTGAAAATACCTTATAATATAACGTAATATGCAGTGTATCATTGTAAATACCTTATAATATAACTAAATATGCATTGTATCAGGGAAAATACCTAATAACATAACGTAATATGCAGTGTATCATTGATAATACCTTATAATATAACGTAATATGCAGTGTATCATTGAAAATACCTTATAATATAACGTAATATGCAGTGTATCATTGAAAATACCTTATAATATAACGTAATATACAGTGTATCACTGAAAATACCTTATAATATAACGTAATATGCAGTGTATCATTGAAAATACCTTATAATATATCGTAGTTTATCATTAAAAATACCTTATAATATAACGAAATATGCAGTGTATCATTGTAAATACCTTATAATATAACTAAATATGCATTGTATCAGGGAAAATACCTAATATCATAACGTAATATGCAGTGTATCATTGATAATACCTTATAATATAACGTAATATGCAGTGTATCATTGAAAATACCTTATAATATAACGTAATATGCAGTGTATCATTGAAAATACCTTATAATATAACGAAATATGCAGTGTATCATTGAAAATACCTTATAATATATCGTAGTTTATCATTAAAAATACCTTATAATATAACGAAATATGCAGTGTATCATTGTAAATACCTTATAATATAACTAAATATGCATTGTATCAGGGAAAATACCTAATATCATAACGTAATATGCAGTGTATCATTGATAATACCTTATAATATAACGTAATATGCAGTGTATCATTGAAAATACCTTATAATATAACGTAATATGCAGTGTATCATTGAAAATACCTTATAATATAACGTAATATGCAGTGTATCATTGAAAATACCTTCTAATATATCGGAGTTTATCATTAAACATACCTTATAATATAACGTAATATGCATTGTATCATTGAAAATACCTTATAATATATCGTAATTTGTAGTGTATCATTGAAAATACCTTATAATATAACGTAATATGCAGTGTATCATTGAAAATACCTTATAATATAACGTAATATACAGTGTATCACTGAAAATACCTTATAATATAACGTAATATGCAGTGTATCATTGAAAATACCTTATAATATATCGTAGTTTATCATTAAAAATACCTTATAATATAACGAAATATGCAGTGTATCATTGTAAATACCATATAATATAACTAAATATGCATTGTATCAGGGAAAATACCTAATATCATAACGTAATATGCAGTGTATCATTGATAATACCTTATAATATAACGTAATATGCAGTGTATCATTGAAAATACCTTATAATGTAACGTAATATGCAGTGTATCATTGAAAATACCTTATAATATAACGAAATATGCAGTGTATCATTGAAAATACCTTCTAATATATCGGAGTTTATCATTAAACATACCTTATAATATAACGTAATATGCATTGTATCATTGAAAATACCTTATAATATATCGTAATTTGTAGTGTATCATTGAAAATACCTTATAATATAACGTAATATGCAGTGTATCATTGAAAATACCTTATAATATAACGTAATATGCAGTGTATCATTGAAAATACCTTATAATATAACGTAATATGCAGTGTATCATTGAAAATACCTTATAATATAACGTATTATGCATTGTATTATTCAAAATACCTTATAATATACCGTAATATGTAGCGTATCATTGAAAATACCATATAATATAACGTAATATGCAGTGTATCATTGAAAATACCTTATAATATAACGTAATATGCAGTGTATCATTGAAAATACCTTATAATATATCGTAGTTTATCATTAAAAATACCTTATAATATAACGTAATATGCAGTGTATCATTGTAAATACCTTATAATATAACTAAATATGCATTGTATCAGGGAAAATACCTAATAACATAACGTAATATGCAGTGTATCATTGATAATACCTTATAATATAACGTAATATGCAGTGTATCATTGAAAATACCTTATAATATAACGTAATATGCAGTGTATCATTGAAAATACCTTATAATATAACGAAATATGCAGTGTATCATTGAAAATACCTTCTAATATATCGGAGTTTATCATTAAACATACCTTATAATATAACGTAATATGCATTGTATCGTTTGAAAATACCTTATAATATATCGTAATTTGTAGTGTATCATTGAAAATACCTTATAATATAACGTAATATGCAGTGTATCATTGAAAATACCTTATAATATAACGTAATATACAGTGTATCACTGAAAATACCTTATAATATAACGTAATATGCAGTGTATCATTGAAAATACCTTATAATATATCGTAGTTTATCATTAAAAATGCCTTATAATATAACGTAATATGCAGTGTATCATTGTAAATACCTTATAATATAACTAAATATGCATTGTATCAGGGAAAATACCTAATAACATAACGTAATATGCAGTGTATCATTGATAATACCTTATAATATAACGTAATATGCAGTGTATCATTGAAAATACCTTATAATATATCGTAGTTTATCATTAAAAATACCTTATAATATAACGTAATATGCAGTGTATCATTGTAAATACCTTATAATATAACTAAATATGCATTGTATCAGGGAAAATACCTAATAACATAACGTAATATGCAGTGTATCATTGATAATACCTTATAATATAACGTAATATGCAGTGTATCATTGAAAATACCTTATAATATAACGTAATATGCAGTGTATCATTGAAAATACCTTATAATATAACGAAATATGCAGTGTATCATTGAAAATACCTTCTAATATATCGGAGTTTATCATTAAACATACCTTATAATATAACGTAATATGCATTGTATCGTTTGAAAATACCTTATAATATATCGTAATTTGTAGTGTATCATTGAAAATACCTTATAATATAACGTAATATGCAGTGTATCATTGAAAATACCTTATAATATAACGTAATATACAGTGTATCATTGAAAATACCTTATAATATAACGTAATATGCAGTGTATCATTGAAAATACCTTATAATATATCGTAGTTTATCATTAAAAATACCTTATAATATAACGTAATATGCAGTGTATCATGGAATATACCTTATAATATATCGTAATTTGTAGTGTATCATTGAAAATACCTTATAATATAACGTAATATGCAGTGTATCATTGAAAATACCTTCTAATATATCGTAGTTTATCATTGAAAATACCTTATAATATATCGTAGTTTATCATTGAAAATACCTTATAATATAACGTAATATGCATTGTATCAGGGAAAATACCTAATAACATAACGTAATATGCAGTGTATCATTGATAATACCTTATAATATAACGTAATATGCAGTGTATCATTGAAAATACCTTATAATATATCGTAGTTTATCATTAAAAATACCTTATAATATAACGTAATATGCAGTGTATCATTGTAAATACCTTATAATATAACTAAATATGCATTGTATCAGGGAAAATACCTAATAACATAACGTAATATGCAGTGTATCATTGATAATACCTTATAATATAACGTAATATGCAGTGTATCATTGAAAATACCTTATAATATAACGTAATATGCAGTGTATCATTGAAAATACCTTATAATATAACGAAATATGCAGTGTATCATTGAAAATACCTTCTAATATATCGGAGTTTATCATTAAACATACCTTATAATATAACGTAATATGCATTGTATCGTTTGAAAATACCTTATAATATATCGTAATATGCAGTGTATCATTGAAAATACCTTATAATATAACGAAATATGCAGTGTATCATTGAAAATACCTTATAATATATCGTAGTTTATCATTAAAAATACCTTATAATATAACGAAATATGCAGTGTATCATTGTAAATACCTTATAATATAACTAAATATGCATTGTATCAGGGAAAATACCTAATATCATAACGTAATATGCAGTGTATCATTGATAATACCTTATAATATAACGTAATATGCAGTGTATCATTGAAAATACCTTATAATATAACGTAATATGCAGTGTATCATTGAAAATACCTTATAATATAACGAAATATGCAGTGTATCATTGAAAATACCTTCTAATATATCGGAGTTTATCATTAAACATACCTTATAATATAACGTAATATGCATTGTATCGTTTGAAAATACCTTATAATATATCGTAATTTGTAGTGTATCATTGAAAATACCTTATAATATAACGTAATATGCAGTGTATCATTGAAAATACCTTATAATATAACGTAATATACAGTGTATCACTGAAAATACCTTATAATATAACGTAATATGCAGTGTATCATTGAAAATACCTTATAATATATCGTAGTTTATCATTAAAAATACCTTATAATATAACGTAATATGCAGTGTATCATGGAATATACCTTATAATATATCGTAATTTGTAGTGTATCATTGAAAATACCTTATAATATAACGTAATATGCAGTGTATCATTGAAAATACCTTCTAATATATCGTAGTTTATCATTGAAAATACCTTATAATATATCGTAGTTTATCATTGAATATACCTTATAATATAACGTAATATGCATTGTATCAGGGAAAATACCTAATAACATAACGTAATATGCAGTGTATCATTGATAATACCTTATAATATAACGTAATATGCAGTGTATCATTGAAAATACCTTATAATATAACGTAATATGCAGTGTATCATTGAAAATACCTTATAATATAACGTAATATACAGTGTATCACTGAAAATACCTTATAATATAACGTAATATGCAGTGTATCATTGAAAATACCTTATAATATATCGTAGTTTATCATTAAAAATACCTTATAATATAACGAAATATGCAGTGTATCATTGTAAATACCTTATAATATAACTAAATATGCATTGTATCAGGGAAAATACCTAATATCATAACGTAATATGCAGTGTATCATTGATAATACCTTATAATATAACGTAATATGCAGTGTATCATTGAAAATACCTTATAATATAACGTAATATGCAGTGTATCATTGAAAATACCTTATAATATAACGAAATATGCAGTGTATCATTGAAAATACCTTATAATATATCGTAGTTTATCATTAAAAATACCTTATAATATAACGAAATATGCAGTGTATCATTGTAAATACCTTATAATATAACTAAATATGCATTGTATCAGGGAAAATACCTAATATCATAACGTAATATGCAGTGTATCATTGATAATACCTTATAATATAACGTAATATGCAGTGTATCATTGAAAATACCTTATAATATAACGTAATATGCAGTGTATCATTGTAAATACCTTATAATATAACGAAATATGCAGTGTATCATTGAAAATACCTTCTAATATATCGGAGTTTATCATTAAACATACCTTATAATATAACGTAATATGCATTGTATCATTGAAAATACCTTATAATATATCGTAATTTGTAGTGTATCATTGAAAATACCTTATAATATAACGTAATATGCAGTGTATCATTGAAAATACCTTATAATATAACGTAATATACAGTGTATCACTGAAAATACCTTATAATATAACGTAATATGCAGTGTATCATTGAAAATACCTTATAATATATCGTAGTTTATCATTAAAAATACCTTATAATATAACGAAATATGCAGTGTATCATTGTAAATACCATATAATATAACTAAATATGCATTGTATCAGGGAAAATACCTAATATCATAACGTAATATGCAGTGTATCATTGATAATACCTTATAATATAACGTAATATGCAGTGTATCATTGAAAATACCTTATAATATAACGTAATATGCAGTGTATCATTGAAAATACCTTATAATATAACGAAATATGCAGTGTATCATTGAAAATACCTTCTAATATATCGGAGATTATCATTAAACATACGTTATAATATAACGTAATATGCATTGTATCATTGAAAATACCTTATAATATATCGTAATTTGTAGTGTATCATTGAAAATACCTTATAATATAACGTAATATGCAGTGTATCATTGAAAATACCTTATAATATAACGTAATATGCAGTGTATCATTGAAAATACCTTATAATATAACGTAATATGCAGTGTATCATTGAAAATACCTTATAATATAACGTATTATGCATTGTATTATTCAAAATACCTTATAATATACCGTAATATGTAGCGTATCATTGAAAATACCATATAATATAACGTAATATGCAGTGTATCATTGAAAATACCTTATAATATAACGTAATATGCAGTGTATCATTGAAAATACCTTATAATATATCGTAGTTTATCATTAAAAATACCTTATAATATAACGTAATATGCAGTGTATCATTGAAAATACCTTATAATATAACTAAATATGCATTGTATCAGGGAAAATACCTAATAACATAACGTAATATGCAGTGTATCATTGATAATACCTTATAATATAACGTAATATGCAGTGTATCATTGAAAATACCTTATAATATAACGTAATATGCAGTGTATCATTGAAAATACCTTATAATATAACGAAATATGCAGTGTATCATTGAAAATACCTTCTAATATATCGGAGTTTATCATTAAACATACCTTATAATATAACGTAATATGCATTGTATCGTTTGAAAATACCTTATAATATATCGTAATTTGTAGTGTATCATTGAAAATACCTTATAATATAACGTAATATGCAGTGTATCATTGAAAATACCTTATAATATAACGTAATATACAGTGTATCACTGAAAATACCTTATAATATAACGTAATATGCAGTGTATCATTGAAAATACCTTATAATATATCGTAGTTTATCATTAAAAATACCTTATAATATAACGTAATATGCAGTGTATCATTGTAAATACCTTATAATATAACTAAATATGCATTGTATCAGGGAAAATACCTAATAACATAACGTAATATGCAGTGTATCATTGATAATACCTTATAATATAACGTAATATGCAGTGTATCATTGAAAATACCTTATAATATATCGTAATATGCAGTGTATCATTGAAAATACCTTATAATATAACGTAATATGCAGTGTATCATTGAAAATACCTTATAATATAACGAAATATGCAGTGTATCATTGAAAATACCTTATAATATATCGTAGTTTATCATTAAAAATACCTTATAATATAACGAAATATGCAGTGTATCATTGTAAATACCTTATAATATAACTAAATATGCATTGTATCAGGGAAAATACCTAATATCATAACGTAATATGCAGTGTATCATTGATAATACCTTATAATATAACGTAATATGCAGTGTATCATTGAAAATACCTTATAATATAACGTAATATGCAGTGTATCATTGAAAATACCTTATAATATAACGAAATATGCAGTGTATCATTGAAAATACCTTCTAATATATCGGAGTTTATCATTAAACATACCTTATAATATAACGTAATATGCATTGTATCATTGAAAATACCTTATAATATATCGTAATTTGTAGTGTATCATTGAAAATACCTTATAATATAACGTAATATGCAGTGTATCATTGAAAATACCTTATAATATAACGTAATATACAGTGTATCACTGAAAATACCTTATAATATAACGTAATATGCAGTGTATCATTGAAAATACCTTATAATATATCGTAGTTTATCATTAAAAATACCTTATAATATAACGAAATATGCAGTGTATCATTGTAAATACCATATAATATAACTAAATATGCATTGTATCAGGGAAAATACCTAATATCATAACGTAATATGCAGTGTATCATTGATAATACCTTATAATATAACGTAATATGCAGTGTATCATTGAAAATACCTTATAATATAACGTAATATGCAGTGTATCATTGAAAATACCTTATAATATAACGAAATATGCAGTGTATCATTGAAAATACCTTCTAATATATCGGAGATTATCATTAAACATACCTTATAATATAACGTAATATGCATTGTATCATTGAAAATACCTTATAATATATCGTAATTTGTAGTGTATCATTGAAAATACCTTATAATATAACGTAATATGCAGTGTATCATTGAAAATACCTTATAATATAACGTAATATGCAGTGTATCATTGAAAATACCTTATAATATAACGTAATATGCAGTGTATCATTGAAAATACCTTATAATATAACGTATTATGCATTGTATTATTCAAAATACCTTATAATATACCGTAATATGTAGCGTATCATTGAAAATACCATATAATATAACGTAATATGCAGTGTATCATTGAAAATACCTTATAATATAACGTAATATGCAGTGTATCATTGAAAATACCTTATAATATATCGTAGTTTATCATTAAAAATACCTTATAATATAACGTAATATGCAGTGTATCATTGTAAATACCTTATAATATAACTAAATATGCATTGTATCAGGGAAAATACCTAATAACATAACGTAATATGCAGTGTATCATTGATAATACCTTATAATATAACGTAATATGCAGTGTATCATTGAAAATACCTTATAATATAACGTAATATGCAGTGTATCATTGAAAATACCTTATAATATAACGAAATATGCAGTGTATCATTGAAAATACCTTCTAATATATCGGAGTTTATCATTAAACATACCTTATAATATAACGTAATATGCATTGTATCGTTTGAAAATACCTTATAATATATCGTAATTTGTAGTGTATCATTGAAAATACCTTATAATATAACGTAATATGCAGTGTATCATTGAAAATACCTTATAATATAACGTAATATACAGTGTATCACTGAAAATACCTTATAATATAACGTAATATGCAGTGTATCATTGAAAATACCTTATAATATATTGTAGTTTATCATTAAAAATACCTTATAATATAACGTAATATGCAGTGTATCATTGTAAATACCTTATAATATAACTAAATATGCATTGTATCAGGGAAAATACCTAATAACATAACGTAATATGCAGTGTATCATTGATAATACCTTATAATATAACGTAATATGCAGTGTATCATTGAAAATACCTTATAATATATCGTAGTTTATCATTAAAAATACCTTATAATATAACGTAATATGCAGTGTATCATTGTAAATACCTTATAATATAACTAAATATGCATTGTATCAGGGAAAATACCTAATAACATAACGTAATATGCAGTGTATCATTGATAATACCTTATAATATAACGTAATATGCAGTGTATCATTGAAAATACCTTATAATATAACGTAATATGCAGTGTATCATTGAAAATACCTTATAATATAACGAAATATGCAGTGTATCATTGAAAATACCTTCTAATATATCGGAGTTTATCATTAAACATACCTTATAATATAACGTAATATGCATTGTATCGTTTGAAAATACCTTATAATATATCGTAATTTGTAGTGTATCATTGAAAATACCTTATAATATAACGTAATATGCAGTGTATCATTGAAAATACCTTATAATATAACGTAATATACAGTGTATCACTGAAAATACCTTATAATATAACGTAATATGCAGTGTATCATTGAAAATACCTTATAATATATTGTAGTTTATCATTAAAAATACCTTATAATATAACGTAATATGCAGTGTATCATGGAATATACCTTATAATATATCGTAATTTGTAGTGTATCATTGAAAATACCTTATAATATAACGTAATATGCAGTGTATCATTGAAAATACCTTCTAATATATCGTAGTTTATCATTGAAAATACCTTATAATATATCGTAGTTTATCATTGAATATACCTTATAATATAACGTAATATGCAGTGTATCATTGAAAATACCTTATAATATAACGTAATATGCAGTGTATCATTGAAAATACCTTATAATATAACGTATTATGCATTGTATTATTCAAAATACCTTATAATATACCGTAATATGTAGCGTATCATTGAAAATACCATATAATATAACGTAATATGCAGTGTATCATTGAAAATACCTTTTAATATAACGTAATATGCAGTGTATCATTGAAAATACCTTATAATATAACGTAATATGCAGTGTATCATTGAAAATACCTTATAATATATCGTAATTTGTAGTGTATCATTGAAAATACCTTAGAGTATATGGTAATTTGTAGTGTATCAATGAAAATACCTTCTAATATAACGTAATATGCAGTGTATCATTGAAAATACCTTATAATATATCGTAATTTGTAGTGTATTATTGAAAATACCTTATAATATAACGAAATATGCAGTGTATCATTGAAAATACCTTATAATATAACGTAATATGCAGTGTATCATTGAAAATACCTTATAATATAACGTAATATGCAGTGTGTCATTGAAAATACCTTATAATATATCGTAATATGTAGTTTATCATTGAAAATACCTTATAATATAACGTAATATGCAGTGTAGCATTGATAATACCTTATAATATAACGTAATATGCAGTGTATCATTGAAAATACCTTCTAATATATCGTAGTTTATCATTGAAAATACCTTATAATATATCGAAGTTTATCATTGAATATACCGTATAATATAACGTAATATGCAGTGTATCATTGAAAATACCTTATAATATAACGTAATATGCAGTGTGTCATTGAAAATACCTTATAATATAACGTAATATGCATTGTATCATTGTAAATACCTTATAACATAACTAAATATGCATTGTATCAGGGAAAATACCTAATAACATAACGTAATATGCAGTGTATCATTGATAATACCTTATAATATAACGTAATATGCAGTGTATCATTGAAAATACCTTATAATATAACGTTATATACAGTGTATCAATGAAAATACCTTATAATATAACGTAATATGCAGTGTATCATTGAAAATACCTTATAATATATCGTAGTTTATCATTAAAAATACATTATAATATAACGTAATATGCATTGTATCATTGAAAATACCTTATAATATATCGTAATTTGTAGTGTATCATTGAAAATACCTTATAATATAACGTAATATGTAGTGTATCATTGAAAATACCTTATAATATAACGTAATATGCAGTGTATCATTGAAAATACATTATAACATAACGTAATATGCAGTGTATCATTGAAAATACCTTATAATATAACGTAATTTGTAGTGTATCATTGAAAATACCTTATAATATAACGTAATATGCAGTATATCATTGAAAATACCTTATAATATAACGTAATATGTACCGTATCATTCAAAAATACCTTATAATATAACGTAATATGTAGTGTATCATTGAAAATACCTTATAATATATCGTAATTTGTAGTGTATCATTGAAAATACCTTATAATATAACGTAATATGCAGTGTATCATTGAAAATACCTTATAATATAACGTAATATGCAGTGTATCATTGAAAATACCTTATAATATATCGTAATATGTAGTTTATCATTGAAAATACCTTATAATATAACGTAATATGCAGTGTAGCATTGATAATACCTTATAATATAACGTAATATGCAGTGTATCATTGAAAATACCTTCTAATATATCGTAGTTTATCATTGAAAATACCTTATAATATATCGAAGTTTATCATTGAATATACCTTATAATATAACGTAATATGCAGTGTATCATTGAAAATACCTTATAATATAACGTAATATGCAGTGTATCATTGAAAATACCTTATAATATAACGTATTATGCATTGTATTATTCAAAATACCTTATAATATACCGTAATATGTAGCGTATCATTGAAAATACCATATAATATAACGTAATATGCAGTGTATCATTGAAAATACCTTATAATATAACGTAATATGCAGTGTATCATTGAAAATACCTTATAATATAACGTAATATGCAGTGTATCATTGAAAATACCTTATAATATATCGTAATTTGTAGTGTATCATTGAAAATACCTTAGAGTATATGGTAATATGTAGTGTATCAATGAAAATACCTTCTAATATAACGTAATATGCAGTGTATCATTGAAAATACCTTATAATATATCGTAATTTGTAGTGTATCATTGAAAATACCTTATAATATAACGAAATATGCAGTGTATCATTGAAAATACCTTATAATATAACGTAATATACAGTGTATCAATGAAAATACCTTATAATATAACGTAATATGCAGTGTATCATTGAAAATACCTTATAATATAACGAAATATGCAGTGTATCATTGAAAATACCTTCTAATATATCGGAGTTTATCATTAAACATACCTTATAATATAACGTAATATGCATTGTATCATTGAAAATACCTTATAATATATCGTAATTTGTAGTGTATCATTGAAAATACCTTATAATATAACGTAATATGGAGTGTATCATTGAAAATACCTTATAATATATCGTAGTTTATCATTGAATATACCTTATAATATAACGTAATATGCAGTGTATCATTGAAAATACCTTATAATATAACGTAATATGCAGTGTATCATTGAAAATACCTTATAATATAACGTATTATGCATTGTATTATTCAAAATACCTTATAATATACCGTAATATGTAGCGTATCATTGAAAATACCATATAATATAACGTAATATGCAGTGTATCATTGAAAATACCTTATAATATAACGTAATATGCATTGTATCATTGAAAATACCTTATAATATAACGTAATATGCAGTGTATCATTGAAAATACCTTATAATATATCGTAATTTGTAGTGTATCATTGAAAATACCTTAGAGTATATGGTAATTTGTAGTGTATCAATGAAAATACCTTCTAATATAACGTAATATGCAGTGTATCATTGAAAATACCTTATAATATATCGTAATTTGTAGTGTATCATTGAAAATACCTTATAATATAACGAAATATGCAGTGTATCATTGAAAATACCTTATAATATAACGTAATATGCAGTGTATCATTGAAAATACCTTATAATATAACGTAATATGCAGTGTATCATTGAAAATACCTTATAATATATCGTAATATGTAGTTTATCATTGAAAATACCTTATAATATAACGTAATATGCAGTGTATCATTGAAAATACCTTATAATATAACGTAATATGCAGTGTATCATTGAAAATACCTTATAATATAACGTAATATGTAGCGTATCATTGAAAATACCTTATAATATAACGTAATATGTAGTGTATCATTGAAAATACCTTATAATATAACGTAATATGCAGTGTATCATTGAAAATACCTTATAATATATAGTAGTTTACCATTGAAAATACATTATAATATAACGTAATATGCAGTGTATCATTGAAAATACCTTATAATATAACGTAATATGCAGTGTATCATTTATAATACCTTATAATACAACGTAATATGCAGTGTATCATTGAAAATACCTTATAATATAACGAATTATGTAGTTTATCATTGAAAATACCTTATAATATAACGTAATATGCAGTGTATCAATGAAAATACCTTCTAATATAACGTAATATGCAGTGTATCATTGAAAATACCTTATAATATATCGTAATTTGTAGTGTATCATTGAAAATACCTTATAATATAACGAAATATGCAGTGTATCATTGAAAATACCTTATAATATAACGTAATATACAGTGTATCACTGAAAATACCTTATAATATAACGTAATATGCAGTGTATCATTGAAAATACCTTATAATATAACGAAATATGCAGTGTATCATTGAAAATACCTTCTAATATATCGGAGTTTATCATTAAACATACCTTATAATATAACGTAATATGCATTGTATCATTGAAAATACCTTATAATATATCGTAATTTGTAGTATATTATTGAAAATACCTTATAATATAACGTAATAGGCAGTGTATCATTGAAAATACCTTATAATATATCGTAGTTTATCATTGAATATACCTTATAATATAACGTAATATGCAGTGTATCATTGAAAATACCTTATAATATAACGTAGTATGCAGTGTATCATTGAAAATACCTTATAATATAACGTATTATGCATTGTATTATTCAAAATACCTTATAATATACCGTAATATGTAGCGTATCATTGAAAATACCATATAATATAACGTAATATGCAGTGTATCATTGAAAATACCTTATAATATATCGTAATTTGTAGTGTATCATTGAAAATACCTTAGAGTATATGGTAATTTGTAGTGTATCAATGAAAATACCTTCTAATATAACGTAATATGCAGTGTATCATTGAAAATACCTTATAATATATCGTAATTTGTAGTGTATCATTGAAAATACCTTATAATATAACGAAATATGCAGTGTATCATTGAAAGTACCTTATAATATAACGTAATATGCAGTGTATCATTGAAAATACCTTATAATATAACGTAACATGCAGTGTATCATTGAAAATACCTTATAATATATCGTAATATGCAGTGTATCATTGAAAATACCTTCTAATATATCGGAGTTTATCATTAAACATACCTTATAATATAACGTAATATGCATTGTATCATTGAAAATACCTTATAATATATCGTAATTTGTAGTATATTATTGAAAATACCTTATAATATAACGTAATATGCAGTGTATCATTGAAAATACCTTATAATATATCGTAGTTTATCATTGAATATACCTTATAATATAACGTAATATGCAGTGTATCATTGAAAATACCTTATAATATAACGTAATATGCAGTGTATCATTGAAAATACCTTATAATATAACGTATTATGCATTGTATTATTCAAAATACCTTATAATATACCGTAATATGTAGCGTATCATTGAAAATACCATATAATATAACGTAATATGCAGTGTATCATTGAAAATACCTTATAATATAACGTAATATGCATTGTATCATTGAAAATACCTTATAATATAACGTAATATGCAGTGTATCATTGAAAATACCTTATAATATATCGTAATTTGTAGTGTATCATTGAAAATACCTTAGAGTATATGGTAATTTGTAGTGTATCAATGAAAATACCTTCTAATATAACGTAATATGCAGTGTATCATTGAAAATACCTTATAATATATCGTAATTTGTAGTGTATCATTGAAAATACCTTATAATATAACGAAATATGCAGTGTATCATTGAAAATACCTTATAATATAACGTAATATGCAGTGTATCATTGAAAATACCTTATAATATAACGTAATATGCAGTGTATCATTGAAAATACCTTATAATATATCGTAATATGTAGTTTATCATTGAAAATACCTTATAATATAACGTAATATGCAGTGTATCATTGAAAATACCTTATAATATAACGTAATATGCAGTGTATCATTGAAAATACCTTATAATATAACGTAATATGTAGCGTATCATTGAAAATACCTTATAATATAACGTAATATTTAGTGTATCATTGAAAATACCTTATAATATAACGTAATATGCAGTGTATCATTGAAAATACCTTATAATATATAGTAGTTTACCATTGAAAATACCTTATAATATAACGTAATATGCAGTGTATCATTGAAAATACCTTATAATATAACGTAATATGCAGTGTATCATGGACTATACCTTATAATATATCGTAGTTTATCATTGAAAATACCTTATAATATAACGTAATATGCAGTGTATCATTGAAAATACCTTATAATATAACGTAATATGCAGTGTATCATTGAAAATACCTTATAATATAACGTAATATGCAGTGTATCATTTATAATACCTTATAATACAACGTAATATGCAGTGTATCATTGAAAATACCTTATAATATAACGTAATATACAGTGTATCAATGAAAATACCTTATAATATAACGTAATATGCAGTGTATCATTGAAAATACCTTATAATATATCGTAGTTTATCAATAAAAATACGTTATAATATAACGTAATATGCATTGTATCATTGAAAATACCTTATTATATATCGTAATTTGTAGTGTATCATTGAAAATATCTTATAATATAACGTAATATGCAGTGTATCAATGAAAATACCTTCTAATATAACGTAATATGCAGTGTATCATTGAAAATACCTTATAATATATCGTAATTTGTAGTGTATCATTGAAAATACCTTATAATATAACGAAATATGCAGTGTATCATTGAAAATACCTTATAATATAACGTAATATACAGTGTATCACTGAAAATACCTTATAATATAACGTAATATGCAGTGTATCATTGAAAATACCTTATAATATAACGAAATATGCAGTGTATCATTGAAAATACCTTCTAATATATCGGAGTTTATCATTAAACATACCTTATAATATAACGTAATATGCATTGTATCATTGAAAATACCTTATAATATATCGTAATTTGTAGTATATTATTGAAAATACCTTATAATATAACGTAATAAGCAGTGTATCATTGAAAATACCTTATAATATATCGTAGTTTATCATTGAATATACCTTATAATATAACGTAATATGCAGTGTATCATTGAAAATACCTTATAATATAACGTAGTATGCAGTGTATCATTGAAAATACCTTATAATATAACGTATTATGCATTGTATTATTCAAAATACCTTATAATATACCGTAATATGTAGCGTATCATTGAAAATACCATATAATATAACGTAATATGCAGTGTATCATTGAAAATACCTTATAATATATCGTAATTTGTAGTGTATCATTGAAAATACCTTAGAGTATATGGTAATTTGTAGTGTATCAATGAAAATACCTTCTAATATAACGTAATATGCAGTGTATCATTGAAAATACCTTATAATATATCGTAATTTGTAGTGTATCATTGAAAATACCTTATAATATAACGAAATATGCAGTGTATCATTGAAAGTACCTTATAATATAACGTAATATGCAGTGTATCATTGAAAATACCTTATAATATAACGTAACATGCAGTGTATCATTGAAAATACCTTATAATATATCGTAATATGCAGTGTATCATTGAAAATACCTTCTAATATATCGGAGTTTATCATTAAACATACCTTATAATATAACGTAATATGCATTGTATCATTGAAAATACCTTATAATATATCGTAATTTGTAGTGTATCATTGAAAATACCTTATAATATAACGTAATATGCAGTGTATCATTGAAAATACCTTATAATATATCGTAGTTTATCATTGAATATACCTTATAATATAACGTAATATGCAGTGTATCATTGAAAATACCTTATAATATAACGTAATATGCAGTGTATCATTGAAAATACCTTATAATATAACGTATTATGCATTGTATTATTCAAAATACCTTATAATATACCGTAATATGTAGCGTATCATTGAAAATACCATATAATATAACGTAATATGCAGTGTATCATTGAAAATACCTTTTAATATAACGTAATATGCATTGTATCATTGAAAATACCTTATAATATAACGTAATATGCAGTGTATCATTGAAAATACCTTATAATATATCGTAATTTGTAGTGTATCATTGAAAATACCTTAGAGTATATGGTAATTTGTAGTGTATCAATGAAAATACCTTCTAATATAACGTAATATGCAGTGTATCATTGAAAATACCTTATAATATATCGTAATTTGTAGTGTATCATTGAAAATACCTTATAATATAACGAAATATGCAGTGTATCATTGAAAATACCTTATAATATAACGTAATATGCAGTGTATCATTGAAAATACCTTATAATATAACGTAATATGCAGTGTATCATTGAAAATACCTTATAATATATCGTAATATGTAGTTTATCATTGAAAATACCTTATAATATAACGTAATATGCAGTGTATCATTGAAAATACCTTATAATATAACGTAATATGCAGTGTATCATTGAAAATACCTTATAATATAACGTAATATGTAGCGTATCATTGAAAATACCTTATAATATAACGTAATATGTAGTGTATCATTGAAAATACCTTATAATATAACGTAATATGCAGTGTATCATTGAAAATACCTTATAATATATAGTAGTTTACCATTGAAAATACATTATAATATAACGTAATATGCAGTGTATCATTGAAAATACCTTATAATATAACGTAATATGCAGTGTATCATTTATAATACCTTATAATACAACGTAATATGCAGTGTATAATTGAAAATACCTTATAATATAACGAAATATGTAGTTTATCATTGAAAATACCTTATAATATAACGTAATATGCAGTGTATCATTGAAAATACCTTATAATATAACGTAATATGCAGTGTATCATTGAAAATACCTTATAATATAACGTAATATGTAGCGTATCATTGAAAATACCTTATAATATAACGTAATATGTAGTGTATCATTGAAAATACCTTATAATATAACGTAATATGCAGTGTATCATTGAAAATACCTTATAATATATAGTAGTTTACCATTGAAAATACATTATAATATAACGTAATATGCAGTGTATCATTGAAAATACCTTATAATATAACGTAATATGCAGTGTATCATTGAAAATACCTTTTAATATAACGTAATTTATAGTTTATCTTTGAAAATACCTTATAATATAACGAAATATGCAGTGTATCATTGAAAATACCTTATAATATAACGTAATATGCAGTGTATCATTGAAAATACCTTATAATATAACGTAATATGCAGTGTATCATGGACTATACCTTATAATATATCGTAGTTTATCATTGAAAATACCTTATAATATAACGTAATATGCAGTGTATCATTGAAAATACCTTATAATATAACGAAATATGCAGTGTATCATTGAAAATACCTTATAATATAACGTAATATGCAGTGTATCATTTATAATACCTTATAATACAACGTAATATGCAGTGTATCATTGAAAATACCTTATAATATAACGTAATATACAGTGTATCAATGAAAATACCTTATAATATAACGTAATATGCAGTGTATCATTGAAAATACCTTATAATATATCGTAGTTTATCAATAAAAATACGTTATAATATAACGTAATATGCATTGTATCATTGAAAATACCTTATTATATATCGTAATTTGTAGTGTATCATTGAAAATACCTTATAATATAACGTAATATGCAGTATATCATTGAAAATACCTTATAATATAACGTAATATGTAGCGTATCATTGAAAATACCTTATAATATAACGTAATATGCAGTGTATCATTGAAAATACCTTATAATATATCGTAATTTGTAGTGTATCATTGAAAATACCTTAGAGTATATCGTAATTTGTAGTGTATCAATAAAAATACGTTATAATATAACGTAATATGCATTGTATCATTGAAAATACCTTATTATATATCGTAATTTGTAGTGTATCATTGAAAATACCTTATAATATAACGTAATATGCAGTATATCATTGAAAATACCTTATAATATAACGTAATATGTAGCGTATCATTGAAAATACCTTATAATATAACGTAATATGCAGTGTATCATTGAAAATACCTTATAATATATCGTAATTTGTAGTGTATCATTGAAAATACCTTAGAGTATATGGTAATTTGTAGTGTATCAATGAAAATACCTTCTAATATAACGTAATATGCAGTGTATCATTGAAAATACCTTATAATATATCGTAATTTGTAGTGTATCATTGAAAATACCTTATAATATAACGAAATATGCAGTGTATCATTGAAAATACCTTATAATATAACGTAATATGCAGTGTATCATTGAAAATACCTTATAATATAACGTAATATGCAGTGTATCATTGAAAATACCTTATAATATATCGTAATATGTATTTTATCATTGAAAATACCTTATAATATAACGTAATATGCAGTGTATCATTGAAAATACCTTATAATATAACGTAATATGCAGTGTATCATTGTAAATACCTTATAATATAACTAAATATGCATTGTATCATGGAAAATACCTAATAACATAACGTAATATGCAGTGTATCATTTATAATACCTTATAATACAACGTAATATGCAGTGTATCATTGAAAATACCTTATAATATAACGTAATATACAGTGTATCAATGAAAATACCTTATAATATAACGTAATATGCAGTGTATCATTGAAAATACCTTATAATATATCGTAGTTTATCAATAAAAATACGTTATAATATAACGTAATATGCATTGTATCATTGAAAATACCTTATAATATATCGTAATTTGTAGTGTATCATTGAAAATACCTTTTAATATAACGTAATTTATAGTTTATCTTTGAAAATACCTTATAATATAACGAAATATGCAGTGTATCATGGATAATGCCTTATAATATATTGTAATTTGTAGTGTATCTTTGAAAATACCTTATAATATAACGAAATATGCAGTGTATCATTGAAAATACCTTATAATATAACGTAATATACAGTGTATCAATGAAAATACCTTATAATATAACGTAATATGCAGTGTATCATTGAAAATACCTTATAATATATCGTAGTTTATCATTAAAAATACGTTATAATATAACGTAATATGCATTGTATCATTGAAAATACCTTATAATATAACGTAATATGTAGCGTATCATTGAAAATACCTTATAATATAACGTAATATGTAGTGTATCATTAAAAATACCTTATAATATAACGTAATATGCAGTGTAGCATTGACAATACCTTATAATATAACGTAATATGCAGTGTATCATTGTAAATACCTTATATATAACTAAATATGCATTGTATCAGGGAAAATACCTAATAACATAACGTAATATGCAGTGTATCATTGAAAATACCTTATAATATATCGTAATTTGTAGTGTATCATTGAAAATACCTTATAATATAACGTAATATGCAGTATATCATTGAAAATACCTTATAATATAACGTAATATGTAGCGTATCATTGAAAATACCTTATAATATAACGTACTATGTAGGGTATCATTGAAAATACCTTATAATATAACGTAATATGCAGTGTATCATTGAAAATACCTTATAATATAACGTAATATGTAGTGTATCATTAAAAATACCTTATAATATAACGTAATATGCAGTGTAGCATTGATAATACCTTATAATATAACTAAATATGCATTGTATCATGGAAAATACCTAATAACATAACGTAATATGCAGTGTATCATTTATAATACCTTATAATACAACGTAATATGCAGTGTATCATTGAAAATACCTTATAATATAACGTAATATACAGTGTATCAATGAAAATACCTTATAATATAACGTAATATGCAGTGTATCATTGAAAATACCTTATAATATAACGTAATATGCAGTGTATCATTGTAAATACCGTATAATATAACTAAATATGCATTGTATCATGGAAAATACCTAATAACATAACGTAATATGCAGTGTATCATTTATAATACCTTATAATACAACGTAATATGCAGTGTATCATTGAAAATACCTTATAATATTACGTAATATACAGTGTATCAATGAAAATACCTTATAATATAACGTAATATGCAGTGTATCATTGAAAATACCTTATAATCTATCGTAGTTTATCAATAAAAATACGTTATAATATAACGTAATATGCATTGTATCATTGAAAATACCTTATAATATATCGTAATTTGTAGTGTATCATTGAAAATACCTTTTAATATAACGTAATTTATAGTTTATCTTTGAAAATACCTTATAATATAACGAAATATGCAGTGTATCATTGAAAATACCTTATAATATAACGTAATATGCAGTGTATCATTGTAAATACCTTTTAATATAACGTAATTTATAGTTTATCTTTGAAAATACCTTATAATGTAACGAAATATGCAGTGTATCATTGAAAATACCTTATAATAAAACGTAATATACAGTGTATCACTGAAAATACCTTATAATATAACGTAATATGCAGTGTATCATTGAAAATACCTTATAATATATCGTAGTTTATCATTAAAAATACGTTATAATATAACGTAATATGCATTGTATCATTGAAAATACCTTATAATATATCGTAATTTGTAGTGTATCATTGAAAATACCTTATAATATAACGTAATATGCAGTATATCATTGAAAATACCTTATAATATAACGTAATATGTAGCGTATCATTGAAAATACCTTATAATATAACGTAATATGTAGCGTATCATTGAAAATACCTTATAATATAACGTAATATGTAGTGTATCATTGAAAATACCTTATAATATAACGTAATATGCAGTGTATCATTGAAAATACCTTATAATATAACGTAATATGCAGTATATCATTGTAAATACCTTATAATATAACGTAATATGTAGCGTATCATTGAAAATACCTTATAATATAACGTAATATGTAGTGTATCATTAAAAATACCTTATAATATAACGTAATATGCAGTGTAGCATTGATAATACCTTATAATATAACGTAATATGCAGTGTATCATTGTAAATACCTTATAATATAACTAAATATGCATTGTATCATGGAAAATACCTAATAACATAACGTAATATGCAGTGTATCATTTATAATACCTTATAATATAACGTAATATGCAGTGTATCATTGAAAATACCTTATAATATAACGTAATATGTAGCGTATCATTGAAAATACCTTATAATATAACGTAATATGCAGTGTATCATTGAAAATACCTTATAATATATCGTAGTTTATCAATAAAAATACCTTATAATATAACGTAATATGCAGTGTATCATTGATAATACCTTATAATATAACGTAATATGCAGTGTGTCATTGTAAATACCTTTTAATATAACGTAATTTATAGTTTATCTTTGAAAATACCTTATAATATAACGAAATATGCAGTGTATCATGGAAAATGCCTTATAATATATTGTAATTTGTAGTGTATCTTTGAAAATACCTTATAATATAACGAAATATGCAGTGTATCATTGAAAATACCTTATAATATAACGTAATATGCAGTGTATCATTGTAAATACCTTTTAATATAACGTAATTTATAGTTTATCTTTGAAAATACCTTATAATATAACGAAATATGCAGTGTATCATTGAAAATACCTTATAATATAACGTAATATGCAGTGTATCATTGAAAATACCTTATAATATAACGTAATATGCAGTGTATCATTGATAATACCTTATAATATAACGTAATATGCAGTGTGTCATTGTAAATACCTTATAATATAACGAAATATGCAATGTAACATTTGAAAATACCTTCTTATATATCGTAGTTTATCATTGAAAATACCTTATAATATAACGTAATATGCAGTGTATCATTGAAAATACCTTATAATATAACGTAATATGCAGTGTATCATTGTAAATACCTTATAATATAACTAAATATGCATTGTATCATGGAAAATACCTAATAACATAACGTAATATGCAGTGTATCATTGATAATACCTTATAATATAACGTAATATGCAGTGTATCATTGAAAATACCTTATAATATAACGTTATATACAGTGTATCAATGAAAATACCTTATAATATAACGTAATATGCAGTGTATCATTGAAAATACCTTATAATATATCGTAGTTTATCATTAAAAATACATTATAATATAAAGTAATATGCATTGTATCATTGAAAATACCTTATAATATATCGTAATTTGTAGTGTATCATTGAAAATACCTTATAATATAACGTAATATGCAGTGTATCATTGAAAATACCTTATAATATAACGTAATATGCAGTGTATCATTGTAAATACCTTATAACATAACGTAATATGCAGTGTATCATTGAAAATACCTTATAATATAACGTAATATGCAGTGTATCATTGTAAATACCTTATAATATAACTAAATATGCATTGTATCAGGGAAAATACCTAATAACATAACGTAATATGCAGTGTATCATTGAAAATACCTTATAATATAACGTAATATGCAGTGTATCATTGAAAATACCTTATAATATAACGTAATATGTTGTGTATCATTGAAAATACCATATAATATAACGTAATATGCAGTGTATCATTGAAAATACCTTATAATATATCGTAATTTGTAGTGTATCATTGAAAATACATTATAATATAACGTAATATGCAGTGTATCATTGAAAATACCTTATAATATAACGTAATATGCAGTGTATCATTGAAAATACCTTTTAATATAACGTAATTTATAGTTTATCATTGAAAATACCTTATAATATAACGTAATATGCAGTGTATCATTGAAAATACCTTATAATATAACGTAATATGCAGTGTATCATTGAAAATACCTTATAATATAACGTAATATGCAGTGTATCATTGTAAACACCTTATAATATAACTAAATATGCATTGTATCATGGAAAATACCTAATAACATAACGTAATATGCAGTGTATTATTGATAATACCTTATAATATAACGTAATATGTAGCGTATCATTGAAAATACCTTATAATATAACGTAATATGTAGTGTATCATTGAAAATATCTTATAATATAACGTAATATGCAGTGTATCATTGAAAATACATTATAACATAACGTAATATGCAGTGTATCATTGAAAATACCTTATAATATAACGTAATTTGTAGTGTATCATTGAAAATACCTTATAATATAACGTAATATGCAGTATATCATTGAAAATACCTTATAATATAACGTAATATGTACCGTATCATTCAAAAATACCTTATAATATAACGTAATATGTAGTGTATCATTGAAAATACCTTATAATATAACGTAATATGCAGTGTGTCATTGAAAATACCTTATAATATAACGTAATATGCATTGTATCATTGTAAATACCTTATAACATAACTAAATATGCATTGTATCAGGGAAAATACCTAATAACATAACGTAATATGCAGTGTATCATTGATAATACCTTATAATATAACGTAATATGCAGTGTATCATTGAAAATACCTTATAATAGAACGTTATATACAGTGTATCAATGAAAATACCTTATAATATAACGTAATATGCAGTGTATCATTGAAAATACCTTATAATATATCGTAGTTTATCATTAAAAATACATTATAATATAAAGTAATATGCATTGTATCATTGAAAATACCTTATAATATATCGTAATTTGTAGTGTATCATTGAAAATACCTTATAATATAACGTAATATGTAGTGTATCATTGAAAATATCTTATAATATAACGTAATATGCAGTGTATCATTGAAAATACATTATAACATAACGTAATATGCAGTGTATCATTGAAAATACCTTATAATATAACGTAATTTGTAGTGTATCATTGAAAATACCTTATAATATAACGTAATATGCAGTATATCATTGAAAATACCTTATAATATAACGTAATATGCAGTATATCATTGAAAATACCTTATAATATAACGTAATATGTAGCGTATCATTGAAAATACCTTATAATATAACGTAATATGCAGTGTATCATGTTAAATACCTTATAATATAACGAAATATGCAATGTATCATTGAAAATACCTTCTTATATATCGTAGTTTATCATTGAAAATACCTTATAACATAACGTAATATGCAGTGAAAATACCTTATAATATAACGTAATATGCAGTGTATCATTGAAAATACCTTATAATATAACGTAATATGCAGTGTATCATTGTAAATACCTTATAACATAACGTAATATGCAGTGTATCATTGAAAATACCTTATAATATAACGTAATATGCAGTGTATCATTGTAAATACCTTATAATATAACTAAATATGCATTGTATCAGGGAAAATACCTAATAACATAACGTAATATGCAGTGTATCATTGATAATACCTTATAATATAACGTAATATGCAGTGTATCATTGAAAATACCTTATAATATAACGTTATATACAGTGTATCAATGAAAATACCTTATAATATAACGTAATATGCAGTGTATCATTGAAAATACCTTATAATATATCGTAGTTTATCATTAAAAATACATTATAATATAACGTAATATGCATTGTATCATTGAAAATACCTTATAATATATCGTACTTTGTAGTGTATCATTGAAAATACCTTATAATATAACGTAATATGTAGTGTATCATTGAAAATATCTTATAATATAACGTAATATGCAGTGTATCATTGAAAATACATTATAACATAACGTAATATGCAGTGTTTCATTGAAAATACCTTATAATATAACGTAATTTGTAGTGTATCATTGAAAATACCTTATAATATAACGTAATATGCAGTATATCATTGAAAATACCTTATAATATAACGTAATATGTAGCGTATCATTGAAAATACCTTATAATATAACGTAATATGCAGTGTATCATTGAAAATACCTTATAATATATCGTAATTTGTAGTGTATCATTGAAAATACCTTATAATATAACGTAATATGCAGTGTATCATTGAAAATACCTTATAATATAACGTAATATGCAGTATATCATTGAAAATACCTTATAATATAACGTAATATGTAGCGTATCATTGAAAATACCTTATAATATAACGTAATATGCAGTGTATCATTGTAAATACCTTATAATATAACGAAATATGCAATGTATCATTGAAAATACCTTCTTATATATCGTAGTTTATCATTGAAAATACCTTATAATATAACGTAATATGCAGTGTATCATTGAAAATACCTTATAATATAACGTAATTTGTAGTGTATCATTGAAAATACCTTATAATATAACGTAATATGCAGTATATCATTGAAAATACCCTATAATATAACGTAATATGTAGTGTATCATTGAAAATACCTTATAATATAACGTAATATGCAGTGTATCATTGAAAATACCTTATAATATAACGTAATATGCAGTGTATCATTGTAAATACCTTATAATATAACTAAATATGCATTGTATCAGGGAAAATACCTAATAACATAACGTAATATGCAGTGTATCATTGATAATACCTTATAATATAACGTAATATGCAGTGTATCATTGAAAATACCTTATAATATAACGTTATATACAGTGTATCAATGAAAATACCTTATAATATAACGTAATATGCAGTGTATCATTGAAAATACCTTATAATATATCGTAGTTTATCATTAAAAATACATTATAATATAAAGTAATATGCATTGTATCATTGAAACTACCTTATAATATATCGTAATTTGTAGTGTATCATTGAAAATACCTTATAATATAACGTAATATGCAGTGTATCATTGAAAATACCTTATAATATAACGTAATATGCAGTGTATCATTGAAAATACCTTATAATATAACGTAATATGCAGTGTATCATTGTAAATACCTTTTAATATAACGTAATTTATAGTTTATCTTTGAAAATACCTTATAATGTAACGAAATATGCAGTGTATCATTGAAAATACCTTATAATATAACGTAATATACAGTGTATCACTGAAAATACCTTATAATATAACGTAATATGCAGTGTATCATTGAAAATACCTTATAATATATCGTAGTTTATCATTAAAAATACGTTATAATATAACGTAATATGCATTGTATCATTGAAAATACCTTATAATATATCGTAATTTGTAGTGTATCATTGAAAATACCTTATAATATAACGTAATATGCAGTATATCATTGAAAATACCTTATAATATAACGTAATATGTAGCGTATCGTTGAAAATACCTTATAATATAACGTAATATGTAGTGTATCATTGAAAATACCTTATAATATAACGTAATATGCAGTGTATCATTGAAAATACCTTATAATATAACGTAATATGCAGTATATCATTGTAAATACCTTATAATATAACGTAATATGTAGCGTATAATTGAAAATACCTTATAATATAACGTAATATGTAGTGTATCATTAAAAATACCTTATAATATAACGTAATATGCAGTGTAGCATTGATAATACCTTATAATATAACGTAATATGCAGTGTATCATTGTAAATACCTTATAATATAACTAAATATGCATTGTATCATTGAAAATACCTAATAACATAACGTAATATGCAGTGTATCATTTATAATACCTTATAATACAACGTAATATGCAGTGTATCATTGAAAATACCTTATAATATAACGTAATATACAGTGTATCAATGAAAATACCTTATAATATAACGTAATATGCAGTGTATCATTGAAAATACCTTATAATATATCGTAGTTTATCATTAAAAATACATTATAATATAAAGTAATATGCATTGTATCATTGAAACTACCTTATAATATATCGTAATTTGTAGTGTATCATTAAAAATACCTTATAATATAACGTAATATGCAGTGTATCATTGAAAATACCTTATAATATAACGTAATATGCAGTGTATCATTGTAAATACCTTATAACATAACGTAATATGCAGTGTATCATTGAAAATACCTTATAATATAACGTAATATGCAGTGTATCATTGTAAATACCTTATAATATAACTAAATATGCATTGTATCAGGGAAAATACCTAATAACATAACGTAATATGCAGTGTATCATTGATAATACCTTATAATATAACGTAATATGCAGTGTATCATTGAAAATACCTTATAATATAACGTAATATGCAGTGTATCATTGAAAATACCTTATAATATAACGTAATATGTTGTGTATCATTGAAAATACCATATAATATAACGTAATATGCAGTGTATCATTGAAAATACCTTCTAATATATCGTAATTTGTAGTGTATCATTGAAAATACATTATAATATAACGTAATATGCAGTGTATCATTGAAAATACCTTATAATATAACGTAATATGCAGTGTATCATTGAAAATACCTTTTAATATAACGTAATTTATAGTTTATCATTGAAAATACCTTATAATATAACGAAATATGCAGTGTATCATTGAAAATACCTTATAATATAACGTAATATGCAGTGTATCATTGAAAATACCTTATAATATAACGTAATATGCAGTGTATCATTGTAAACACCTTATAATATAACTAAATATGCATTGTATCATGGAAAATACCTAATAACATAACGTAATATGCAGTGTATCATTGATAATACCTTATAATATAACGTAATATGTAGCGTATCATTGAAAATACCTTATAATATAACGTAATATGTAGTGTATCATTGAAAATACCTTATAATATAACGTAATATGCAGTGTATCATTGAAAATACCTTATAATATATCGTAGTTTATCATTAAAAATACGTTATAATATAACGTAATATGCATTGTATCATTGAAAATACCTTATAATATATCGTAATTTGTAGTGTATCATTGAAAATACCTTTTAATATAACGTAATTTATAGTTTATCTTTGAAAATACCATATAATATAACGAAATATGCAGTGTATCATTGAAAATACCTTATAATATAACGTAATATGCAGTGTATCATTGTAAATACCTTTTAATATAACGTAATTTATAGTTTATCTTTGAAAATACCTTATAATATAACGAAATATGCAGTGTATCATTGAAAATACCTTATAATATAACGTAATATACAGTGTATCACTGAAAATACCTTATAATATAACGTAATATGCAGTGTATCATTGAAAATACCTTATAATATATCGTAGTTTATCATTAAAAATACGTTATAATATAACGTAATATGCATTGTATCATTGAAAATACCTTATAATATATCGTAATTTGTAGTGTATCATTGAAAATACCTTATAATATAACGTAATATGCAGTATATCATTGAAAATACCTTATAATATAACGTAATATGTAGCGTATCATTGAAAATACCTTATAATATAACGTAATATGTAGTGTATCATTGAAAATACCTTATAATATAACGTAATATGCAGTGTATCATTGAAAATACCTTATAATATAACGTAATATGCAGTATATCATTGTAAATACCTTATAATATAACGTAATATGTAGCGTATAATTGAAAATACCTTATAATATAACGTAATTTGTAGTGTATCATTGAAAATACCTTATAATATAACGTAATATGCAGTATATCATTGAAAATACCTTATAATATAACGTAATATGTAGCGTATCATTGAAAATACCTTATAATATAACGTAATATGCAGTGTATCATTGAAAATACCTTATAATATATCGTAATTTGTAGTGTATCATTGAAAATACCTTATAATATAACGTAATATGCAGTGTATCATTGAAAATACCTTATAATATAACGTAATATGCAGTATATCATTGAAAATACCTTATAATATAACGTAATATGTAGCGTATCATTGAAAATACCTTATAATATAACGTAATATGCAGTGTATCATGTTAAATACCTTATAATATAACGAAATATGCAATGTATCATTGAAAATACCTTCTTATATATCGTAGTTTATCATTGAAAATACCTTATAATATAACGTAATATGCAGTGTATCATTGAAAATACCTTATAATATAACGTAATATGCAGTGTATCATTGTAAATACCGTATAATATAACGAAATATGCAGTGTATCATGGAAAATACCTTATAACATAACGTAATATGCAGTGTATCATTGAAAATACATTATAACATAACGTAATATGCAGTGTATCATTGAAAATACCTTATAATATAACGTAATTTGTAGTGTATCATTGAAAATACCTTATAATATAACGTAATATGCAGTATATCATTGAAAATACCTTATAATATAACGTAATATGTAGTGTATCATTGAAAATACCTTATAATATAACGTAATATGCAGTGTATCATTGAAAATACCTTATAATATAACGTAATATGCAGTGTATCATTGTAAATACCTTATAATATAACTAAATATGCATTGTATCAGGGAAAATACCTAATAACATAACGTAATATGCAGTGTATCATTGATAATACCTTATAATATAACGTAATATGCAGTGTATCATTGAAAATACCTTATAATATAACGTTATATACAGTGTATCAATGAAAATACCTTATAATATAACGTAATATGCAGTGTATCATTGAAAATACCTTATAATATATCGTAGTTTATCATTAAAAATACATTATAATATAACGTAATATGCATTGTATCATTGAAAATACCTTATAATATATCGTAATTTGTAGTGTATCATTGAAAATACCTTATAATATAACGTAATATGCAGTGTATCATTGAAAATACCTTATAATATAACGTAATATGCAGTGTATCATTGTAAATACCTTATAACATAACGTAATATGCAGTGTATCATTGAAAATACCTTATAATATAACGTAATATGCAGTGTATCATTGTAAATACCTTATAATATAACTAAATATGCATTGTATCAGGGAAAATACCTAATAACATAACGTAATATGCAGTGTATCATTGATAATACCTTATAATATAACGTAATATGCAGTGTATCATTGAAAATACCTTATAATATAACGTAATATGTTGTGTATCATTGAAAATACCATATAATATAACGTAATATGCAGTGTATCATTGAAAATACCTTATAATATATCGTAATTTGTAGTGTATCATTGAAAATACATTATAATATAACGTAATATGCAGTGTATCATTGAAAATACCTTATAATATAACGTAATATGCAGTGTATCATTGAAAATACCTTTTAATATAACGTAATTTATAGTTTATCATTGAAAATACCTTATAATATAACGAAATATGCAGTGTATCATTGAAAATACCTTATAATATAACGTAATATGCAGTGTATCATTGAAAATACCTTATAATATAACGTAATATGCAGTGTATCATTGTAAACACCTTATAATATAACTAAATATGCATTGTATCATGGAAAATACCTAATAACATAACGTAATATGCAGTGTATTATTGATAATACCTTATAATATAACGTAATATGTAGCGTATCATTGAAAATACCTTATAATATAACGTAATATGTAGTGTATCATTGAAAATACCTAATAATATAACGTAATATGCAGTGTATCATTGAAAATACATTATAACATAACGTAATATGCAGTGTATCATTGAAAATACCTTATAATATAACGTAATTTGTAGTGTATCATTGAAAATACCTTATAATATATCGTAGTTTATCATTAAAAATACGTTATAATATAACGTAATATGCATTGTATCATTGAAAATACCTTATAATATAACGTAATATGCAGTATATCATTGAAAATACCTTATAATATAACGTAATATGTAGTGTATCATTGAAAATACCTTATAATATAACGTAATATGCAGTGTATCATTGAAAATACCTTATAATATAACGTAATATGCAGTATATCATTGTAAATACCTTATAATATAACGTAATATGTAGCGTATAATTGAAAATACCTTATAATATAACGTAATATGTAGTGTATCATTAAAAATACCTTATAATATAACGTAATATGCAGTGTATCATTGATAATACCTTATAATATAACGTAATATGCAGTGTATCATTGTAAATACCTTATAATATAACTAAATATGCATTGTATCATTGAAAATACCTAATAACATAACGTAATATGCAGTGTATCATTTATAATACCTTATAATATAACGTAATATGCAGTGTATCATTGAAAATACCTTATAATATAACGTAATATGTAGCGTATCATTGAAAATACCTTATAATATAACGTAATATGCAGTGTATCATTGAAAATACCTTATAATATATCGTAGTTTATCAATAAAAATACCTTATAATATAACGTAATATGCAGTGTATCATTGATAATACCTTATAATATAACGTAATATGCAGTGTGTCATTGTAAATACCTTTTAATATAACGTAATTTATAGTTTATCTTTGAAAATACCTTATAATATAACGAAATATGCAGTGTATCATGGAAAATGCCTTACAATATATTGTAATTTGTAGTGTATCTTTGAAAATACCTTATAATATAACGAAATATGCAGTGTATCATTGAAAATACCTTATAATATAACGTAATATGCAGTGTATCATTGTAAATACCTTTTAATATAACGTAATTTATAGTTTATCTTTGAAAATACCTTATAATATAACGAAATATGCAGTGTATCATTGAAAATACCTTATAATATAACGTAATATGCAGTGTATCATTGAAAATACCTTATAATATAACGTAATATGCAGTGTATCATTGATAATACCTTATAATATAACGTAATATGCAGTGTGTCATTGTAAATACCTTATAATATAACGAAATATGCAATGTAACATTTGAAAATACCTTCTTATATATCGTAGTTTATCATTGAAAATACCTTATAATATAACGTAATATGCAGTGTATCATTGAAAATACCTTATAATATAACGTAATATGCAGTGTATCATTGTAAATACCTTATAATATAACTAAATATGCATTGTATCAGGGAAAATACCTAATAACATAACGTAATATGCAGTGTATCATTGATAATACCTTATAATATAACGTAATATGCAGTGTATCATTGAAAATACCTTATAATATAACGTTATATACAGTGTATCAATGAAAATACCTTATAATATAACGTAATATGCAGTGTATCATTGAAAATACCTTATAATATATCGTAGTTTATCATTAAAAATACATTATAATATAAAGTAATATGCATTGTATCATTGAAAATACCTTATAATATATCGTAATTTGTAGTGTATCATTGAAAATACCTTATAATATAACGTAATATGCAGTGTATCATTGAAAATACCTTATAATATAACGTAATATGCAGTGTATCATTGTAAATACCTTATAACATAACGTAATATGCAGTGTATCATTGAAAATACCTTATAATATAACGTAATATGCAGTGTATCATTGTAAATACCTTATAATATAACTAAATATGCATTGTATCAGGGAAAATACCTAATAACATAACGTAATATGCAGTGTATCATTGAAAATACCTTATAATATAACGTAATATGCAGTGTATCATTGAAAATACCTTATAATATAACGTAATATGTTGTGTATCATTGAAAATACCATATAATATAACGTAATATGCAGTGTATCATTGAAAATACCTTCTAATATATCGTAATTTGTAGTGTATCATTGAAAATACATTATAATATAACGTAATATGCAGTGTATCATTGAAAATACCTTATAATATAACGTAATATGCAGTGTATCATTGAAAATACCTTTTAATATAACGTAATTTATAGTTTATCATTGAAAATACCTTATAATATAACGAAATATGCAGTGTATCATTGAAAATACCTTATAATATAACGTAATATGCAGTGTATCATTGAAAATACCTTATAATATAACGTAATATGCAGTGTATCATTGTAAACACCTTATAATATAACTAAATATGCATTGTATCATGGAAAATACCTAATAACATAACGTAATATGCAGTGTATTATTGATAATACCTTATAATATAACGTAATATGTAGCGTATCATTGAAAATACCTTATAATATAACGTAATATGTAGTGTATCATTGAAAATACCTTATAATATAACGTAATATGCAGTGTATCATTGAAAATACATTATAACATAACGTAATATGCAGTGTATCATTGAAAATACCTTATAATATAACGTAATTTGTAGTGTATCATTGAAAATACCTTATAATATAACGTAATATGCAGTATATCATTGAAAATACCTTATAATATAACGTAATATGTACCGTATCATTTAAAATACCTTATAATATAACGTAATATGTAGTGTATCATTGAAAATACCTTATAATATAACGTAATATGCAGTGTGTCATTGAAAATACCTTATAATATAACGTAATATGCATTGTATCATTGTAAATACCTTATAACATAACTAAATATGCATTGTATCAGGGAAAATACCTAATAACATAACGTAATATGCAGTGTATCATTGATAATACCTTATAATATAACGTAATATGCAGTGTATCATTGAAAATACCTTATAATATATCGTAGTTTATCATTAAAAATACGTTATAATATAACGTAATATGCATTGTATCATTGAAAATACCTTATAATATAACGTAATATGCAGTATATCATTGAAAATACCTTATAATATAACGTAATATGTAGTGTATCATTGAAAATACCTTATAATATAACGTAATATGCAGTGTATCATTGAAAATACCTTATAATATAACGTAATATGCAGTATATCATTGTAAAATACCTTATAATATAACGTAATATGTAGCGTATCATTGAAAATACCTTATAATATAACGTAATATGTAGTGTATCATTAAAAATACCTTATAATATAACGTAATATGCAGTGTAGCATTGATAATACCTTATAATATAACGTAATATGCAGTGTATCATTGTAAATACCTTATAATATAACTAAATATGCATTGTATCATGGAAAATACCTAATAACATAACGTAATATGCAGTGTATCATTTATAATACCTTATAATATAACGTAATATGCAGTGTATCATTGAAAATACCTTATAATATAAACGTAATATGTAGCGTAATCATTGAAAATACCTTATAATATAAACGTAATATGCAGTGTATCATTGAAAATTACCTTATAATATATCGTAGTTTATCAATAAAAATACCTTATAATATAACGTAATATGCAGTGTATCATTGATAATACCTTATAATATAACGTAATATGCAGTGTGTCATTGTAAATACCTTTTAATATAACGTAATTTATAGTTTATCCTTTGAAAATACCTTATAATATAACGAAATATGCAGTGTATCATGGAAAATGCCTTATAATATAAGGTAATTTGTAGTGTATCTTTGGAAAATACCTTATAATATAACGAAATATGCAGTGTATCATTGAAAATACCTTATAATATAACGTAATATGCAGTGTATCATTGAAAATACCTTTTAATATAACGTAATTTATAGTTTATCTTTGAAAATACCTTATAATATAACGTAATATGCAGTGTATCATTGTAAATACCTTATAATATAACTAAATATGCATTGTATCAGGGAAAATACCTAATAACATAACGTAATATGCAGTGTATCATTGATAATACCTTATAATATAACGTAATATGCAGTGTATCATTGAAAATACCTTATAATATAACGTAATATTGTTGTGTATCATTGAAAATACCATATAATATAACGTAATATGCAGTGTATCATTGAAAATACCTTCTAATATATCGTAATTTGTAGTGTATCATTGAAAATACATTATAATATAACGTAATATGCAGTGTATCATTGAAAATACCTTATAATATATAACGTAATATGCAGTGTATCATTGAAAATACCTTATAATATAACAGTAATTTATAGTTTATCATTGAAAATACCTTATAATATAACGAAATATGCAGTGTATCATTGAAAATACCTTATAATATAACGTAAATATGCAGTGTATCATTGAAAATACCTTATAATATAACGTAATATGCAGTGTATCATTGTAAACACCTTATAATATAACTAAATATGCATTGTATCATGGAAAATACCTTATAACATAACGTAATATGCAGTGTATTATTGATAATTCCTTATAATATAACGTAATATGTAGCGTATCACTTGAAAATACCTTATAATATAACGTAATATGTAGTGTATCATTGAAAATATCTTATAATATAACGTAATATGCAGTGTATCATTGAAAATACATTATAACATAACGTAATATGGCAGTGTATCATTGAAAATACCTTATAATATAAACGTAATTTGTAGTGTATCATTGAAAATACCTTATAATATAACGTAATATGCAGTATATCATTGAAAATACCTTATAATATAACGTAATATGTACCGTATCATTCAAAAATACCTTATAATATAACGTAATATGTAGTGTATCATTGAAAATACCTTATAATATAACGTAATATGCAGTGTGTCATTGAAAATACCTTATAATATAACGTAATATGCATTGTATCATTGTAAATACCTTATAACATAACTAAATATGCATTGTATCAGGGAAAATACCTAATAACATAACGTAATATGCAGTGTATCATTGATAATACCTTATAATATAACGTAATATGCAGTGTATCATTGAAAATACCTTATAATATAACGTTATATACAGTGTATCAATGAAAATACCTTATAATATAACGTAATATGCAGTGTATCATTAAAATACCTTATAATAATCGTAGTTTATCATTAAAAATACATTATAATATAAAGTAATATGCATTGTATCATTGAAAATACCTTATAATATATCGTACTTTGTAGTGTATCATTGAAAATACCGTTATAATATAACGTAATATGTAGTGTATCATTGAAAATATCTTATAATATAACGTAATATGCAGTGTATCATTGAAAATACATTATAACATAACGTAATATGCAGTGTATCATTGAAAATACCTTATAATATAACGTAATATGTAGTGTATCATTGAAAATACCTTATAATTATAACGTAATATGCAGTATATCATTGAAAATACCTTATAATATAACGTAATATGTACCGTATCATTCAAAAATACCTTATAATATAACGTAATATGTAGTGTATCATTGAAAATACCTTATAATATATCGTAATTTGTAGTGTAACATTGAAAATACCTATAATATAACGTAATATGCAGTGTATCATTGAAAATACCTTATAATATAACGTAATATGCAGTATATCATTGAAAATACCTTATAATATAACGTAATATGTAGCGTATCATTGAAAATACCTTATAATATAACGTAATATGCAGTGTATCATGTTAAATACCTTATAATATAACGAAATATGCAATGTATCATTGAAAATACCTTCTTATATATCGTAGTTTATCATTGAAAATACCTTATAACATAACGTAATATGCAGTGAAAATACCTTATAATATAACGTAATATGCAGTGTATCATTGAAAATACCTTATAATATAACGTAATATGCAGTGTATCATTGTAAATACCTTATAACATAACGTAATATGCAGTGTATCATTGAAAATACCTTATAATATAACGTAATATGCAGTGTATCATTGTAAATACCTTATAATATAACTAAATATGCATTGTATCAGGGAAAATACCTAATAACATAACGTAATATGCAGTGTATCATTGATAATACCTTATAATATAACGTAATATGCAGTGTATCATTGAAAATACCTTATAATATAACGTTATATACAGTGTATCAATGAAAATACCTTATAATATAACGTAATATGCAGTGTATCATTGAAAATACCTTATAATATATCGTAGTTTATCATTAAAAATACATTATAATATAACGTAATATGCATTGTATCATTGAAAATACCTTATAATATATCGTAATATGTAGTGTATCATTGAAAATACCTTATAATATAACGTAATATGTAGTGTATCATTGAAAATACCTTATAATATAACGTAATATGCAGTGTATCATTGAAAATACATTATAACATAACGTAATATGCAGTGTATCATTGAAAATACCTTATAATATAACGTAATTTGTAGTGTATCATTGAAAATACCTTATAATATAACGTAATATGCAGTATATCATTGAAAATACCTTATAATATAACGTAATATGTAGCGTATCATTGAAAATACCTTATAATATAACGTAATATGCAGTGTATCATTGAAAATACCTTATAATATAACGTAATATGCAGTGTATCATTGTAAATACCTTATAATATAACTAAATATGCATTGTATCAGGGAAAATACCTAATAACATAACGTAATATGCAGTGTATCATTGATAATACCTTATAATATAACGTAATATGCAGTGTATCATTGAAAATACCTTATAATATAACGTTATATACAGTGTATCAATGAAAATACCTTATAATATAACGTAATATGCAGTGTATCATTGTAAATACCTTATAATATATCGTAGTTTATCATTAAAAATACATTATAATATAACGTAATATGCATTGTATCATTGAATATACCTTATAATATATCGTAATTTGTAGTGTATCATTGAAAATACCTTATAATATAACGTAATATGCAGTGTATCATTGAAAATACCTTATAATATAACGTAATATGCAGTGTATCATTGTAAATACCTTATAACATAACGTAATATGCAGTGTATCATTGAAAATACCTTATAATATAACGTAATATGCAGTGTATCATTGTAAATACCTTATAATATAACTAAATATGCATTGTATCAGGGAAAATACCTAATAACATAACGTAATATGCAGTGTATCATTGATAATACCTTATAATATAACGTAATATGCAGTGTATCATTGAAAATACCTTATAATATAACGTAATATGCAGTGTATCATTGAAAATACCTTATAATATAACGTAATATGTTGTGTATCATTGAAAATACCTTATAATATAACGTAATATGCAGTGTATCATTGTAAATACCTTATAATATAACTAAATATGCATTGTATCAGGGAAAATACCTAATAACATAACGTAATATGCAGTGTATCATTGATAATACCTTATAATATAACGTAATATGCAGTGTATCATTGAAAATACCTTATAATATAACGTAATATGCAGTGTATCATTGAAAATACCTTATAATATAACGTAATATGCAGTGTATCATTGTAAACACCTTATAATATAACTAAATATGCATTGTATCATGGAAAATACCTAATAACATAACGTAATATGCAGTGTATCATTGATAATACCTTATAATATAACGTAATATGTAGCGTATCATTGAAAATACCTTATAATATAACGTAATATGTAGTGTATCATTGAAAATACCTTATAATATAACGTAATATGCAGTGTATCATTGAAAATACCTTATAATATATCGTAGTTTATCATTAAAAATACGTTATGATATAACGTAATATGCATTGTATCATTGAAAATACCTTATAATATATCGTAATTTGTAGTGTAACATTGAAAATACCTTATAATATAACGTAATATGCAGTATATCATTGAAAATACCTTATAATATAACGTAATTTGTAGCGTATCATTGAAAATACCTTATAATATAACGTAATATGTAGTGTATCATTGAAAATACCTTATAATATAACGTAATATGCAGTATATCATTGAAAATACCTTATAATATAACGTAATATGTAGTGTATCATTGAAAATACCTTATAATATAACGTAATATGCAGTGTATCATGTTAAATACCTTATAATATAACGAAATATGCAATGTATCATTGAAAATACCTTCTTATATATCGTAGTTTATCATTGAAAATACCTAATAATATAACGTAATATGCAGTGTATCATTGAAAATACCTTATAATATAACGTAATATGCAGTGTATCATTGTAAATACCTTATAATATAACGAAATATGCAGTGTATCATGGAAAATACCTTATAACATAACGTAATATGCAGTGTATCATTGAAAATACATTATAACATAACGTAATATGCAGTGTATCATTGAAAATACCTTATAATATAACGTAATTTGTAGTGTATCATTGAAAATACCTTATAATATAACGTAATATGCAGTATATCATTGAAAATACCTTATAATATAACGTAATATGTAGTGTATCATTGAAAATACCTTATAATATAACGTAATATGCAGTGTATCATTGAAAATACCTTATAATATAACGTAATATGCAGTGTATCATTGTAAATACCTTATAATATAACTAAATATGCATTGTATCAGGGAAAATACCTAATAACATAACGTAATATGCAGTGTATCATTGATAATACCTTATAATATAACGTAATATGCAGTGTATCATTGAAAATACCTTATAATATAACGTTATATACAGTGTATCAATGAAAATACCTTATAATATAACGTAATATGCAGTGTATCATTGAAAATACCTTATAATATATCGTAGTTTATCATTAAAAATACATTATAATATAAAGTAATATGCATTGTATCATTGAAAATACCTTATAATATATCGTAATTTGTAGTGTATCATTGAAAATACCTTATAATATAACGTAATATGCAGTGTATCATTGAAAATACCTTATAATATAACGTAATATGCAGTGTATCATTGTAAATACCTTATAACATAACGTAATATGCAGTGTATCATTGAAAATACCTTATAATATAACGTAATATGCAGTGTATCATTGTAAATACCTTATAATATAACTAAATATGCATTGTATCAGGGAAAATACCTAATAACATAACGTAATATGCAGTGTATCATTGATAATACCTTATAATATAACGTAATATGCAGTGTATCATTGAAAATACCTTATAATATAACGTAATATGCAGTGTATCATTGAAAATACCTTATAATATAACGTAATATGTTGTGTATCATTGAAAATACCATATAATATAACGTAATATGCAGTGTATCATTGAAAATACCTTCTAATATATCGTAATTTGTAGTGTATCATTGAAAATACATTATAATATAACGTAATATGCAGTGTATCATTGAAAATACCTTATAATATAACGTAATATGCAGTGTATCATTGAAAATACCTTTTAATATAACGTAATTTATAGTTTATCATTGAAAATACCTTATAATATAACGAAATATGCAGTGTATCATTGAAAATACCTTATAATATAACGTAATATGCAGTGTATCATTGAAAATACCTTATAATATAACGTAATATGCAGTGTATCATTGTAAACACCTTATAATATAACTAAATATGCATTGTATCATGGAAAATACCTAATAACATAACGTAATATGCAGTGTATCATTGAAAATACCTTATAATATAACGTAATATGTAGTGTATCATTGAAAATACCTTATAATATAACGTAATATGCAGTATATCATTGAAAATACCTTATAATATAACGTAATATGTAGCGTATCATTGAAAATACCTTATAATATAACGTAATATGCAGTGTATCATTGAAAATACCTTATAATATAACGTAATATGCAGTGTATCATTGTAAATACCTTATAATATAACTAAATATGCATTGTATCAGGGAAAATACCTAATAACATAACGTAATATGCAGTGTATCATTGATAATACCTTATAATATAACGTAATATGCAGTGTATCATTGAAAATACCTTATAATATAACGTTATATACAGTGTATCAATGAAAATACCTTATAATATAACGTAATATGCAGTGTATCATTGAAAATACCTTATAATATATCGTAGTTTATCATTAAAAATACATTATAATATAACGTAATATGCATTGTATCATTGAAAATACCTTATAATATATCGTAATTTGTAGTGTATCATTGAAAATACCTTATAATATAACGTAATATGCAGTGTATCATTGAAAATACCTTATAATATAACGTAATATGCAGTGTATCATTGTAAATACCTTATAACATAACGTAATATGCAGTGTATCATTGAAAATACCTTATAATATAACGTAATATGCAGTGTATCATTGTAAATACCTTATAATATAACTAAATATGCATTGTATCAGGGAAAATACCTAATAACATAACGTAATATGCAGTGTATCATTGAAAATACCTTATAATATAACGTAATATGCAGTGTATCATTGAAAATACCTTATAATATAACGTAATATGCAGTGTATCATTGAAAATACCTTATAATATAACGTAATATGTTGTGTATCATTGAAAATACCTTATAATATAACGTAATATGCAGTGTATCATTGTAAATACCTTATAATATAACTAAATATGCATTGTATCAGGGAAAATACCTAATAACATAACGTAATATGCAGTGTATCATTGATAATACCTTATAATATAACGTAATATGCAGTGTATCATTGAAAATACCTTATAATATAACGTAATATGCAGTGTATCATTGAAAATACCTTATAATATAACGTAATATGCAGTGTATCATTGTAAACACCTTATAATATAACTAAATATGCATTGTATCATGGAAAATACCTAATAACATAACGTAATATGCAGTGTATCATTGATAATACCTTATAATATAACGTAATATGTAGCGTATCATTGAAAATACCTTATAATATAACGTAATATGTAGTGTATCATTGAAAATACCTTATAATATAACGTAATATGCAGTGTATCATTGAAAATACCTTATAATATATCGTAGTTTATCATTAAAAATACGTTATGATATAACGTAATATGCATTGTATCATTGAAAATACCTTAATATATATCGTAATTTGTAGTGTAACATTGAAAATACCTTATAATATAACGTAATATGCAGTATATCATTGAAAATACCTTATAATATAACGTAATTTGTAGCGTATCATTGAAAATACCTTATAATATAACGTAATATGTAGTGTATCATTGAAAATACCTTATAATATAACGTAATATGCAGTATATCATTGAAAATACCTTATAATATAACGTAATATGTAGTGTATCATTGAAAATACCTTATAATATAACGTAATAGGCAGTGTATCATGTTAAATACCTTATAATATAACGAAATATGCAATGTATCATTGAAAATACCTTCTTATATATCGTAGTTTATCATTGAAAATACCTTATAATATAACGTAATATGCAGTGTATCATTGAAAATACCTTATAATATAACGTAATATGCAGTGTATCATTGTAAATACCTTATAATATAACGAAATATGCAGTGTATCATGGAAAATACCTTATAACATAACGTAATATGCAGTGTATCATTGAAAATACATTATAACATAACGTAATATGCAGTGTATCATTGAAAATACCTTATAATATAACGTATTATGCATTGTATCATTGAAAATACCTTATAATATAACGTAATATGCAGTATATCATTGAAAATACCCTATAATATAACGTAATATGTAGTGTATCATTGAAAATACCTTATAATATAACGTAATATGCAGTGTATCATTGAAAATACCTTATAATATAACGTAATATGCAGTGTATCATTGTAAATACCTTATAATATAACTAAATATGCATTGTATCAGGGAAAATACCTAATAACATAACGTAATATGCAGTGTATCATTGATAATACCTTATAATATAACGTAATATGCAGTGTATCATTGAAAATACCTTATAATATAACGTTATATACAGTGTATCAATGAAAATACCTTATAATATAACGTAATATGCAGTGTATCATTGAAAATACCTTATAATATATCGTAGTTTATCATTAAAAATACATTATAATATAAAGTAATATGCATTGTATCATTGAAACTACCTTATAATATATCGTAATTTGTAGTGTATCATTGAAAATACCTTATAATATAACGTAATATGCAGTGTATCATTGAAAATACCTTATAATATAACGTAATATGTAGCGTATCATTGAAAATACCTTATAACATAACGTAATATGCAGTGTATCATTGAAAATACATTATAACATAACGTAATATGCAGTGTATCATTGAAAATACCTTATAATATAACGTAATTTGTAGTGTATCATTGAAAATACCTTATAATATAACGTAATATGCAGTATATCATTGAAAATACCCTATAATATAACGTAATATGTAGTGTATCATTGAAAATACCTTATAATATAACGTAATATGCAGTGTATCATTGAAAATACCTTATAATATAACGTAATATGCAGTGTATCATTGTAAATACCTTATAATATAACTAAATATGCATTGTATCAGGGAAAATACCTAATAACATAACGTAATATGCAGTGTATCATTGATAATACCTTATAATATAACGTAATATGCAGTGTATCATTGAAAATACCTTATAATATAACGTTATATACAGTGTATCAATGAAAATACCTTATAATATAACGTAATATGCAGTGTATCATTGAAAATACCTTATAATATATCGTAGTTTATCATTAAAAATACATTATAATATAAAGTAATATGCATTGTATCATTGAAACTACCTTATAATATATCGTAATTTGTAGTGTATCATTGAAAATACCTTATAATATAACGTAATATGCAGTGTATCATTGAAAATACCTTATAATATAACGTAATATGCAGTGTATCATTGTAAATACCTTATAACATAACGTAATATGCAGTGTATCATTGAAAATACCTTATAATATAACGTAATATGCAGTGTATCATTGTAAATATCTTATAATATAACTAAATATGCATTGTATCAGGGAAAATACCTAATAACATAACGTAATATGCAGTGTATCATTGATAATACCTTATAATATAACGTAATATGCAGTGTATCATTGAAAATACCTTATAATATAACGTAATATGCAGTGTATCATTGAAAATACCTTATAATATAACGTAATATGTTGTGTATCATTGAAAATACCATATAATATAACGTAATATGCAGTGTATCATTGAAAATACCTTCTAATATATCGTAATTTGTAGTGTATCATTGAAAATACATTATAATATAACGTAATATGCAGTGTATCATTGAAAATACCATCTAATATATCGGAGTTTATCATTAAACATACCTTATAATATAACGTAATATACATTGTATCATTGAAAATACCTTATAATATATCGTAATTTGTAGTGTATCATTGAAAATACCATATAATATAACGTAATATGCAGTACATCATTGCAAATACCTTATAATATAACGTAATATGCAGTGTATCATGGAATATACCTTATAATATATCGTAGTTTATCATTGAAAATACCTTATAATATAACGTAATATGCAGTGTATCATTGAAAATACCTTATAATATATAGTAGTTTACCATTGAAAAAACATTATAATATAACGTAATATGCAGTGTATCATTGAAAATACCTTATAATATAACGTAATATGCAGTGTATCATTGAAAATACCTTTTAATATAACGTAATTTATAGTTTATCTTTGAAAATACCTTATAATATAACGTAATATGCAGTGTATCATTGTAAATACCTTATAATATAACGTAATATGCAGTGTATCATTGAAAATACCATGTAATATAACGTAATATGCAGTGTATCATTCAAAATACCTTATAATATAACGTAATATGCAGTGTATCATTGAAAATACCTTATAATATATAGTAGTTTACCATTGAAAATACATTATAATATAACGTAATATGCAGTGTATCATTGAAAATACCTTATAATATAACGTAATATGCAGTGTATCATTGAAAATACCTTATAATATAACGTAATTTATAGTTTATCTTTGAAAATACCTTATAATATAACGAAATATGCAGTGTATAATTGAAAATACCTTATAATATAACGTAATATGCAGTGTATCATTGAAAATACCTTATAATATAACGAAATATGAAGTGTATCATGGAAAATGCCTTATAATATATTGTAATTTGTAGTGTATCTTTGAAAATACCTTATAATATAACGTAATATGCAGTGTATCATTGAAAATACCATCTAATATATCGGAGTTTATCATTAAACATACCTTATAATATAACGTAATATGCATTGTATCATTGAAAATACCTTATAATATATCGTAATTTGTAGTGTATCATTGAAAATACCTTATAATATAACGTAATATGCAGTGTATCATTGAAAATACCTTTTAATATAACGTAATTTATAGTTTATCTTTGAAAATACCTTATAATATAACGTAATATGCAGTGTATCATTGAAGATACCTTATAATATAACGTAATATGCAGTGTATCATTGAAAATACCATGTAATATAACGTAATATGCAGTGTATCATTCAAAATACCTTATAATATAACGTAATATGCAGTGTATCATTGAAAATACCTTATAATATATAGTAGTTTACCATTGAAAATACATTATAATATAACGTAATATGCAGTGTATCATTGAAAATACCTTATAATATAACGTAATATGCAGTGTATCATTGAAAATACCTTTTAATATAACGTAATTTATAGTTTATCTTTGAAAATACCTTATAATATAACGAAATATGCAGTGTATAATTGAAAATACCTTATAATATAACGTAATATGCAGTGTATCATTGAAAATACCTTATAATATAACGAAATATGAAGTGTATCATGGAAAATGCCTTATAATATATTGTAATTTGTAGTGTATCTTTGAAAATACCTTATAATATAACGTAATATGCAGTGTATCATTGAAAATACCATCTAATATATCGGAGTTTATCATTAAACATACCTTATAATATAACGTAATATGCATTGTATCATTGAAAATACCTTATAATATATCGTAATTTGTAGTGTATCATTGAAAATACCATATAATATAACGTAATATGCAGTATATCATTGCAAATACCTTATAATATAACGTAATATGTAGCGTATCATTGAAAATACCTTATAATATAACGTAATATGCAGTGTATCATTGAAAATACCTTATAATATAACGTAATATGCAGTGTATCATTGAAAATACCTTATAATATAACGTAATATGCAGTGTATCATTGTAAATACCTTGTAATATAACGTAATATGCAGTGTATCATTGAAAATACCATGTAATATAACGTAATATGCAGTGTATCATTGAAAATACCTTATAATATAACGTAATATGCAGTGTATCATTGAAAATACCTTATAATATAACGTAATATGCAGTGAATCATTGAAAATACCTTATAATATAACGTAATATGCAGTGTATCATTGAAAATACCTTTTAATATAACGTAATTTATAGTTTATCTTTGAAAATACCTTATAATATAACGAAATATGCAGTGTATCATTGAAAATACCTTATAATATAACGTAATATGCAGTGTATCATTGAAAATACCTTATAATACAACGTAATATGCAGTGTATCATGGAATATACCTTATAATATATCGTAGTTTATCATTGAAAATACCTTATAATATAACGTAATATGCAGTGTATCATTGAAAATACCTTATAATATATAGTAGTTTACCATTGAAAAAACATTATAATATAACGTAATATGCAGTGTATCATTGAAAATACCTTATAATATAACGTAATATGCAGTGTATCATTGAAAATACCTTATAATATAACGTAATATGCAGTGTATCATTGAAAATACCTTATAATATAACGTAATATGCAGTGAATCATTGAAAATACCTTATAATATAACGTAATATGCAGTGTATCATTGAAAATACCTTATAATATAACGTAATATGCAGTGTATCATTGTAAATACCTTATAATGTAACGTACTATGCAGTATATCATTGAAAATACCTTATAATATAACGTAATATGCAGTGTATCATTGAAAATACCTTATAATATAACGTAATATGCAGTGTATCATGGAAAATACCTTATAATATATCGTAGTTGATCATTGAAAATACCTTATAATATAACGTAATATGCAGTGTATCATTGAAAATACCTTATAATATAACGAAATATGAAGTGTATCATGGAAAATGCCTTATAATATATTGTAATTTGTAGTGTATCTTTGAAAATACCTTATAATATAACGTAATATGCAGTGTATCATTGAAAATACCTTATAATATAACGTAATATGCAGTGTATCATTGTAAATACCTTATAATATAACGTAATATGCAGTGTATCATTGAAAATACCATGTAATATAACGTAATATGCAGTGTATCATTGAAAATACCTTATAATATAACGTAATATGCAGTGTATCATTGAAAATACCTTATAATATAACGTAATATGCAGTGAATCATTGAAAATACCTTATAATATAACGTAATATGCAGTGTATCATTGAAAATACCTTATAATATAACGTAATATGCAGTGTATCATTGAAAATACCTTATAATATAACGTAATATGCAGTGTATCATGGAATATACCTTATAATATATCGTAGTTTATCATTGAAAATACCTTATAATATAACGAAATATGCAGTGTATCATTGAAAATACCTTCTAATATAACGTAATATGCAGTGTATCATTGAAAATACCTTATAATGTAACGTACTATGCAGTATATCATTGAAAATACCTTATAATATAACGTAATATGCAGTGTATCATTGAAAATACCTTATAATATAACGTAATATGCAGTGTATCATGGAATATACCTTATAATATATCGTAGTTGATCATTGAAAATACCTTATAATATAACGTAATATGCAGTGTATCATTGAAAATACCTTATAATATAACGAAATATGAGGTGTATCATGGAAAATGCCTTATAATATATTGTAATTTGTAGTGTATCTTTGAAAATACCTTATAATATAACGTAATATGCAGTGTATCATTGAAAATACCTTATAATATAACGTAATATGCAGTGTATCATTGTAAATACCTTGTAATATAACGTAATATGCAGTGTATCATTGAAAATACCATGTAATATAACGTAATATGCAGTGTATCATTGAAAATACCTTATAATATAACGTAATATGCAGTGTATCATTGAAAATACCTTATAATATAACGTAATATGCAGTGAATCATTGAAAATACCTTATAATATAACGTAATATGCAGTGTATCATTGAAAATACCTTATAATATAACGTAATATGCAGTGTATCATTGAAAATACCTTATAATATAACGTAATATGCAGTGTATCATGGAATATACCTTATAATATATCGTAGTTTATCATTGAAAATACCTTATAATATAACGTAATATGCAGTGTATCATTGAAAATACCTTATAATATAACGTAATATGCAGTGTATCATTGTAAATACCTTATAATGTAACGTACTATGCAGTATATCATTGAAAATACCTTATAATATAACGTAATATGCAGTGTATCATTGAAAATACCTTATAATATAACGTAATATGCAGTGTATCATGGAATATACCTTATAATATATCGTAGTTGATCATTGAAAATACCTTATAATATAACGTAATATGCAGTGTATCATTGAAAATACCTTATAATATAACGAAATATGAAGTGTATCATGGAAAATGCCTTATAATATATTGTAATTTGTAGTGTATCTTTGAAAATACCTTATAATATAACGTAATATGCAGTGTATCATTGAAAATACCATCTAATATATCGGAGTTTATCATTAAACATACCTTATAATATAACGTAATATGCATTGTATCATTGAAAATACCTTATAATATATCGTAATTTGTAGTGTATCATTGAAAATACCTTATAATATAACGTAATATGCAGTACATCATTGCAAATACCTTATAATATAACGTAATATGTAGCGTATCATTGAAAATACCTTATAATATAACGTAATATGCAGTGTATCATTGAAAATACCTTATAATATAACGTAATATGCAGTGTATCATTGAAAATACCTTATAATATAACGTAATATGCAGTGTATCATTGTAAATACCTTGTAATATAACGTAATATGCAGTGTATCATTGAAAATACCATGTAATATAACGTAATATGCAGTGTATCATTGAAAATACCTTATAATATAACGTAATATGCAGTGTATCATTGAAAATACCTTATAATATAACGTAATATGCAGTGAATCATTGAAAATACCTTATAATATAACGTAATATGCAGTGTATCATTGAAAATACCTTTTGATATAACGTAATTTATAGTTTATCTTTGAAAATACCTTATAATATAACGAAATATGCAGTGTATCATTGAAAATACCTTATAATATAACGTAATATGCAGTGTATCATTGAAAATACCTTATAATACAACGTAATATGCAGTGTATCATGGAATATACCTTATAATATATCGTAGTTTATCATTGAAAATACCTTATAATATAACGTAATATGCAGTGTATCATTGAAAATACCTTATAATATATAGTAGTTTACCATTGAAAAAACATTATAATATAACGTAATATGCAGTGTATCATTGAAAATACCTTATAATATAACGTAATATGCAGTGTATCATTGAAAATACCTTTTAATATAACGTAATTTATAGTTTATCTTTGAAAATACCTTATAATATAACGAAATATGCAGTGTATCATTGAAAATACCTTATAATATAACGTAATATGCAGTGTATCATTGAAAATACCTTATAATATATCGTAGTTTATCATTGAAAATACCTTATAATATAACGTAATATGCAGTGTATCATTGAAAATACCTTATAATATAAAGTAATATGCAGTGTATCATTGTAAATACCTTATAATATAACGTAATATGCAGTGTATCATTGAAAATACCATGTAATATAACGTAATATGCAGTGTATCATTGAAAATACCTTATAATATAACGTAATATGCAGTGTATCATTGAAAATACCTTATAATATAACGTAATATGCAGTGTATCATTGAAAATACCTTATAATATAACGTAATATGCAGTGTATCATTGAAAATACCTTATAATATAACGTAATATGCAGTGTATCATTGTAAATACCTTATAATATAACGTAATATGCAGTGTATCATTGAAAATACCATGTAATATAACGTAATATGCAGTGTATCATTCAAAATACCTTATAATATAACGTAATATGCAGTGTATCATTGAAAATACCTTATAATATATAGTAGTTTACCATTGAAAATACATTATAATATAACGTAATATGCAGTGTATCATTGAAAATACCTTATAATATAACGTAATATGCAGTGTTTCATTGAAAATACCTTTTAATATAACGTAATTTATAGTTTATCTTTGAAAATACCTTATAATATAACGAAATATGCAGTGTATAATTGAAAATACCTTATAATATAACGTAATATGCAGTGTATCATTGAAAATACCTTATAATATAACGTAATATGCAGTGTATCATGGAATATACCTTATAATATATCGTAGTTTATCATTGAAAATACCTTATAATATAACGTAATATGCAGTGTATCATTGAAAATACCTTATAATATAACGAAATATGAAGTGTATCATGGAAAATGCCTTATAATATATTGTAATTTGTAGTGTATCTTTGAAAATACCTTATAATATAACGTAATATGCAGTGTATCATTGAAAATACCTTATAATATAACGTAATATGCAGTGTATCATTGTAAATACCTTGTAATATAACGTAATATGCAGTGTATCATTGAAAATACCATGTAATATAACGTAATATGCAGTGTATCATTGAAAATACCTTATAATATAACGTAATATGCAGTGTATCATTGAAAATACCTTATAATATAACGTAATATGCAGTGAATCATTGAAAATACCTTATAATATAACGTAATATGCAGTGTATCATTGAAAATACCTTATAATATAACGTAATATGCAGTGTATCATTGTAAATACCTTATAATGTAACGTACTATGCAGTATATCATTGAAAATACCTTATAATATAACGTAATATGCAGTGTATCATTGAAAATACCTTATAATATAACGTAATATGCAGTGTATCATGGAATATACCTTATAATATATCGTAGTTGATCATTGAAAATACCTTATAATATAACGTAATATGCAGTGTATCATTGAAAATACCTTATAATATAACGAAATATGAAGTGTATCATGGAAAATGCCTTATAATATATTGTAATTTGTAGTGTATCTTTGAAAATACCTTATAATATAACGTAATATGCAGTGTATCATTGAAAATACCTTATAATATAACGTAATATGCAGTGTATCATTGAAAATACCTTGTAATATAACGTAATATGCAGTGTATCATTGAAAATACCATGTAATATAACGTAATATGCAGTGTATCATTGAAAATACCTTATAATATAACGTAATATGCAGTGTATCATTGAAAATACCTTATAATATAACGTAATATGCAGTGAATCATTGAAAATACCTTATAATATAACGTAATATGCAGTGTATCATTGAAAATACCTTATAATATAACGTAATATGCAGTGTATCATTGAAAATACCTTATAATATAACGTAATATGCAGTGTATCATGGAATATACCTTATAATATATCGTAGTTGATCATTGAAAATACCTTATAATATAACGTAATATGCAGTGTATCATTGAAAATACCTTATAATATAACGAAATATGAAGTGTATCATGGAAAATGCCTTATAATATATTGTAATTTGTAGTGTATCTTTGAAAATACCTTATAATATAACGTAATATGCAGTGTATCATTGAAAATACCTTATAATATAACGAAATATGCAGTGTATCATCGAAAATACCTTATAATATAACGTAATATGCAGTGTATCATTGAAAATACCTTATAATATATCGTAGTTTATCATTGAAAATACCTTCTAATATATCGTAGTTTATCATTGAAAATACCTTATAATATAACGTAATATGCAGTGTATCATTGAAAATACCTTATAATATAACGTAATATGCAGTGTATCATTGTAAATACCTTATAATATAACGTAATATGCAGTGTATCATTGAAAATACCATGTAATATAACGTAATATGCAGTGTATCATTGAAAATACCTTATAATATAACGTAATATGCAGTGTATCATTGAAAATACCTTATAATATAACGTAATATGCAGTGTATCATTGAAAATACCTTATAATATAACGTAATATGCAGTGTATCATTGAAAATACCTTATAATATAACGTAATATGCAGTGTATCATTGTAAATACCTTATAATATAACGTAATATGCAGTGTATCATTGAAAATACCATGTAATATAACGTAATATGCAGTGTATCATTCAAAATACCTTATAATATAACGTAATATGCAGTGTATCATTGAAAATACCTTATAATATATAGTAGTTCACCATTGAAAATACATTATAATATAACGTAATATGCAGTGTATCATTGAAAATACCTTATAATATAACGTAATATGCAGTGTATCATTGAAAATACCTTTTAATATAACGTAATTTATAGTTTATCTTTGAAAATACCTTATAATATAACGAAATATGCAGTGTATAATTGAAAATACCTTATAATATAACGTAATATGCAGTGTATCATTGAAAATACCTTATAATATAACGTAATATGCAGTGTATCATGGAATATACCTTATAATATATCGTAGTTTATCATTGAAAATACCTTATAATATAACGTAATATGCAGTGTATCATTGAAAATACCTTATAATATAACGAAATATGAAGTGTATCATGGAAAATGCCTTATAATATATTGTAATTTGTAGTGTATCTTTGAAAATACCTTATAATATAACGTAATATGCAGTGTATCATTGAAAATACCTTATAATATAACGTAATATGCAGTGTATCATTGAAAATACCTTATAATATAACGTAATATGCAGTGTATCATTGAAAATACCTTATAATATAACGTAATATGCAGTGTATCATTGAAAATACCTTATAATATAACGTAATATGCAGTGTATCATTGTAAATACCTTATAATGTAACGTACTATGCAGTATATCATTGAAAATACCTTATAATATAACGTAATATGCAGTGTATCATTGAAAATACCTTATAATATAACGTAATATGCAGTGTATCATGGAATATACCTTATAATATATCGTAGTTGATCATTGAAAATACCTTATAATATAACGTAATATGCAGTGTATCATTGAAAATACCTTATAATATAACGAAATATGAAGTGTATCATGGAAAATGCCTTATAATATATTGTAATTTGTAGTGTATCTTTGAAAATACCTTATAATATAACGTAATATGCAGTGTATCATTGAAAATACCTTATAATATAACGTAATATGCAGTGTATCATTGTAAATACCTTGTAATATAACGTAATATGCAGTGTATCATTGAAAATACCATGTAATATAACGTAATATGCAGTGTATCATTGAAAATACCTTATAATATAACGTAATATGCAGTGTATCATTGAAAATACCTTATAATATAACGTAATATGCGGTGAATCATTGAAAATACCTTATAATATAACGTAATATGCAGTGTATCATTGAAAATACCTTATAATATAACGTAATATGCAGTGTATCATTGTAAATACCTTATAATATAACGTAATATGCAGTGTATCATTGAAAATACCATGTAATATAACGTAATATGCAGTGTATCATTGAAAATACCTTATAATTTTTACGTAATATGCAGTGTATCATTGAAAATACCTTATAATATAACGTAATATGCAGTGTATCATTGAAAATACCTTATAATATAACGTAATATGCAGTATATCATTGAAAATACCTTATAATATAACGTAATATGTAGCGTATCATTGAAAATACCTTATAATATAACGTAATATGTAGTGTATCATTGAAAATACCTTATAATATAACGTAATATGCAGTGTATCATTGATAATACCTTATAATATAACGTAATATGCAGTGTATCATTGTAAATACCTTATAATATAACTAAATATGCATTGTATCATGGAAAATACCTAATAACATAACGTAATATGCAGTGTATCATTTATAATACCTTATAGTACAACGTAATATGCATTGTATCATTGAAAATACCTTATAATATATCGTAATTTGTAGTGTATCATTGAAAATACCTTATAATATAACGTAATATGCAGTATATCATTGAAAATACCTTATAATATAACGTAATATGCTCTATTTCATTGAAAATACCTTATAATATAACGTAATATGTAGCGTATCATTGAAAATACCTTATAATATAACGTAATATGTAGTGTATCATTGAAAATACCTTATAATATAACGAAATATGCAGTGTATCATTGAAAATACCTTATAATATAACGTAATATGCAGTGTATCATTGAAAATACCTTATAATATATAGTAGTTTACCATTGAAAATACATTATAATATAACGTAATATGCAGTGTATCATTGAAAATACCTTATAATATAACGTAATATGCAGTGTATCATTGAAAATACCTTATAATATAACGTAATTTATAGTTTATCTTTGAAAATACCTTATAATATAACGAAATATGCAGTGTATCATTGAAAATACCTTATAATATAACGTAATATGCAGTGTATCATTGAAAATACCTTATAATATAACGTAATATGCAGTGTATCATGGAATATACCTCATAATATATCGTAGTTTATCATTAAAAATACCTTATAATATAACGTAATATGCAGTGTATCATTGAAAATACCTTATAATATAACGAAATATGAAGTGTATCATGGAAAATGCCTTATAATATATTGTAATTTGTAGTGTATCTTTGAAAATACCTTATAATATAACGTAATATGCAGTGTATCATTGAAAATACCTTATAATATAACGTAATATGCAGTGTATCATTGTAAATACCTTGTAATATAACGTAGTATGCAGTGTATCATTGAAAATACCATGTAATATAACGTAATATGCAGTGTATCATTGAAAATACCTTATAATATAACGTAATATGCAGTGTATCATTGAAAATACCTTATAATATAACGTAATATGCAGTGAATCATTGAAAATACCTTATAATATAACGTAATATGCAGTGTATCATTGAAAATACCTTATAATATAACGTAATATGCAGTGTATCATTGTAAATACCTTATAATATAACGTAATATGCAGTGTATCATTGAAAATACCATGTAATATAACGTAATATGCAGTGTATCATTGAAAATACCTTATAATATATCGTAATATGCAGTGAATCATTGAAAATACCTTATAATATATCGTAATTTGTAGTGTATCATTGAAAATACCATATAATATAACGTAATATGCAGTACATCATTGCAAATACCTTATAATATAACGTAATATGTAGCGTATCATTGAAAATACCTTATAATATAACGTAATATGCAGTGTATCATTGAAAATACCTTATAATATAACGTAATATGCAGTGTATCATTGAAAATACCTTATAATATAACGTAATATGCAGTGTATCATTGTAAATACCTTGTAATATAACGTAATATGCAGTGTATCATTGAAAATACCATGTAATATAACGTAATATGCAGTGTATCATTGAAAATACCTTATAATATAACGTAATATGCAGTGTATCATTGAAAATACCTTATAATATAACGTAATATGCAGTGTATCATTGAAAATACCTTATAATATAACGTAATATGCAGTATATCATTGAAAATACCTTATAATATAACGTAATATGTAGCGTATCATTGAAAATACCTTATAATATAACGTAATATGCAGTGTATCATTGTAAATACCTTATAATATAACGTAATATGTAGCGTATCATTGAAAATACCTTATAATATAACGTAATATGTAGTGTATCATTGAAAATACCTTATAATATAACGTAATATGCAGTGTATCATTGGAAATACCTTATAATATATAGTAGTTTACCATTGAAAATACATTATAATATAACGTAATATGTAGCGTATCATTGAAAATACCTTATAATATAACGTAATATGCAGTGTATCATTGAAAATACCTTATAATATAACGTAATATGCAGTGTATCATTGAAAATACCTTATAATATAACGTAATATGCAGTGTATCATTGTAAATACCTTGTAATATATCGTAATATGCAGTGTATCATTGAAAATACCATGTAATATAACGTAATATGCAGTGTATCATTGAAAATACCTTATAATATAACGTAATATGCAGTGTATCATTGAAAATACCTTATAATATAACGTAATATGCAGTGAATCATTGAAAATACCTTATAATATAACGTAATATGCAGTGTATCATTGAAAATACCTTATAATATAACGTAATATGCAGTGTATCATTGTAAATACCTTATAATATAACGTAATATGCAGTGTATCATTGAAAATACCATGTAATATAACGTAATATGCAGTGTATCATTGAAAATACCTTATAATTTTTACGTAATATGCAGTGTATCATTGAAAATACCTTATAATATAACGTAATATGCAGTGTATCATTGAAAATACCTTATAATATAACGTAATATGCAGTATATCATTGAAAATACCTTATAATATAACGTAATATGTAGCGTATCATTGAAAATACCTTATAATATAACGTAATATGTAGTGTATCATTGAAAATACCTTATAATATAACGAAATATGCAGTGTATCATTGAAAATACCTTATAATATAACGTAATATGCAGTGTATCATTGAAAATACCTTATAATATATAGTAGTTTACCATTGAAAATACATTATAATATAACGTAATATGCAGTGTATCATTGAAAATACCTTATAATATAACGTAATATGCAGTGTATCATTGAAAATACCTTTTAATATAACGTAATTTATAGTTTATCTTTGAAAATACCTTATAATATAACGAAATATGCAGTGTATCATTGAAAATACCTTATAATATAACGTAATATGCAGTGTATCATTGAAAATACCTTATAATATAACGTAATATGCAGTGTATCATGGAATATACCTCATAATATATCGTAGTTTATCATTAAAAATACCTTATAATATAACGTAATATGCAGTGTATCATTGAAAATACCTTATAATATAACGAAATATGAAGTGTATCATGGAAAATGCCTTATAATATATTGTAATTTGTAGTGTATCTTTGAAAATACCTTATAATATAACGTAATATGCAGTGTATCATTGAAAATACCTTATAATATAACGTAATATGCAGTGTATCATTGTAAATACCTTGTAATATAACGTAGTATGCAGTGTATCATTGAAAATACCATGTAATATAACGTAATATGCAGTGTATCATTGAAAATACCTTATAATATAACGTAATATGCAGTGTATCATTGAAAATACCTTATAATATAACGTAATATGCAGTGAATCATTGAAAATACCTTATAATATAACGTAATATGCAGTGTATCATTGAAAATACCTTATAATATAACGTAATATGCAGTGTATCATTGTAAATACCTTATAATATAACGTAATATGCAGTGTATCATTGAAAATACCATGTAATATAACGTAATATGCAGTGTATCATTGAAAATACCTTATAATATATCGTAATATGCAGTGAATCATTGAAAATACCTTATAATATATCGTAATTTGTAGTGTATCATTGAAAATAACTTATAATATAACGTAATATGCAGTACATCATTGCAAATACCTTATAATATAACGTAATATGTAGCGTATCATTGAAAATACCTTATAATATAACGTAATATGCAGTGTATCATTGAAAATACCTTATAATATAACGTAATATGCAGTGAATCATTGAAAATACCTTATAATATAACGTAATATGCAGTGTATCATTGAAAATACCTTATAATATAACGTAATATGCAGTGTATCATTGTAAATACCTTATAATATAACGTAATATGCAGTTTATCATTGAAAATACCATGTAATATAACGTAATATGCAGTGTATCATTGAAAATACCTTATAATATAACGTAATATGCAGTGTATCATTGTAAATACCTTATAATATAACGTAATATGCAGTGTATCATTGAAAATACCATGTAATATAACGTAATATGCAGTGTATCATTGAAAATACCTTATAATATAACGTAATATGCAGTGTATCATTGAAAATACCTTATAATATAACGTAATATGCAGTGAATCATTGAAAATACCTTATAATATAACGTAATATGCAGTGTATCATTGAAAATACCTTATAATATAACGTAATATGCAGTGTATCATTGTAAATACCTTATAATATAACGTAATATGCAGTGTATCATTGAAAATACCATGTAATATAACGTAAAATGCAGTGTATCATTGAAAATACCTTATAATTTTTACGTAATATGCAGTGTATCATTGAAAATACCTTATAATATAACGAAATATGCAGTGAATCATTGAAAATACCTTATAATATAACGTACTATGCAGTATATCATTGAAAATACCTTATAATATAACGTAATATGTAGCGTATCATTGAAAATACCTTATAATATAACGTAATATGTAGTGTATCATTGAAAATACCTTATAATATAACGTAATATGCAGTGTATCATTGGAAATACCTTATAATATATAGTAGTTTACCATTGAAAATACATTATAATATAACGTAATATGTAGCGTATCATTGAAAATACCTTATAATATAACGTAATATGCAGTGTATCATTGAAAATACCTTATAATATAACGTAATATGCAGTGTATCATTGAAAATACCTTATAATATAACGTAATATGCAGTGTATCATTGTAAATACCTTGTAATATATCGTAATATGCAGTGTATCATTGAAAATACCATGTAATATAACGTAATATGCAGTGTATCATTGAAAATACCTTATAATATAACGTAATATGCAGTGTATCATTGAAAATACCTTATAATATAACGTAATATGCAGTGAATCATTGAAAATACCTTATAATATAACGTAATATGCAGTGTATCATTGAAAATACCTTATAATATAACGTAATATGCAGTGTATCATTGTAAATACCTTATAATATAACGTAATATGCAGTGTATCATTGAAAATACCATGTAATATAACGTAATATGCAGTGTATCATTGAAAATACCTTATAATTTTTACGTAATATGCAGTGTATCATTGAAAATACCTTATAATATAACGTAATATGCAGTGAATCATTGAAAATACCTTATAATATAACGTACTATGCAGTATATCATTGAAAATACCTTAGAATATAACGTAATATGTAGCGTATCATTGAAAATACCTTATAATATAACGTAATATGTAGTGTATCATTGAAAATACCTTATAATATAACGTAATATGTAGCGTATCATTGAAAATACCTTATAATATAACGTAATATGCAGTGTATCATTGAAAATGCCTTATAATATAACGTAATATGCAGTGTATCATTGAAAATACCTTATAATATAACGTAATATGCAGTATATCATTGAAAATACCTTATAATATAACGTAATATGTAGCGTATCATTGAAAATACCTTATAATATAACGTAATATGCAGTGTATCATTGTAAATACCTTATAATATAACGTAATATGTAGCGTATCATTGAAAATACCTTATAATATAACGTAATATGTAGTGTATCATTGAAAATACCTTATAATATAACGTAATATGCAGTGTATCATTGAAAATACCTTATAATATATAGTAGTTTACCATTGAAAATACATTATAATATAACGTAATATGCAGTGTATCATTGAAAATACCTTATAATATATCGTAATTTGTAGTGTATCATTGAAAATACCATATAATATAACGTAATATGCAGTACATCATTGCAAATACCTTATAATATAACGTAATATGTAGCGTATCATTGAAAATACCTTATAATATAACGTAATATGCAGTGTATCATTGAAAATACCTTATAATATATCGTAATTTGTAGTGTATCATTGAAAATACCATATAATATAACGTAATATGCAGTACATCATTGCAAATACCTTATAATATAACGTAATATGTAGCGTATCATTGAAAATACCTTATAATATAACGTAATATGCAGTGTATCATTGAAAATACCTTATAATATAACGTAATATGCAGTGTATCATTGAAAATACCTTATAATATAACGTAATATGCAGTGTATCATTGTAAATACCTTGTAATATAACGTAATATGCAGTGTATCATTGAAAATACCATGTAATATAACGTAATATGCAGTGTATCATTGAAAATACCTTATAATATAACGTAATATGCAGTGTATCATTGAAAATACCTTATAATATAACGTAATATGCAGTGTATCATTGAAAATACCTTATAATATAACGTAATATGCAGTGTATCATTGAAAATACCTTATAATATAACGTAATATGCAGTGTATCATTGTAAATACCTTATAATATAACGTAATATGCAGTGTATCATTGAAAATACCATGTAATATAACGTAATATGCAGTGTATCATTGAAAATACCTTATAATTTTTACGTAATATGCAGTGTATCATTGAAAATACCTTATAATATAACGTAATATGCAGTGAATCATTGAAAATACCTTATAATATAACGTAATATGCAGTATATCATTGAAAATACCTTATAATATAACGTAATATGTAGCGTATCATTGAAAATACCTTATAATATAACGTAATATGTAGTGTATCATTGAAAATACCTTATAATATAACGTAATATGCAGTGTATCATTGAAAATACCTTATAATATATAGTAGTTTACCATTGAAAATACATTATAATATAACGTAATATGCAGTGTATCATTGAAAATACCTTATAATATAACGTAATATGCAGTGTATCATTGAAAATACCTTATAATATAACGAAATATGAAGTGTATCATGGAAAATGCCTTATAATATATTGTAATTTGTAGTGTATCTTTGAAAATACCTTATAATATAACGTAATATGCAGTGTATCATTGTAAATACCTTGTAATATAACGTAATATGCAGTGTATCATTGAAAATACCATGTAATATAACGTAATATGCAGTGTATCATTGAAAATACCTTATAATATAACGTAATATGCAGTGTATCATTGAAAATACCTTATAATATAACGTAATATGCAGTGAATCATTGAAAATACCTTATAATATAACGTAATATGCAGTGTATCATTGAAAATACCTTATAATATAACGTAATATGCAGTGTATCATTGTAAATACCTTATAATATAACGTAATATGCAGTGTATCATTGAAAATACCATGTAATATAACGTAATATGCAGTGTATCATTGAAAATACCTTATAATTTTTACGTAATATGCAGTGTATCATTGAAAATACCTTATAATATAACGTAATATGCAGTGTATCATTGAAAATACCTTATAATATAACGTAATATGCAGTGTATCATTGAAAATACCTTATAATATAACGTAATATGCAGTGTATCATTGTAAATACCTTGTAATATAACGTAACATGCAGTGTATCATTGAAAATACCATGTAATATAACGTAATATGCAGTGTATCATTGAAAATACCTTATAATATAACGTAATATGCAGTGTATCATTGAAAATACCTTATAATATAACGTAATATGCAGTGAATCATTGAAAATACCTTATAATATAACGTAATATGCAGTGTATCATTGAAAATACCTTATAATATAACGTAATATGCAGTGTATCATTGAAAATACCTTGTAATATATCGTAGTTTATCATTGAAAATACCTTATAATTTAACGTAATATGCAGTGTATCATTGAAAATACCTTGTAATATAACGTAATATGCAGTGTATCATTGAAAATATCTTATAATATAACGTAATATGCAGTGTATCATTGAAAATACCTTATAATATAACGTAATATGCAGTGTATCATTGAAAATACCTTACAATATAACGAAATATGCAGTGTATCGTTGAAAATACCTTATAATATATCGTAGTTTATCATTGAAAATACCTTCTAATATATCGTAGTTTATCATTGAAAATACCTTATAATATAACGTAATATGCAGTGTATCATTGAAAATACCTTATAATATAACGTAATATGCAGTGTATCATTGAAAATACCTTATAATATATCGTAATTTGTAGTGTATCATTGAAAATACCATATAATATAACGTAATATGCAGTACATCATTGCAAATACCTTATAATATAACGTAATATGTAGCGTATCATTGAAAATACCTTATAATATAACGTAATATGTAGCGTATCATTGAAAATACCTTATAATATAACGTAATATGCAGTGTATCATTGAAAATACCTTATAATATATCGTAATTTGTAGTGTATCATTGAAAATACCATATAATATAACGTAATATGCAGTACATCATTGCAAATACCTTATAATATAACGTAATATGTAGCGTATCATTGAAAATACCTTATAATATAACGTAATATGCAGTGTATCATTGAAAATACCTTATAATATAACGTAATATGCAGTGTATCATTGAAAATACCTTATAATATAACGTAATATGCAGTGTATCATTGTAAATACCTTGTAATATAACGTAATATGCAGTGTATCATTGAAAATACCATGTAATATAACGTAATATGCAGTGTATCATTGAAAATACCTTATAATATAACGTAATATGCAGTGTATCATTGAAAATACCTTATAATATAACGTAATATGCAGTGAATCATTGAAAATACCTTATAATATAACGTAATATGCAGTGTATCATTGAAAATACCTTATAATATAACGTAATATGCAGTGTATCATTGTAAATACCTTATAATATAACGTAATATGCAGTGTATCATTGAAAATACCATGTAATATAACGTAATATGCAGTGTATCATTGAAAATACCTTATAATTTTTACGTAATATGCAGTGTATCATTGAAAATACCTTATAATATAACGTAATATGCAGTGAATCATTGAAAATACCTTATAATATAACGTAATATGCAGTATATCATTGAAAATACCTTATAATATAACGTAATATGTAGCGTATCATTGAAAATACCTTATAATATAACGTAATATGTAGTGTATCATTGAAAATACCTTATAATATAACGTAATATGCAGTGTATCATTGAAAATACCTTATAATATATAGTAGTTTACCATTGAAAATACATTATAATATAACGTAATATGCAGTGTATCATTGAAAATACATTATAATATAACGTAATATGCAGTGTATCATTGAAAATACCTTATAATATAACGTAATATGCAGTGTATCATTGAAAATACCTTTTAATATAACGTAATTTATAGTTTATCTTTGAAAATACCTTATAATATAACGAAATATGCAGTGTATAATTGAAAATACCTTATAATATAACGTAATATGCAGTGTATCATTGAAAATACCTTATAATATAACGTAATATGCAGTGTATCATGGAATATACCTTATAATATATCGTAGTTTATCATTGTAAATACCTTATAATATAACGTAATATGCAGTGTATCATTGAAAATACCTTATAATATAACGTAATATGCAGTGTATCATTGAAAATACCTTATAATTTTTACGTAATATGCAGTGTATCATTGAAAATACCTTATAATATAACGTAATATGCAGTGTATCATTGAAAATACCTTATAATATAACGTAATATGCAGTGTATCATTGTAAATACCTTGTAATATAACGTAATATGCAGTGTATCATTGAAAATACCATGTAATATAACGTAATATGCAGTGTATCATTGAAAATACCTTATAATATAACGTAATATGCAGTGTATCATTGAAAATACCTTATAATATAACGTAATATGCAGTGAATCATTGAAAATACCTTATAATATAACGTAATATGCAGTGTATCATTGAAAATACCTTATAATATAACGTAATATGCAGTGTATCATTGTAAATACCTTATAATATAACGTAATATGCAGTGTATCATTGAAAATACCATGTAATATAACGTAATATGCAGTGTATCATTGAAAATACCTTATAATTTTTACGTAATATGCAGTGTATCATTGAAAATACCTTATAATATAACGTAATATGCAGTGTATCATTGAAAATACCTTATAATATAACGTAATATGAAGTGTACCATGGAAAATGCCTTATAATATATTGTAATTTGTAGTGTATCTTTGAAAATACCTTATAATATAACGTAATATGCAGTGTATCATTGAAAATACCTTATAATATAACGTAATATGCAGTGTATCATTGTAAATACCTTGTAATATAACGTAATATGCAGTGTATCATTGAAAATACCATGTAATATAACGTAATATGCAGTGTATCATTGAAAATACCTTATAATATAACGTAATATGCAGTGTATCATTGAAAATACCTTATAATATAACGTAATATGCAGTGAATCATTGAAAATACCTTATAATATAACGTAATATGCAGTGTATCATTGAAAATACCATGTAATATAACGTAATATGCAGTGTATCATTGAAAATACCTTATAATTTTTACGTAATATGCAGTGTATCATTGAAAATACCTTATAATATAACGTAATATGCAGTGTATCATTGAAAATACCTTATAATATAACGTAATATGCAGTGTATCATTGAAAATACCTTATAATATAACGTAATATGCAGTGTATCATTGTAAATACCTTGTAATATAACGTAACATGCAGTGTATCATTGAAAATACCATGTAATATAACGTAATATGCAGTGTATCATTGAAAATACCTTATAATATAACGTAATATGCAGTGTATCATTGAAAATACCTTATAATATAACGTAATATGCAGTGAATCATTGAAAATACCTTATAATATAACGTAATATGCAGTGTATCATTGAAAATACCTTATAATATAACGTAATATGCAGTGTATCATTGAAAATACCTTGTAATATATCGTAGTTTATCATTGAAAATACCTTATAATTTAACGTAATATGCAGTGTATCATTGAAAATACCTTGTAATATAACGTAATATGCAGTGTATCATTGAAAATATCTTATAATATAACGTAATATGCAGTGTATCATTGAAAATACCTTATAATATAACGTAATATGCAGTGTATCATTGAAAATACCTTACAATATAACGAAATATGCAGTGTATCGTTGAAAATACCTTATAATATATCGTAGTTTATCATTGAAAATACCTTCTAATATATCGTAGTTTATCATTGAAAATACCTTATAATATAACGTAATATGCAGTGTATCATTGAAAATACCTTATAATATAACGTAATATGCAGTGTATCATTGAAAATACCTTATAATATATAGTAGTTTACCATTGATAATACATTATAATATAACGTAATATGCAGTGTATCATTGAAAATACCTTATAATATAACGTAATATGCAGTGTATCATTGAAAATACCTTTTAATATAACGTAATATGCGGTGTATCATTGAAAATACCTTATAATCTAACGTAATATGAAGTGTATCATTGAAAATACCTTATAATATATAGTAGTTTACCATTGAAAATACATTATAATATAACGTAATATGCAGTGTATCATTGAAAATACCTTATAATATAACGTAATATGCAGTGAATCATTGAAAATACCTTATAATATAACGTAATATGCAGTGTATCATTGAAAATACCTTATAATATAACGTAATATGCAGTGTATCATTGTAAATACCTTATAATATAACGTAATATGCAGTGTATCATTGAAAATACCATGTAATATAACGTAATATGCAGTGTATCATTGAAAATACCTTATAATTTTTACGTAATATGCAGTGTATCATTGAAAATACCTTATAATATAACGTAATATGCAGTGTATCATTGAAAATACCTTATAATATAACGTAATATGAAGTGTACCATGGAAAATGCCTTATAATATATTGTAATTTGTAGTGTATCTTTGAAAATACCTTATAATATAACGTAATATGCAGTGTATCATTGAAAATACCTTATAATATAACGTAATATGCAGTGTATCATTGAAAATACCTTGTAATATAACGTAATATGCAGTGTATCATTGAAAATACCATGTAATATAACGTAATATGCAGTGTATCATTGAAAATACCTTATAATATAACGTAATATGCAGTGTATCATTGAAAATACCTTATAATATAACGTAATATGCAGTGAATCATTGAAAATACCTTATAATATAACGTAATATGCAGTGTATCATTGAAAATACCTTATAATATAACGTAATATGCAGTGTATCATTGTAAATACCTTATAATATAACGTAATATGCAGTGTATCATTGAAAATACCATGTAATATAACGTAATATGCAGTGTATCATTGAAAATACCTTATAATTTTTACGTAATATGCAGTGTATCATTGAAAATACCTTATAATATAACGTAATATGCAGTGTATCATTGAAAATACCTTATAATATAACGTAATATGCAGTGTATCATTGAAAATACCTTATAATATAACGTAATATGCAGTGTATCATTGAAAATACCTTGTAATATAACGTAACATGCAGTGTATCATTGAAAATACCATGTAATATAACGTAATATGCAGTGTATCATTGAAAATACCTTATAATATAACGTAATATGCAGTGTATCATTGAAAATACCTTATAATATAACGTAATATGCAGTGAATCATTGAAAATACCTTATAATATAACGTAATATGCAGTGTATCATTGAAAATACCTTATAATATAACGTAATATGCAGTGTATCATTGAAAATACCTTGTAATATATCGTAGTTTATCATTGAAAATACCTTATAATTTAACGTAATATGCAGTGTATCATTGAAAATACCTTGTAATATAACGTAATATGCAGTGTATCATTGAAAATATCTTATAATATAACGTAATATGCAGTGTATCATTGAAAATACCTTATAATATAACGTAATATGCAGTGTATCATTGAAAATACCTTATAATATAACGAAATATGCAGTGTATCGTTGAAAATACCTTATAATATATCGTAGTTTATCATTGAAAATACCTTCTAATATATCGTAGTTTATCATTGAAAATACCTTATAATATAACGTAATATGCAGTGTATCATTGAAAATACCTTATAATATAACGTAATATGCAGTGTATCATTGAAAATACCTTATAATATATAGTAGTTTACCATTGAAAATACATTATAATATAACGTAATATGCAGTGTATCATTGAAAATACCTTATAATATAACGTAATATGCAGTGTATCATTGAAAATACCTTTTAATATAACGTAATTTATAGTTTATCTTTGAAAATACCTTATAATATAACGAAATATGCAGTGTATAATTGAAAATACCTTATAATATAACGTAATATGCAGTGTATCATTGAAAATACCTTATAATATAACGTAATATGCAGTGTATCATGGAATATTCCTTATAATATATCGTAGTTTATCATTGAAAATACCTTATAATATAACGAAATATGCAGTGTATCATTGAAAATACCTTCTAATATAACGTAATATGCAGTGTATCATTGAAAATACCTTATAATTTTTACGTAATATGCAGTGTATCATTGAAAATACCTTATAATATAACGTAATATGCAGTGTATCATTGAAAATACCTTATAATATAACGTAATATGTAGCGTATCATTGAAAATACCTTATAATATAACGTAATATGCAGTGTATCATTGAAAATACCATGTAATATAACGTAATATGCAGTGTATCATTGAAAATACCTTATAATATAACGTAATATGCAGTGTATCATTGAAAATACCTTATAATATAACGTAATATGCAGTGAATCATTGAAAATACCTTATAATATAACGTAATATGCAGTACATCATTGCAAATACCTTATAATATAACGTAATATGTAGCGTATCATTTAAAATACCTTATAATATAACGTAATATGCAGTGTATCATTGAAAATACCTTATAATATAACGTAATATGCAGTGTATCATTGAAAATACCTTACAATATAACGAAATATGCAGTGTATCGTTGAAAATACCTTATAATATATCGTAGTTTATCATTGAAAATACCTTCTAATATATCGTAGTTTATCATTGAAAATACCTTATAATATAACGTAATATGCAGTGTATCATTGAAAATACCTTATAATATAACGTAATATGCAGTGTATCATTGAAAATACCTTATAATATATAGTAGTTTACCATTGAAAATACATTATAATATAACGTAATATGCAGTGTATCATTGAAAATACCTTATAATATAACGTAATATGCAGTGTATCATTGAAAATACCTTTTAATATAACGTAATTTATAGTTTATCTTTGAAAATACCTTATAATATAACGAAATATGCAGTGTATAATTGAAAATACCTTATAATATAACGTAATATGCAGTGTATCATTGAAAATACCTTATAATATAACGTAATATGCAGTGTATCATGGAATATACCTTATAATATATCGTAGTTTATCATTGTAAATACCTTATAATATAACGTAATATGCAGTGTATCATTGAAAATACCATGTAATATAACGTAATATGCAGTGTATCATTGAAAATACCTTATAATTTTTACGTAATATGCAGTGTATCATTGAAAATACCTTATAATATAACGTAATATGCAGTGTATCATTGAAAATACCTTATAATATAACGTAATATGTAGCGTATCATTGAAAATACCTTATAATATAACGTAATATGCAGTGTATCATTGAAAATACCATGTAATATAACGTAATATGCAGTGTATCATTGAAAATACCTTATAATATAACGTAATATGCAGTGTATCATTGAAAATACCTTATAATATAACGTAATATGCAGTGAATCATTGAAAATACCTTATAATATAACGTAATATGCAGTACATCATTGCAAATACCTTATAATATAACGTAATATGTAGCGTATCATTTAAAATACCTTATAATATAACGTAATATGCAGTGTATCATTGAAAATACCTTATAATATAACGTAATATGCAGTGTATCATTGAAAATACCTTATAATATAACGTAATATGCAGTGTATCATTGAAAATACCTTACAATATAACGAAATATGCAGTGAATCGTTGAAAATACCTTATAATATATCGTAGTTTATCATTGAAAGTACCTTATAATGTATCGTAATATGTAGCGTATCATTGAAAATACCTTATAATATAACGTAATATGTAGTGTATCATTGAAAATACCTTAAATATAACGTAATATGCAGTGTATCATTGATAATACCTTATAATTGTGGAGGAGGTAGAGAAATAACCAACTCAGAATAAATTCTTTCCTCAACACAATTTATTAAGTAGGACGTGTTTTCGCGTGCAAGAGACTTGTTGTCTCTAAGGCGATTCAAGACTCTCTACCGTACTGGTGTCTCAAGACTCAGTCCCCAAAAGCGAAGAGGAAAAAGTAGGAGAAAAGTAAGGAGAGGAAAGTAAGGAGAGGAAAGTAAGGAGAGGAAAGTAAGGAGAGAAAAGTAAGGAGAGGAAGGTAAGAACGTGCGGAAAAAGGTCATCGCGGAAGGGTGCTATAAAACACTTGGAAACGGAAAGGTTCGCCAGGGCCTGATCGTAAACCTTGAACAGGCCCAAGCGACACCTGGGAAACATAAAAAAGGAAATGGTTAGAACCGCGCGAATCTGGCCGCCAGATGTGAACCAGGACTGACCAGACCCGCGCGGAGCGGAAATAGAATACAAAGGAAAAGAAATAGAAAATGGACAGCGGCGTAAGGCAGCGCCAAGGCCGCCACAGTACCCCCCTGCCAGTAATTAACATAATTATATAACACGTATACAATACAACTAAAACATCAAATAATAATGCTATTCAATATCACGTTATTATAATCCGCGATCGTACTTTAATCGTGCAACTAAAATAAAAAATACCCTAACAATAGATACAAACACGCACTTACAAAAAATACACAATATAATCCGCTACAATTACAAAACTCGCCCCATAACACTACATAGGATGCAGGACGCAGAACAAAACAAAATCCAAAAGAACATTAAAGGAATGTTTAAAACACCTACGGACTAACGAAGACCTGCTTGATAACGCTCAGGAAAACACACGCGTCTACCAGAACGAGTAACCCGCTGCTCCGTATTTGGTACATCCGTAGCAACGTTTGCTCTGGGCGAAATATCGGTTTCCGCAAGAATATAAGCGGGCTTTAAACGATCAATGGTCACAGTAACCTCTTTATCTTTAATGAGAATTCCGAAGGTTTTTGGGCCTCGACGAACTACTGTATACGGACCTTCATAAGCTTGTTGCAAAATCGGTTTTGATGCATCGGTTCTAACAAAAACATGAGACGAACTATTTAAATCTTTAAAAACAAATGTACGATTTGCAGAATGATGAGAACCACTCTTCGGACCTATTTTAGAGAAATGGGAACGGAGATTATTAACAAAGTCAGACATGTCCCCTGTGTCTTCTGTTGAACGCGAAGATAAAAATTCGCCAGGAAGCCGTAAGGATTCGCCATATACTAATTCGGCCGATGTAGCCTTTAAATCGTCTTTCCACGTGGCTCGGATTCCCAACAAAACCGACGGAAGAACTTCCGTCCACCGATTCGATTGGTGGCAACGGATCGCGGGTTTGAGCTGTCTATGAAACCTTTCTACCATTCCGTTGGCCGAAGGGTGGTATGCTGTAGTGTGTAGATGTTTCGCGTCGATCAAAACGTTTAACGCGGAAAATATCTTGGATTCGAACTGTCTTCCCTGATCAGTGGTAATCCGTAACGGAATACCAAAACGGGCTACCCAACCGTCATAAAACGTTCGAGCTACCGTTGAGGCCTCTTGATTGACCATGGGGAACGCTTCCGGCCAACGTGAGAACCTGTCTACACAGGTAAGGCAGTATTTAAAACCTTCGGAAACCGGCAAAATTACAATATCTAAATGTATATGTTCGAACCTCGCAGAAGGCGGAACAAAAGAACCTAATGGCGAAGTAACATGACGCGAAATTTTAGATTTTTGGCACTGAATACAGCATCGTGCCCACAAACGAACATCCTTTTTAATTGACGGCCATACATAACGATGCGTCATGAGCTTGACCGTCGCATTAATTCCTGGATGGGACAAACTGTGAATTGCGTTAAATGCAACGCGTCTAAAGGGAACAGTGAGAAAGGGTCTTGCTACATCCGTTGAGACGTCGCAAAACACCTCTCTGTTCGAACCGGGCAGCAGGATCTTACGTAATTTTAAATTTGATCCTTCGCACAGGAATGTCTGAATTTCCGTATCCTCGGCTTGTGAATCCGCTAACGCTTCGTAATCCAATTGAGTATGTACCTCCTCTATTCTGGACAACGCATCGGCAACGACATTATCTTTTCCAGAAACATGTTGGACATCGGTAGAGAATTGTGCAATGAAATCAAGGTGTCTGAATTGTCTTGGTGAACATTTATCTAACTTTTGTTTAAACGCGAAAGTAATCGGCTTGTGATCTGTGAAAATAACAAAATTTCTACCCTCGATCATGTGTCGAAAATGCTTAATGGCGAGATATATTGCTAGTAATTCGCGGTCATAAGCACCGTACTTTCGTTCGGCGGACCCTAGCTTCTTCGAAAAGAACGCCAAGGGTTGCCAATCATTGCCGATGCGTTGTTGTAAAACAGCTCCGACCGTAAAATCGGAGGCGTCGCAGGTAACCGCCAACGGAGCATTAAGCTTAGGATGCGACAATAGAGTCGCTTCAGCTAGGCTCTCCTTGCAGGTAACGAATGCCTGCCGAGCCTCCTCCGTCCACGCTATGGGCGCCTTACCCTTTATATTACCCGCGAGCAGGTCATTTAAAGGGGCTTGACAATGGGCGGCATTGGGGATGAAACGACGATAGAAGTTAACCATCCCTAAAAATTGTCGCAAATCCTTCGCTGTTTTAGGACACGGAAAAGATCTTAAGACCTCCACTTTATCGGGAAGAGGTTGCGTCCCATTTTCGGACACCTGATACCCTAAAAATTTTACAATCTCTTGCCCGAAATTACATTTTGCCGGATTTACGACAATACCGTACTCCTTTAAACGTGCGAATAATAATTTTATATGATGTACATGCTGTTCCTGGGATTCCGACGCGACTAAAATATCGTCAATATAGGCGTAGCAAAAATCAAAATCGCGAAGAACCTCATCGATAAACCTTTGAAAAGTCTGTGCAGCATTACGTAACCCGAAAGACATAAAGGGAAATTCGAATAACCCGAACGGCGTTGTAATTGCCGTTTTCTCTATGTCTTCGGGGGCGACGGGGATTTGATTGTACGCACGGACCAAATCTATGGTGGAGAATATCCTCTTACCCCGCAGGCTTTGCGCAAAGTCCTCGATATGGCGCACCGGATAACAGTCAGGAATTGACCTCGCATTTAACGCCCTATAGTCACCGCAGGGCCTCCATGCGTCTTCGCCTTTCTTCGGGACCATATGTAGAGGCGACGACCAGCAGCTTTTGGACGGGCGAGCGATTCCCATCTTCATCATCAGCTCGAACTCCTTCCTTGCTGCTTCGAGCCTGTCCGGGGCAAGCCTACGTGGCCTGCTAGAGACAGGTGGTCCTGGGGTGGTCTCCAAATGATGCACCGTTGCGTGCTTGACCACGGTTGGCAATCCCCTTGGTCGAGTTATCTCCGGGGTTTCTGCGAGGAGTTGATGAAAAACAGATGCACCAACCACCGTCTTAATTGAGGGTGCCTCCGTGACTACAGCTTGACCTCGCGCGGATACAGAGGTCATCGGATCCACCAGACGACGGTTGCGGATGTCCACCATCAAATTGAAGTGGTCCAGAAAATCCACCCCAATGATGGGTTTCGTCACATCCGCCACCACGAACCTCCATGTGAATTCCCGCCGTAGCCCAAGATTAAGGGTGAGCGTCACCATGCCGTACGTTGAAATTGACGTCCCATTCGCCGCGGTCAGCTCGTATGTTGACTTCGCCCGCGGTCCGCGCAATCCTTGACGCGGAAAAACACAGAGGTCAGCTCCAGTGTCGACCAAGTATTGCGTTTTCGACCTGACATCCGTAATGAATAGACGGCGTGACGCTGGATGGGGATCGTTGGCCGTCATCAACGATTGCCCTGGTCGTTTCCCTGGGCCGACGTCCAGTTGCAGGGCTGAACACAACGATGTGCGTTCTCTCCAAAACGCCAATGATACCAGCACTTGCCCTGGTAATTATTCCCATCCGTGCTGCGCTCCACCGATCGGGAAGATGAACGCCTTCGCCGGAAACCCGATGATCTTGGGTGCCGCGTCCAACCTCGACGAGTAGCACGCTCCTCGGAAGCAAAATCCTGACGGATCGCGGATATCTCCTGCCGCAAAGTAACCGCGAGCTGGGCCATCTTTAGGCTTAATAGAGCCTCCAAATTCTGGTCCAACCCTGAGGAACCGCTGACGATGGCAGAAGTCGCGCTAGGGCCCGCGGCCTCGGTGATGTGCGCCCGAGGTGTCAGCGTCTCCGCTATGGCATCTGCCAACTCGGCCACCTTATCGAGCTCGACATCACGTTGCGTAGCAAGAATTACTTGCATGCTCGCAGGTAAACGGCCCGCCCAAAGTGTCCGCAAAACACTATCATCAATTGAAGTACCGGCCAACTCTCGCAGGTGCCGTAAGAATTGTGACGGCTTCCTGTCCCCGATTTCCTCATGTTCCAGCAAGCGTCGCGTCTTTTGCTCTTGCGTGGAACTTAACCGCCGAATAAACTCGGCCTTCAACTTCTGATACGGGTCTACAGGCGGCGGATTCATTATAATATCCCGAACTTCCGCGGCATATCGAGGATTTAACGCACCAAGAATGTACCCGAACTTCGTTTTCTCAGTCGTGATCCCAGTCACGTCAAAACTGCGCTCCACCATGGAGAACCACATCTCCGGATCAGATGGGCAGAACTCCGGTATACGAACCGCGACACGCTCCAAGGACAAACCCGTGGACACAACCGGAAAATTTTGACTTCCGCTCGGATCAGTCATTGTTAATATTTTATGTCTAATTGTCAATGTCTACAAAAGAGTCTTACAATATCTTAACACGAAAACTTACACTATATATATACACTGTTGCGGCAATAAATGTTCGCACGTCCGGACACAACAAACGATAGTTTTTAAAATCTGTATGAATCGCGTTAACTATATCACAAATCGCGTTAACTATCACACACGAATCACGTCGGGGTCACCAATTTGTGGAGGAGGTAGAGAAATAACCAACTCAGAATAAATTCTTTCCTCAACACAATTTATTAAGTAGGACGTGTTTTCGCGTGCAAGAGACTTGTTGTCTCTAAGGCGATTCAAGACTCTCTACCGTACTGGTGTCTCAAGACTCAGTCCCCAAAAGCGAAGAGGAAAAAGTAGGAGAAAAGTAAGGAGAGGAAAGTAAGGAGAGGAAAGTAAGGAGAGGAAAGTAAGGAGAGAAAAGTAAGGAGAGGAAAGTAAGGAGAGGAAGGTAAGAACGTGCGGAAAAAGGTCATCGCGGAAGGGTGCTATAAAACACTTGGAAACGGAAAGGTTCGCCAGGGCCTGATCGTAAACCTTGAACAGGCCCAAGCGACACCTGGGAAACATAAAAAAGGAAATGGTTAGAACCGCGCGAATCTGGCCGCCAGATGTGAACCAGGACTGACCAGACCCGCGCGGAGCGGAAATAGAATACAAAGGAAAAGAAATAGAAAATGGACAGCGGCGTAAGGCAGCGCCAAGGCCGCCACATAATATAACGTAATATGCAGTGTATCATTGTAAATACCTTATAATATAACTAAATATGCATTGTATCATGGAAAATACCTAATAACATAACGTAATATGCAGTGTATCATTTATAATACCTTATAGTACAACGTAATATGCATTGTATCATTGAAAATACCTTATAATATATCGTAATTTGTAGTGTATCATTGAAAATACCTTATAATATAACGTAATATGCAGTATATCATTGAAAATACCTTATAATATAACGTAATATGCAGTGTATCATTGAAAATACCTTATAATATAACGTAATATGCAGTGTATCATTGAAAATACCTTTTAATATAACGTAATTTATAGTTTATCTTTGAAAATACCTTATAATATAACGAAATATGCAGTGTATCATTGAAAATACCTTATAATATAACGTAATATGCAGTGTATCATTGAAAATACCTTATAATATAACGTAATATGCAGTGTATCATTGAAAATACCTTACAATATAACGAAATATGCAGTGTATCGTTGAAAATACCTTATAATATATCGTAGTTTATCATTGAAAATACCTTATAATGTATCGTAATATGCAGTGTATCATTGAAAATACCTTATAATATAACGTAATATGCAGTGTATCATTGAAAATACCTTATAATATAACGTAATATGCAGTGTATCATGGAATATACCTTATAATATATCGTAGTTTATCATTGAAAATACCTTATAATGTATCGTAATATGCAGTGTATCTTTGAAAATACCTTATAATATAACGTAATATGCATTGTATCATTGAAAATACCTTATAATATAACGTAATATGCAGTGTATCATTGAAAATACCTTATAATATAACGTAATATGCAGTGTATCATTGAAAATACCTTATAATATAACGTAATATGCAGTGTATCATTGAAAATACCTTATAATACAACGTAATATGCAGTATATCATTGAAAATACCTTATAATATAACGTAATATGTAGCGTATCATTGAAAATACCTTATAATATAACGTAATATGTAGTGTATCATTGAAAATACCTTATAATATAACGTAATATGCAGTGTATCATTGAAAATACCTTATAATATATAGTAGTTTACCATTGAAAATACATTATAATATAACGTAATATGCAGTGTATCATTGAAAATACCTTATAATATAACGTAATATGCAGTGTATCATTGAAAATACCTTTTAATATAACGTAATTTATAGTTTATCTTTGAAAATACCTTATAATATAACGAAATATGCAGTGTATCATTGAAAATACCTTATAATATAACGTAATATGCAGTGTATCATTGAAAATACCTTATAATATAACGTAATATGCAGTGTATCATGGAATATACCTTATAATATATCGTAGTTTATCATTGAAAATACCTTATAATGTATCGTAATATGCAGTGTATCTTTGAAAATACCTTATAATATAACGTAATATGCATTGTATCATTGAAAATACCTTATAATATAACGTAATATGCAGTGTATCATTGAAAATACCTTATAATATAACGTAATATGCAGTGTATCATTGAAAATACCTTATAATATAACGTAATATGCGGTGTATCATTGAAAATACCTTATAATCTAACGTAATATGAAGTGTATCATTGAAAATACCTTTTAATATAACGTAATTTATAGTTTATCTTTGAAAATGCCTTATAATATAACGAAATATGCAGTGTATCATTGAAAATACCTTATAATATAACGTAATATGCAGTGTATCATTGAAAATACCTTATAATATAACGTAATATGCAGTGTATCGTTGAAAATACCTTATAATATATCGTAGTTTATCATTGAAAGTACCTTATAATGTATCGTAATATGTAGCGTATCATTGAAAATACCTTATAATATAACGTAATATGCATTGTATCATTGAAAATACCTTATAATATAACGTAATATGCAGTGTATCATTGAAAATACCTTATAATATAACGTAATATGCAGTGAATCTTTGAAAATACCTTATAATATAACGTAATATGCAGTGTATCATGGAATATACCTTATAATATATCGTAGTTTATCATTGAAAATACCTTATAATATAACGTAATATGCGGTGTATCATTGAAAATACCTTATAATCTAACGTAATATGAAGTGTATCATTGAAAATACCTTTTAATATAACGTAATATGCAGTGTATCATTGAAAATACCTTATAATATAACGTAATATGCAGTGTATCATTGAAAATACCTTTTAATATAACGTAATTTATAGTTTATCTTTGAAAATACCTTATAATATATCGTAATATGCAGTGTATCATTGAAAATACCTTATAATATAACGAAATATGCAGTGTATCATTGAAAATACCTTCTAATATATCGGAGTTTATCATTAAACATACCTTATAATATAACGTAATATGCATTGTATCATTGAAAATACCTTATAATATATCGTAATTTGTAGTGTATCATTGAAAATACCTTATAATATAACGTAATATGCAGTGTATCATTGAAAATACCTTATAATATAACGTAATATGCGGTGTATCATTGAAAATACCTTATAATCTAACGTAATATGAAGTGTATCATTGAAAATACCTTTTAATATAACGTAATTTATAGTTTATCTTTGAAAATGCCTTATAATATAACGAAATATGCAGTGTATCATTGAAAATACCTTTTAATATAACGTAATTTATAGTTTATCTTTGAAAATACCTTATAATATAACGAAATATGCAGTGTATCATTGAAAATACCTTATAATATAACGTAATATGCAGTGTATCATTGAAAATACCTTATAATATAACGTAATATGCAGTGTATCATGGAATATACCTTATAATATATCGTAGTTTATCATTGAAAATACCTTATAATATAACGTAATATGCAGTGTATCATTGAAAATACCTTATAATATATAGTAGTTTACCATTGAAAATACATTATAATATAACGTAATATGCAGTGTATCATTGAAAATACCTTATAATATAACGTAATATGCAGTGTATCATTGAAAATACCTTATAATATATAGTAGTTTACCATTGAAAATACATTATAATATAACGTAATATGCAGTGTATCATTGAAAATACCTTATAATATAACGTAATATGCAGTGTATCATTGAAAATACCTTTTAATATAAAGTAATTTATAGTTTATCTTTGAAAATACCTTATAATATAACGAAATATGCAGTGTATCATTGAAAATACCTTATAATATAACGTAATATGCAGTGTATCATTGAAAATACCTTATAATATAACGTAATATGCAGTGTATCATGGAATATACCTTATAATATATCGTAGTTTATCATTGAAAATACCTTATAATGTATCGTAATATGCAGTGTATCTTTGAAAATACCTTATAATATAACGTAATATGCATTGTATCATTGAAAATACCTTATAATATAACGTAATATGCAGTGTATCATTGAAAATACCTTATAATATAACGTAATATGCAGTGTATCATTGAAAATACCTTATAATATAACGTAATATGCGGTGTATCATTGAAAATACCTTATAATATAACGTAATATGCAGTGTATCATTGAAAATACCTTTTAATATAACGTAATTTATAGTTTATCTTTGAAAATACCTTATAATATAACGAAATATGCAGTGTATCATTGAAAATACCTTATAATATAACGTAATATGCAGTGTATCATTGAAAATACCTTATAATATAACGTAATATGCAGTGTATCATGGAATATACCTTATAATATATCGTAGTTTATCATTGAAAATACCTTATAATGTATCGTAATATGCAGTGTATCTTTGAAAATACCTTATAATATAACGTAATATGCATTGTATCATTGAAAATACCTTATAATATAACGTAATATGCAGTGTATCATTGAAAATACCTTACAATATAACGAAATATGCAGTGTATCGTTGAAAATACCTTATAATATATCGTAGTTTATCATTGAAAATACCTTATAATGTATCGTAATATGCAGTGTATCATTGAAAATACCTTATAATATATCGTAATATGCAGTGTATCATTGAAAATACCTTATAATATAACGTAATATGCAGTGAATCATTGAAAATACCTTATAATATAACGTAATATGCGGTGTATCATTGAAAATACCTTATAATCTAACGTAATATGAAGTGTATCATTGAAAATACCTTATAATATAACGTAATATGCAGTGTATCATTGACAATACCTTACAATATAACGAAATATGCCGTGTATCGTTGAAAATACCTTATAATATATCGTAGTTTATCATTGAAAATACCTTATAATGTATCGTAATATGCAGTGTATCTTTGAAAATACCTTATAATATAACGTAATATGCATTGTATCATTGAAAATACCTTATAATATAACGTAATATGCAGTGTATCATTGAAAATACCTTATAATATAACGTAATATGCAGTGTATCATTGAAAATACCTTATAATATAACGTAATATGCGGTGTATCATTGAAAATACCTTATAATACAACGTAATATGCAGTATATCATTGAAAATACCTTATAATATAACGTAATATGTAGCGTATCATTGAAAATACCTTATAATATAACGTAATATGTAGTGTATCATTGAAAATACCTTATAATATAACGTAATATGCAGTGTATCATTGAAAATACCTTATAATATATAGTAGTTTACCATTGAAAATACATTATAATATAACGTAATATGCAGTGTATCATTGAAAATACCTTATAATATAACGTAATATGCAGTGTATCATTGAAAATACCTTTTAATATAACGTAATTTATAGTTTATCTTTGAAAATACCTTATAATATAACGAAATATGCAGTGTATTATTGAAAATACCTTATAATATAACGTAATATGCAGTGTATCATTGAAAATACCTTATAATATAACGTAATATGCAGTGTATCATGGAATATACCTTATAATATATCGTAGTTTATCATTGAAAATACCTTATAATGTATCGTAATATGCAGTGTATCTTTGAAAATACCTTATAATATAACGTAATATGCATTGTATCATTGAAAATACCTTATAATATAACGTAATATGCAGTGTATCATTGAAAATACCTTATAATATAACGTAATATGCATTGTATCATTGAAAATACCTTATAATATATCGTAATTTGTAGTGTATCATTGAAAATACCTTATAATATAACGTAATATGCAGTATATCATTGAAAATACCTTATAATATAACGTAATATGTAGCGTATCATTGAAAATACCTTATAATATAACGTAATATGTAGTTTACCATTGAAAATACCTTATAATATAACGAAATATGCAGTGTATCATTGAAAATACCTTATAATATAACGTAATATGCAGTGTATCATTGAAAATACCTTATAATATAACGTAATATGCAGTGTATCATGGAATATACCTTATAATATATCGTAGTTTATCATTGAATATACCTTATAATGTATCGTAATATGCAGTGTATCTTTGAAAATACCTTATAATATAACGTAATATGCATTGTATCATTGAAAATACCTTATAATATAACGTAATATGCAGTGTATCATTGAAAATACCTTATAATATAACGTAATATGCAGTGTATCATTGAAAATACCTTACAATATAACGAAATATGCAGTGTATCGTTGAAAATACCTTATAATATATCGTAGTTTATCATTGAAAGTACCTTATAATATAACGTAATATGCAGTATATCATTGAAAATACCCTATAATATAACGTAATATGCAGTGTATCATTGAAAATACCTTATAATATAACGTAATATGCAGTGTATCATTGAAAATACCTTTTAATATAACGTAATTTATAGTTTATCTTTGAAAATACCTTATAATATAACGAAATATGCAGTGTATCATTGAAAATACCTTATAATATAACGTAATATGCAGTGTATCATTGAAAATACCTTATAATATAACGTAATATGCAGTGTATCATGGAATATACCTTATAATATATCGTAGTTTATCATTGAAAATACCTTATAATATAACGTAATATGCAGTGTATCATTGAAAATACCTTATAATATATAGTAGTTTACCATTGAAAATACCTTATAATATAACGTAATATGCAGTGTATCATTGAAAATACCTTATAATATAACGTAATATGCAGTGTATCATTGAAAATACCTTTTAATATAAAGTAATTTATAGTTTATCTTTGAAAATACCTTATAATATAACGTAATATGCAGTGTATCATTGAAAATACCTTATAATATAACGTAATATGCAGTGTATCATTGAAAATACCTTATAATATAACGTAATATGCAGTGTATCATGGAATATACCTTATAATATATCGTAGTTTATCATTGAAAATACCTTATAATGTATCGTAATATGCAGTGTATCTTTGAAAATACCTTATAATATAACGTAATATGCATTGTATCATTGAAAATACCTTATAATATAACGTAATATGCAGTGTATCTTTGAAAATACCTTATAATATAACGAAATATGCAGTGTATCATTGAAAATACCTTATAATATAACGTAATATGCAGTGTATCATTGAAAATACCTTATAATATAACGTAATATGCAGTGTATCATGGAATATACCTTATAATATATCGTAGTTTATCATTGAAAATACCTTATAATGTATCGTAATATGCAGTGTATCTTTGAAAATACCTTATAATATAACGTAATATGCATTGTATCATTGAAAATACCTTATAATATAACGTAATATGCAGTGTATCATTGAAAATACCTTATAATATAACGTAATATGCAGTGAATCATTGAAAATACCTTATAATATAACGTAATATGCATTGTATCATTGAAAATACCTTATAATATAACGTAATATGCAGTGTATCATTGAAAATACCTTATAATATAACGTAATATGCAGTGTATCATTGAAAATGCCTTATAATATAACGAAATATGCAGTGTATCATTGAAAATACCTTATAATATAACGTAATATGCAGTGTATCATTGAAAATACCTTATAATATAACGTAATATGCAGTGTATCATTGAAAATACCTTACAATATAACGAAATATGCAGTGTATCGTTGAAAATACCTTATAATATATCGTAGTTTATCATTGAAAATACCTTATAATGTATCGTAATATGCAGTGTATCATTGAAAATACCTTATAATATATCGTAATATGCAGTGTATCATTGAAAATACCTTATAATATAACGTAATATGCAGTGAATCATTGAAAATACCTTATAATATAACGTAATATGCGGTGTATCATTGAAAATACCTTATAATCTAACGTAATATGAAGTGTATCATTGAAAATACCTTATAATATAACGTAATATGTAGTTTACCATTGAAAATACCTTATAATATAACGAAATATGCAGTGTATCATTGAAAATACCTTATAATATAACGTAATATGCAGTGTATCATTGAAAATACCTTATAATATAACGTAATATGCAGTGTATCATGGAATATACCTTATAATATATCGTAGTTTATCATTGAATATACCTTATAATGTATCGTAATATGCAGTGTATCTTTGAAAATACCTTATAATATAACGAAATATGCAGTGTATCATTGAAAATACCTTATAATATAACGTAATATGCAGTGTATCATTGAAAATACCTTATAATATAACGTAATATGCAGTGTATCATGGAATATACCTTATAATATATCGTAGTTTATCATTGAATATACCTTATAATGTATCGTAATATGCAGTGTATCTTTGAAAATACCTTATAATATAACGTAATATGCATTGTATCATTGAAAATACCTTATAATATAACGTAATATGCAGTGTATCATTGAAAATACCTTATAATATAACGTAATATGCAGTGTATCATTGAAAATACCTTACAATATAACGAAATATGCAGTGTATCGTTGAAAATACCTTATAATATATCGTAGTTTATCATTGAAAGTACCTTATAATATAACGTAATATGCAGTATATCATTGAAAATACCTTATAATATAACGTAATATGCAGTGTATCATTGAAAATACCTTATAATATAACGTAATATGCAGTGAATCATTGAAAATACCTTATAATATAACGTAATATGCGGTGTATCATTGAAAATACCTTATAATCTAACGTAATATGAAGTGTATCATTGAAAATACCTTATAATATAACGTAATATGTAGTTTACCATTGAAAATACCTTATAATATAACGTAATATGCAGTGTATCATTGAAAATACCTTATAATATAACGTAATATGCAGTGTATCATTGAAAATACCTTTTAATATAACGTAATTTATAGTTTATCTTTGAAAATACCTTATAATATAACGAAATATGCAGTGTATCATTGAAAATACCTTATAATATAACGTAATATGCAGTGTATCATTGAAAATACCTTATAATATAACGTAATATGCAGTGTATCATGGAATATACCTTATAATATATCGTAGTTTATCATTGAAAATACCTTATAATATAACGTAATATGCAGTGTATCATTGAAAATACCTTATAATATATAGTAGTTTACCATTGAAAATACATTATAATATAACGTAATATGCAGTGTATCATTGAAAATACCTTATAATATAACGTAATATGCAGTGTATCATTGAAAATACCTTTTAATATAAAGTAATTTAGAGTTTATCTTTGAAAATACCTTATAATATAACGAAATATGCAGTGTATCATTGAAAATACCTTATAATATAACGTAATATGCAGTGTATCATTGAAAATACCTTATAATATAACGTAATATGCAGTGTATCATGGAATATACCTTATAATATATCGTAGTTTATCATTGAAAATACCTTATAATGTATCGTAATATGCAGTGTATCTTTGAAAATACCTTATAATATAACGTAATATGCATTGTATCATTGAAAATACCTTATAATATAACGTAATATGCAGTGTATCATTGAAAATACCTTATAATATAACGTAATATGCAGTGTATCATTGAAAATACCTTATAATATAACGTAATATGCAGTGTATCATTGAAAATACCTTATAATATAACGTAATATGCAGTATATCATTGAAAATACCTTATAATATAACGTAATATGTAGCGTATCATTGAAAATACCTTATAATATAACGTAATATGTAGTGTATCATTGAAAATACCTTATAATATAACGTAATATGCAGTGTATCATTGAAAATACCTTATAATATATAGTAGTTTACCATTGAAAATACATTATAATATAACGTAATATGCAGTGTATCATTGAAAATACCTTATAATATAACGTAATATGCAGTGTATCATTGAAAATACCTTTTAATATAAAGTAATTTAGAGTTTATCTTTGAAAATACCTTATAATATAACGAAATATGCAGTGTATCATTGAAAATACCTTATAATATAACGTAATATGCAGTGTATCATTGAAAATACCTTATAATATAACGTAATATGCAGTGTATCATGGAATATACCTTATAATATATCGTAGTTTATCATTGAAAATACCTTATAATGTATCGTAATATGCAGTGTATCTTTGAAAATACCTTATAATATAACGTAATATGCATTGTATCATTGAAAATACCTTATAATATAACGTAATATGCAGTGTATCATTGAAAATACCTTATAATATAACGTAATATGCAGTGTATCATTGAAAATACCTTATAATATAACGTAATATGCGGTGTATCATTGAAAATACCTTATAATACAACGTAATATGCAGTATATCATTGAAAATACCTTATAATATAACGTAATATGTAGCGTATCATTGAAAATACCTTATAATATAACGTAATATGTAGTGTATCATTGAAAATACCTTATAATATAACGTAATATGCAGTGTATCATTGAAAATACCTTATAATATATAGTAGTTTACCATTGAAAATACATTATAATATAACGTAATATGCAGTGTATCATTGAAAATACCTTATAATATAACGTAATATGCAGTGTATCATTGAAAATACCTTTTAATATAACGTAATTTATAGTTTATCTTTGAAAATACCTTATAATATAACGAAATATGCAGTGTATCATTGAAAATACCTTTTAATATAACGTAATTTATAGTTTATCTTTGAAAATACCTTATAATATAACGAAATATGCAGTGTATCATTGAAAATACCTTATAATATAACGTAATATGCAGTGTATCATTGAAAATACCTTATAATATAACGTAATATGCAGTGTATCATTGAAAATACCTTATAATATAACGAAATATGCAGTGTATCGTTGAAAATACCTTATAATATATCGTAGTTTATCATTGAAAGTACCTTATAATGTATCGTAATATGTAGCGTATCATTGAAAATACCTTATAATATAACGTAATATGCATTGTATCATTGAAAATACCTTATAATATAACGTAATATGCAGTGTATCATTGAAAATACCTTATAATATAACGTAATATGCAGTGAATCTTTGAAAATACCTTATAATATAACGTAATATGCGGTGTATCATTGAAAATACCTTATAATCTAACGTAATATGAAGTGTATCATTGAAAATACCTTATAATATAACGTAATATGCAGTGTATCATTGACAATACCTTACAATATAACGAAATATGCAGTGTATCGTTGAAAATACCTTATAATATATCGTAGTTTATCATTGAAAATACCTTATAATGTATCGTAATATGCAGTGTATCATGGAATATACCTTATAATATATCGTAGTTTATCATTGAATATACCTTATAATGTATCGTAATATGCAGTGTATCTTTGAAAATACCTTATAATATAACGTAATATGCATTGTATCATTGAAAATACCTTATAATATAACGTAATATGCAGTGTATCATTGAAAATACCTTACAATATAACGAAATATGCAGTGTATCGTTGAAAATACCTTATAATATATCGTAGTTTATCATTGAAAGTACCTTATAATATAACGTAATATGCAGTATATCATTGAAAATACCTTATAATATAACGTAATATGCAGTGTATCATTGAAAATACCTTATAATATAACGTAATATGCAGTGTATCATTGAAAATACCTTTTAATATAACGTAATTTATAGTTTATCTTTGAAAATACCTTATAATATAACGAAATATGCAGTGTATCATTGAAAATACCTTATAATATAACGTAATATGCAGTGTATCATTGAAAATACCTTATAATATAACGTAATATGCAGTGTATCATGGAATATACCTTATAATATATCGTAGTTTATCATTGAAAATACCTTATAATATAACGTAATATGCAGTGTATCATTGAAAATACCTTATAATATATAGTAGTTTACCATTGAAAATACATTATAATATAACGTAATATGCAGTGTATCATTGAAAATACCTTATAATATAACGTAATATGCAGTGTATCATTGAAAATACCTTTTAATATAAAGTAATTTATAGTTTATCTTTGAAAATACCTTATAATATAACGAAATATGCAGTGTATCATTGAAAATACCTTATAATATAACGTAATATGCAGTGTATCATTGAAAATACCTTATAATATAACGTAATATGCAGTGTATCATTGAAAATACCTTATAATATAACGTAATATGCAGTGTATCATTGAAAATACCTTTTAATATAAAGTAATTTATAGTTTATCTTTGAAAATACCTTATAATATAACGAAATATGCAGTGTATCATTGAAAATACCTTATAATATAACGTAATATGCAGTGTATCATTGAAAATACCTTATAATATAACGTAATATGCAGTGTATCATGGAATATACCTTATAATATATCGTAGTTTATCATTGAAAATACCTTATAATGTATCGTAATATGCAGTGTATCTTTGAAAATACCTTATAATATAACGTAATATGCATTGTATCATTGAAAATACCTTATAATATAACGTAATATGCAGTGTATCATTGAAAATACCTTATAATATAACGTAATATGCAGTGTATCATTGAAAATACCTTATAATATAACGTAATATGCAGTGTATCATTGAAAATACCTTATAATATAACGTAATATGCAGTATATCATTGAAAATACCTTATAATATAACGTAATATGTAGCGTATCATTGAAAATACCTTATAATATAACGTAATATGTAGTGTATCATTGAAAATACCTTATAATATAACGTAATATGCAGTGTATCATTGAAAATACCTTATAATATATAGTAGTTTACCATTGAAAATACATTATAATATAACGTAATATGCAGTGTATCATTGAAAATACCTTATAATATAACGTAATATGCAGTGTATCATTGAAAATACCTTTTAATATAACGTAATTTATAGTTTATCTTTGAAAATACCTTATAATATAACGAAATATGCAGTGTATCATTGAAAATACCTTTTAATATAACGTAATTTATAGTTTATCTTTGAAAATACCTTATAATATAACGAAATATGCAGTGTATCATTGAAAATACCTTATAATATAACGTAATATGCAGTGTATCATTGAAAATACCTTATAATATAACGTAATATGCAGTGTATCATTGAAAATACCTTACAATATAACGAAATATGCAGTGTATCGTTGAAAATACCTTATAATATATCGTAGTTTATCATTGAAAGTACCTTATAATGTATCGTAATATGTAGCGTATCATTGAAAATACCTTATAATATAACGTAATATGCATTGTATCATTGAAAATACCTTATAATATAACGTAATATGCAGTGTATCATTGAAAATACCTTATAATATAACGTAATATGCAGTGAATCTTTGAAAATACCTTATAATATAACGTAATATGCGGTGTATCATTGAAAATACCTTATAATCTAACGTAATATGAAGTGTATCATTGAAAATACCTTATAATATAACGTAATATGCAGTGTATCATTGACAATACCTTACAATATAACGAAATATGCAGTGTATCGTTGAAAATACCTTATAATATATCGTAGTTTATCATTGAAAATACCTTATAATGTATCGTAATATGCAGTGTATCATGGAATATACCTTATAATATATCGTAGTTTATCATTGAATATACCTTATAATGTATCGTAATATGCAGTGTATCTTTGAAAATACCTTATAATATAACGTAATATGCATTGTATCATTGAAAATACCTTATAATATAACGTAATATGCAGTGTATCATTGAAAATACCTTATAATATAACGTAATATGCAATGTATCATTGAAAATACATTACAACATAACGAAATATGCAGTGTATCGTTGAAAATACCTTATAATATATCGTAGTTTATCATTGAAAGTACCTTATAATATAACGTAATATGCAGTGTATCATTGAAAATACCTTATAATATAACGTAATATGCAGTGTATCATTGAAAATACCTTATAATATAACGTAATATGCAGTGTATCATTGAAAATACCTTTTAATATAACGTACTTTGTAGTTTATCTTTGAAAATACCTTATAATATAACGAAATATGCAGTGTATCATTGAAAATACCTTATAATATAACGTAATATGCAGTGTATCATTGAAAATACCTTATAATATAACGTAATATGCAGTGTATCATTGAAAATACCTTATAATATATCGTAGTTTATCATTGAAAATACCTTATAATATAACGTAATATGCAGTGTATCATTGAAAATACCTTATAATATATAGTAGTTTACCATTGAAAATACATTATAATATAACGTAATATGCAGTGTATCATTGAAAATACCTTATAATATAACGTAATATGCAGTGTATCATTGAAAATACCTTTTAATATAAAGTAATTTATAGTTTATCTTTGAAAATACCTTATAATATAACGAAATATGCAGTGTATCATTGAAAATACCTTATAATATAACGTAATATGCAGTGTATCATTGAAAATACCTTATAATATAACGTAATATGCAGTGTATCATGGAATATACCTTATAATATATCGTAGTTTATCATTGAAAATACCTTATAATGTATCGTAATATGCAGTGTATCTTTGAAAATACCTTATAATATAACGTAATATGCATTGTATCATTGAAAATACCTTATAATATAACGTAATATGCAGTGTATCATTGAAAATACCTTATAATATAACGTAATATGCAGTGTATCATTGAAAATACCTTATAATATAACGTAATATGCGGTGTATCATTGAAAATACCTTATAATACAACGTAATATGCAGTATATCATTGAAAATGCCTTATAATATAACGTAATATGTAGCGTATCATTGAAAATACCTTATAATATAACGTAATATGTAGTGTATCATTGAAAATACCTTATAATATAACGTAATATGCAGTGTATCATTGAAAATACCTTATAATATATAGTAGTTTACCATTGAAAATACATTATAATATAACGTAATATGCAGTGTATCATTGAAAATACCTTATAATATAACGTAATTTGTAGTTTATCATTGAAAATACCTTTTAATATAACGTAATTTATAGTTTATCTTTGAAAATACCTTATAATATAACGAAATATGTAGCGTATCATTGAAAATACCTTATAATATAACGTAATATGCAGTGTATCATTGAAAATACCTTATAATATAACGTAATATGCAGTGTATCATGGAATATACCTTATAATATATCGTAGTTTATCATTGAAAATACCTTATAATATAACGTAATATGCAGTGTATCTTTGAAAATACCTTATAATATAACGTAATATGCATTGTATCATTGAAAATACCTTATAATATAACGTAATATGCAGTGTATCATTGAAAATACCTTATAATATAACGTAATATGCAGTGTATCATTGAAAATACCTTATAATATAACGTAATATGCGGTGTATCATTGAAAATACCTTATAATCTAACGTAATATGAAGTGTATCATTGAAAATACCTTTTAATATAACGTAATTTATAGTTTATCTTTGAAAATGCCTTATAATATAACGAAATAAGCAGTGTATCATTGAAAATACCTTATAATATAACGTAATATGCAGTGTATCATTGAAAATACCTTATAATATAACGTAATATGCAGTGTATCATTGAAAATACCTTACAATATAACGAAATATGCAGTGTATCGTTGAAAATACCTTATAATATATCGTAGTTTATCATTGAAAATACCTTATAATGTATCGTAATATGCAGTGTATCATTGAAAATACCTTATAATATATCGTAATATGCAGTGTATCATTGAAAATACCTTATAATATAACGTAATATGCAGTGAATCATTGAAAATACCTTATAATATAACGTAATATGCGGTGTATCATTGAAAATACCTTATAATATAACGTAATATGAAGTGTATCATTGAAAATACCTTATAATATAACGTAATATGCAGTGTATCATTGACAATACCTTACAATATAACGAAATATGCAGTGTATCGTTGAAAATACCTTATAATATATCGTAGTTTATCATTGAAAATACCTTATAATGTATCGTAATATGCAGTGTATCATTGAAAATACCTTATAATATAACGTAATATGCATTGTATCATTGAAAATACCTTATAATATAACGTAATATGCAGTGTATCATTGAAAATACCTTATAATATAACGTAATATGCAGTGTATCATTGAAAATACCTTATAATATAACGTAATATGCGGTGTATCATTGAAAATACCTTATAATACAACGTAATATGCAGTATATCATTGAAAATACCTTATAATATAACGTAATATGTAGCGTATCATTGAAAATACCTTATAATATAACGTAATATGTAGTGTATCATTGAAAATACCTTATAATATAACGTAATATGCAGTGTATCATTGAAAATACCTTATAATATATAGTAGTTTACCATTGAAAATACATTATAATATAACGTAATATGCAGTGTATCATTGAAAATACCTTATAATATAACGTAATATGCAGTGTATCATTGAAAATACCTTTTAATATAACGTAATTTATAGTTTATCTTTGAAAATACCTTATAATATAACGAAATATGCAGTGTATCATTGAAAATACCTTATAATATAACGTAATATGCAGTGTATCATTGAAAATACCTTATAATATAACGTAATATGCAGTGTATCATGGAATATACCTTATAATATATCGTAGTTTATCATTGAAAATACCTTATAATGTATCGTAATATGCAGTGTATCATTGAAAATACCTTTTAATATAACGTAATTTATAGTTTATCTTTGAAAATACCTTATAATATAACGTAATATGCATTGTATCATTGAAAATACCTTATAATATAACGTAATATGCAGTGTATCATTGAAAATACCTTATAATATAACGTAATATGCAGTGTATCATTGAAAATACCTTATAATATAACGTAATATGCGGTGTATCATTGAAAATACCTTATAATCTAACGTAATATGTAGTGTATCATTGAAAATACCTTATAATATAACGTAATTTATAGTTTATCTTTGAAAATGCCTTATAATATAACGTAATATGTAGCGTATCATTGAAAATACCTTATAATATAACGTAATATACAGTGTATCACTGAAAATACCTTATAATATAACGTAATATGCAGTGTATCATTGAAAATACCTTACAATATAACGAAATATGCAGTGTATCGTTGAAAATACCTTATAATATATCGTAGTTTATCATTGAAAATACCTTATAATGTATCGTAATATGCAGTGTATCATTGAAAATACCTTATAATATATCGTAATATGCAGTGTATCATTGAAAATACCTTATAATATAACGTAATATGCAGTGAATCATTGAAAATACCTTATAATATAACGTAATATGCGGTGTATCATTGAAAATACCTTATAATCTAACGTAATATGAAGTGTATCATTGAAAATACCTTATAATATAACGTAATATGCAGTGTATCATTGACAATACCTTACAATATAACGAAATATGCAGTGTATCGTTGAAAATACCTTATAATATATCGTAGTTTATCATTGAAAATACCTTATAATGTATCGTAATATGCAGTGTATCTTTGAAAATACCTTATAATATAACGTAATATGCATTGTATCATTGAAAATACCTTATAATTTAACGTAATATGCAGTGTATCATTGAAAATACCTTATAATATAACGTAATATGCAGTGAATCATTGAAAATACCTTATAATATAACGTAATATGCATTGTATCATTGAAAATACCTTATAATATAACGTAATATGCAGTGTATCATTGAAAATACCTTATAATATAACGTAATATGCAGTGTATCATTGAAAATACCTTACAATATAACGAAATATGCAGTGTATCGTTGAAAATACCTTATAATATATCGTAGTTTATCATTGAAAGTACCTTATAATGTATCGTAATATGTAGCGTATCATTGAAAATACCTTATAATATAACGTAATATGCATTGTATCATTGAAAATACCTTATAATATAACGTAATATGCAGTGTATCATTGAAAATACCTTATAATATAACGTAATATGCAGTGAATCTTTGAAAATACCTTATAATATAACGTAATATGCGGTGTATCATTGAAAATACCTTATAATATAACGTAATATGAAGTGTATCATTGAAAATACCTTATAATATAACGTAATATGCAGTGTATCATTGACAATACCTTACAATATAACGAAATATGCAGTGTATCGTTGAAAATACCTTATAATATATCGTAGTTTATCATTGAAAATACCTTATAATGTATCGTAATATGCAGTGTATCATTGAAAATACCTTATAATATAACGTAATATGCAGTGAATCTTTGAAAATACCTTATAATATAACGTAATATGCGGTGTATCATTGAAAATACCTTATAATCTAACGTAATATGAAGTGTATCATTGAAAATACCTTATAATATATAGTAGTTTACCATTGAAAATACATTATAATATAACGTAATATGCAGTGTATCATTGAAAATACCTTATAATATAACGTAATATGCAGTGTATCATTGAAAATACCTTTTAATATAACGTAATTTATAGTTTATCTTTGAAAATACCTTATAATATAACGAAATATGCAGTGTATCATTGAAAATACCTTATAATATAACGTAATATGCAGTGTATCATTGAAAATACCTTATAATATAACGTAATATGCAGTGTATCATGGAATATACCTTATAATATATCGTAGTTTATCATTGAAAATACCTTATAATGTATCGTAATATGCAGTGTATCTTTGAAAATACCTTATAATATAACGTAATATGCATTGTATCATTGAAAATACCTTATAATATAACGTAATATGCAGTGTATCATTGAAAATACCTTATAATATAACGTAATATGCAGTGTATCATTGAAAATACCTTATAATATAACGTAATATGCGGTGTATCATTGAAAATACCTTATAATCTAACGTAATATGTAGTGTATCATTGAAAATACCTTATAATATAACGTAATTTATAGTTTATCTTTGAAAATGCCTTATAATATAACGTAATATGTAGCGTATCATTGAAAATACCTTATAATATAACGTAATATACAGTGTATCACTGAAAATACCTTATAATATAACGTAATATGCAGTGTATCATTGAAAATACCTTACAATATAACGAAATATGCAGTGTATCGTTGAAAATACCTTATAATATATCGTAGTTTATCATTGAAAATACCTTATAATGTATCGTAATATGCAGTGTATCATTGAAAATACCTTATAATATATCGTAATATGCAGTGTATCATTGAAAATACCTTATAATATAACGTAATATGCAGTGAATCATTGAAAATACCTTATAATATAACGTAATATGCGGTGTATCATTGAAAATACCTTATAATCTAACGTAATATGAAGTGTATCATTGAAAATACCTTATAATATAACGTAATATGCAGTGTATCATTGACAATACCTTACAATATAACGAAATATGCAGTGTATCGTTGAAAATACCTTATAATATATCGTAGTTTATCATTGAAAATACCTTATAATGTATCGTAATATGCAGTGTATCTTTGAAAATACCTTATAATATAACGTAATATGCACTGTATCATTGAAAATACCTTATAATTTAACGTAATATGCAGTGTATCATTGAAAATACCTTATAATATAACGTAATATGCAGTGAATCATTGAAAATACCTTATAATATAACGTAATATGCATTGTATCATTGAAAATACCTTATAATATAACGTAATATGCAGTGTATCATTGAAAATACCTTATAATATAACGTAATATGCAGTGTATCATTGAAAATACCTTACAATATAACGAAATATGCAGTGTATCGTTGAAAATACCTTATAATATATCGTAGTTTATCATTGAAAGTACCTTATAATGTATCGTAATATGTAGCGTATCATTGAAAATACCTTATAATATAACGTAATATGCATTGTATCATTGAAAATACCTTATAATATAACGTAATATGCAGTGTATCATTGGAAATACCTTATAATATAACGTAATATGCAGTGAATCTTTGAAAATACCTTATAATATAACGTAATATGCGGTGTATCATTGAAAATACCTTATAATCTAACGTAATATGAAGTGTATCATTGAAAATACCTTATAATATAACGTAATATGCAGTGTATCATTGACAATACCTTACAATATAACGAAATATGCAGTGTATCGTTGAAAATACCTTATAATATATCGTAGTTTATCATTGAAAATACCTTATAAAGTATCGTAATATGCAGTGTATCATTGAAAATACCTTATAATATAACGTAATATGCAGTGAATCTTTGAAAATACCTTATAATATAACGTAATATGCGGTGTATCATTGAAAATACCTTATAATATAACGTAATATGAAGTGTATCATTGAAAATACCTTATAATATAACGTAATATGCAGTGTATCATTGACAATACCTTACAATATAACGAAATATGCAGTGTATCGTTGAAAATACCTTATAATATATCGTAGTTTATCATTGAAAATACCTTATAATGTATCGTAATATGCAGTGTATCTTTGAAAATACCTTATAATATAACGTAATATGCATTGTATCATTGAAAATACCTTATAATATAACGTAATATGCAGTGTATCATTGAAAATACCTTATAATATAACGTAATATGCAGTGTATCATTGAAAATACCTTACAATATAACGAAATATGCAGTGTATCGTTGAAAATACCTTATAATATATCGTAGTTTATCATTGAAAGTACCTTATAATGTATCGTAATATGTAGCGTATCATTGAAAATACCTTATAATATAACGTAATATGTAGTGTATCATTGAAAATACCTTATAATATAACGTAATATGCAGTGTATCATTGAAAATAGCTTATAATATAACGTAATATGCAGTGTATCATTGAAAATACCTTACAATATAACGAAATATGCAGTGTATCGTTGAAAATACCTTATAATATATCGTAGTTTATCATTGAAAGTACCTTATAATGTATCGTAATATGTAGCGTATCATTGAAAATACCTTATAATATAACGTAATATGTAGTGTATCATTGAAAATACCTTATATTATAACGTAATATGCAGTGTATCATTGATAATACCTTATAATATAACGTAATATGCAGTGTATCATTGTAAATACCTTATAATATAACTAAATATGCATTGTATCATGGAAAATACCTAATAACATAACGTAATATGCAGTGTATCATTTATAATACCTTATACTTCAACGTAATATGCATTGTATCATTGAAAATACCTTATAATATATCGTAATTTGTAGTGTATCATTGAAAATACCTTATAATATAACGTAATATGCAGTATATCATTGAAAATACCTTATAATATAACGTAATATGCAGTGTATCATTGAAAATACCTTATAATATAACGTAATATGCAGTGTATCATTGAAAATACCTTTTAATATAACGTAATTTATAGTTTATCTTTGAAAATACCTTATAATATAACGAAATATGCAGTGTATCATTGAAAATACCTTATAATATAACGTAATATGCAGTGTATCATTGAAAATACCTTATAATATAACGTAATATGCAGTGTATCATTGAAAATACCTTACAATATAACGAAATATGCAGTGTATCGTTGAAAATACCTTATAATATATCGTAGTTTATCATTGAAAATACCTTATAATGTATCGTAATATGCAGTGTATCATTGAAAATACCTTATAATATATCGTAATATGCAGTGTATCATTGAAAATACCTTATAATATAACGTAATATGCAGTGAATCATTGAAAATACCTTATAATATAACGTAATATGAAGTGTATCATTGAAAATACCTTATAATATAACGTAATATGCAGTGTATCATTGACAATACCTTACAATATAACGTAATATGCAGTGTATCGTTGAAAATACCTTATAATATATCGTAGTTTATCATTGAAAATACCTTATAATGTATCGTAATATGCAGTGTATCTTTGAAAATACCTTATAATATAACGTAATATGCATTGTATCATTGAAAATACCTTATAATATAACGTAATATGCAGTGTATCATTGAAAATACCTTATAATATAACGTAATATGCAGTGAATCATTGAAAATACCTTATAATATAACGTAATATGCGGTGTATCATTGAAAATACCTTATAATCTAACGTAATATGAAGTGTATCATTGAAAATACCTTATAATATATCGTAATTTGTAGTGTATCATTGAAAATACCTTATAATATAACAAAATATGAAGGGTATCATGGAAAATGCCTTATAATATATTGTAATTTGTAGTGTATCTTTGAAAATACCTTATAATATAACGAAATATGCAGTGTATCATTGAAAATACCTTCTAATATATCGGAGTTTATCATTAAACATACCTTATAATATAACATAATATGCATTGTATCATTGAAAATACCTTATAATATATCGTAATTTGTAGTGTATCATTGAAAATACCTTATAATATAACGTAATATGCATTGTATCATTGAAAATACCTTATAATATAACGTAATATGTAGCGTATCATTGAAAATACCTTATAATATAACGTAATATGTAGTGTATCATTGAAAATACCTTATAATATAACGTAATATGCAGTGTATCATTGAAAATACCTTATAATATAACGTAATATGCAGTGTATCATTGAAAATACCTTTTAATATAACGTAATTTATAGTTTATCTTTGAAAATACCTTATAATATAACGAAATATGCAGTGTATCATTGAAAATACCTTATAATATAACGTAATATGCAGTGTATCATTGAAAATACCTTATAATATAACGTAATATGCAGTGTATCATTGAAAATACCTTATAATATAACGAAATATGCAGTGTATCGTTGAAAATACCTTATAATATATCGTAGTTTATCATTGAAAATACCTTATAATGTAACGTAATATGCAGTGTATCATTGAAAATACCTTATAATATATCGTAATATGCAGTGTATCATTGAAAATACCTTATAATATAACGTAATATGCAGTGAATCATTGAAAATACCTTATAATATAACGTAATATGCGGTGTATCATTGAAAATACCTTATAATCTAACGTAATATGAAGTGTATCATTGAAAATACCTTATAATATAACGTAATATGCAGTGTATCATTGACAATACCTTACAATATAACGTAATATGCAGTGTATCATTGAAAATACCTTATAATATAACGTAGTTTATCATTGAAAATACCTTATAATGTATCGTAATATGCAGTGTATCATTGAAAATACCTTACAATATAACGAAATATGCAGTGTATCGTTGAAAATACCTTATAATATATCGTAGTTTATCATTGAAAATACCTTATAATATATCGTAATATGCAGTGTATCATTGAAAATACCTTATAATATAACGAAATATGCAGTGTATCATTGAAAATACCATCTAATATATCGGAGTTTATCATTAAACATACCTTATAATATAACGTAATATGCATTGTATCATTGAAAATACCTTATAATATATCGTAATTTGTAGTGTATCATTGAAAATACCATATAATATAACGTAATATGCAGTACATCATTGCAAATACCTTATAATATAACGTAATATGTAGCGTATCATTGAAAATACCTTATAATATAACGTAATATGCAGTGTATCATTGAAAATACCTTATAATATAACGTAATATGCAGTGTATCATTGAAAATACCTTATAATATAACGTAATATGCAGTGTATCATTGAAAATACCTTATAATCTAACGTAATATGAAGTGTATCATTGAAAATACCTTATAATATATCGTAGTTTATCATTGAAAATACCTTATAATATAACGTAATATGAAGTGTATCATTGAAAATACCTTATAATATAACGTAATATGCAGTGTATCATTGACAATACCTTACAATATAACGAAATATGCAGTGTATCGTTGAAAATACCTTATAATATATCGTAGTTTATCATTGAAAATACCTTATAATGTATCGTAATATGCAGTGTATCATTGAAAATACCTTATAATATAACGTAATATGCAGTGTATCATTGAAAATACCTTACAATATAACGAAATATGCAGTGTATCGTTGAAAATACCTTATAATATATCGTAGTTTATCATTGAAAATACCTTATAATGTATCGTAATATGCAGTGTATCATTGAAAATACCTTATAATATATCGTAATATGCAGTGTATCATTGAAAATACCTTATAATATAACGTAATATGCAGTGAATCATTGAAAATACCTTATAATATAACGTAATATGCGGTGTATCATTGAAAATACCTTATAATCTAACGTAATATGAAGTGTATCATTGAAAATACCTTATAATATAACGTAATATGCAGTGTATCATTGACAATACCTTACAATATAACGAAATATGCAGTGTATCGTTGAAAATACCTTATAATATAACGTAGTTTATCATTGAAAATACCTTATAATGTATCGTAATATGCAGTGTATCATTGAAAATACCTTACAATATAACGAAATATGCAGTGTATCGTTGAAAATACCTTATAATATATCGTAGTTTATCATTGAAAATACCTTATAATATATCGTAATATGCAGTGTATCATTGAAAATACCTTATAATATAACGAAATATGCAGTGTATCATTGAAAATACCATCTAATATATCGGAGTTTATCATTAAACATACCTTATAATATAACGTAATATGCATTGTATCATTGAAAATACCTTATAATATATCGTAATTTGTAGTGTATCATTGAAAATACCATATAATATAACGTAATATGCAGTACATCATTGCAAATACCTTATAATATAACGTAATATGTAGCGTATCATTGAAAATACCTTATAATATAACGTAATATGCAGTGTATCATTGAAAATACCTTATAATATAACGTAATATGCAGTGTATCATTGAAAATACCTTATAATATAACGTAATATGCAGTGTATCATTGAAAATACCTTATAATCTAACGTAATATGAAGTGTATCATTGAAAATACCTTATAATATATCGTAGTTTATCATTGAAAATACCTTATAATCTAACGTAGTATGAAGTGTATCATTGAAAATACCTTATAATATAACGTAATATGCAGTGTATCATTGACAATACCTTACAATATAACGAAATATGCAGTGTATCGTTGAAAATACCTTATAATATATCGTAGTTTATCATTGAAAATACCTTATAATGTATCGTAATATGCAGTGTATCTTTGAAAATACCTTATAATATAACGTAATATGCATTGTATCATTGAAAATACCTTATAATATAACGTAATATGCAGTGTATCATTGAAAATACCTTATAATATAACGTAATATGCAGTGAATCATTGAAAATACCTTATAATATAACGTAATATGCGGTGTATCATTGAAAATACCTTATAATCTAACGTAATATGAAGTGTATCATTGAAAATACCTTATAATATATCGTAATTTGTAGTGTATCATTGAAAATACTTTATAATATAACAAAATATGAAGGGTATCATGGAAAATGCCTTATAATATATTGTAATTTGTAGTGTATCTTTGAAAATACCTTATAATATAACGAAATATGCAGTGTATCATTGAAAATACCTTCTAATATATCGGAGTTTATCATTAAACATACCTTATAATATAACATAATATGCATTGTATCATTGAAAATACCTTATAATATATCGTAATTTGTAGTGTATCATTGAAAATACCTTATAATATAACGTAATATGCAGTTTATCATTGAAAATACCTTATAATATAACGTAATATGTAGCGTATCATTGAAAATACCTTATAATATAACGTAATATGTAGTGTATCATTGAAAATACCTTATAATATAACGTAATATGCAGTGTATCATTGAAAATACCTTATAATATATAGTAGTTTACCATTGAAAATACATTATAATATAACGTAATATGCAGTGTATCATTGACAATACCTTACAATATAACGAAATATGCAGTGTATCGTTGAAAATACCTTATAATATATCGTAGTTTATCATTGAAAATACCTTATAATGTATCGTAATATGCAGTGTATCTTTGAAAATACCTTATAATATAACGTAATATGCATTGTATCATTGAAAATACCTTATAATATAACGTAATATGCAGTGTATCATTGAAAATACCTTATAATATAACGTAATATGCAGTGAATCATTGAAAATACCTTATAATATAACGTAATATGCGGTGTATCATTGAAAATACCTTATAATCTAACGTAATATGAAGTGTATCATTGAAAATACCTTATAATATATCGTAATTTGTAGTGTATCATTGAAAATACCTTATAATATAACAAAATATGAAGGGTATCATGGAAAATGCCTTATAATATATTGTAATTTGTAGTGTATCTTTGAAAATACCTTATAATATAACGAAATATGCAGTGTATCATTGAAAATACCTTCTAATAAATCGGAGTTTATCATTAAACATACCTTATAATATAACATAATATGCATTGTATCATTGAAAATACCTTATAATATATCGTAATTTGTAGTGTATCATTGAAAATACCTTATAATATAACGTAATATGCAGTATATCATTGAAAATACCTTATAATATAACGTAATATGTAGCGTATCATTGAAAATACCTTATAATATAACGTAATATGTAGTGTATCATTGAAAATACCTTATAATATAACGTAATATGCAGTGTATCATTGAAAATACCTTATAATATATAGTAGTTTACCATTGAAAATACATTATAATATAACGTAATATGCAGTGTATCATTGAAAATACCTTATAATATAACGTAATATGCAGTGTATCATTGAAAATACCTTCTAATATAACGTAATTTATAGTTTATCTTTGAAAATACCTTATAATATAACGAAATATGCAGTGTATCATTGAAAATACCTTATAATATAACGTAATATGCAGTGTATCATTGAAAATACCTTATAATATAACGTAATATGCAGTGTATCGTTGAAAATACCTTATAATATATCGTAGTTTATCATTGAAAATACCTTATAATGTATCGTAATATGCAGTGTATCATTGAAAATACCTTATAATATAACGTAATATGCAGTGTATCATTGAAAATACCTTATAATATAACGTAATATGCAGTGAATCATTGAAAATACCTTATAATATAACGTAATATGCGGTGTATCATTGAAAATACCTTATAATCTAACGTAATATGAAGTGTATCATTGAAAATACCTTATAATATAACGTAATATGCAGTGTATCATTGACAATACCTTACAATATAACGAAATATGCAGTGTATCGTTGAAAATACCTTATAATATATCGTAGTTTATCATTGAAAATACCTTATAATGTATCGTAATATGCAGTGTATCTTTGAAAATACCTTATAATATAACGTAATATGCATTGTATCATTGAAAATACCTTATAATATAACGTAATATGCAGTGTATCATTGAAAATACCTTATAATATAACGTAATATGCAGTGAATCATTGAAAATACCTTATAATATAACGTAATATGCGGTGTATCATTGAAAATACCTTATAATCTAACGTAATATGAAGTGTATCATTGAAAATACCTTATAATATATCGTAATTTGTAGTGTATCATTGAAAATACCTTATAATATAACAAAATATGAAGGGTATCATGGAAAATGCCTTATAATATATTGTAATTTGTAGTGTATCTTTGAAAATACCTTATAATATAACGAAATATGCAGTGTATCATTGAAAATACCTTCTAATATATCGGAGTTTATCATTAAACATACCTTATAATATAACGTAATATGCATTGTATCATTGAAAATACCTTATAATATATCGTAATTTGTAGTGTATCATTGAAAATACCTTATAATATAACGTAATATGCAGTATATCATTGAAAATACCTTATAATATAACGTAATATGTAGCGTATCATTGAAAATACCTTATAATATAACGTAATATGTAGTGTATCATTGAAAACACCTTATAATATAACGTAATATGCAGTGTATCATTGAAAATACCTTATAATATATAGTAGTTTACCATTGAAAATACATTATAATATAACGTAATATGCAGTGTATCATTGAAAATACCTTATAATATAACGTAATATGCAGTGTATCATTGAAAATACCTTCTAATATAACGTAATTTATAGTTTATCTTTGAAAATACCTTATAATATAACGAAATATGCAGTGTATCATTGAAAATACCTTATAATATAACGTAATATGCAGTGTATCATTGAAAATACCTTATAATATAACGTAATATGCAGTGTATCATTGAAAATACCTTATAATATATCGTAGTTTATCATTGAAAATACTTTATAATATAACGTAATATGCAGTGTATCATTGAAAATACCTTATAATATATAGTAGTTTACCATTGAAAATACATTATAATATAACGTAATATGCAGTGTATCATTGAAAATACCTTATAATATAACGTAATATGCAGTGTATCATTGAAAATACCTTTTAATATAACGTAATTTATAGTTTATCTTTGAAAATACCTTATAATATAACGAAATATGCAGTGTATCATTGAAAATACCTTATAATATAACGTAATATGCAGTGTATCATTGAAAATACCTTATAATATAACGTAATATGCATTGTATCATTGAAAATACCTTATAATTTAACGTAATATGCAGTGTATCATTGAAAATACCTTATAATATAACGTAATATGCAGTGAATCATTGAAAATACCTTATAATATAACGTAATATGCGGTGTATCATTGAAAATACCTTATAATCTAACGTAATATGAAGTGTATCATTGAAAATACCTTATAATATAACGTAATATGCAGTGTATCATTGACAATACCTTACAATATAACGAAATATGCAGTGTATCGTTGAAAATACCTTATAATATATCGTAGTTTATCATTGAAAATACCTTATAATGTATCGTAATATGCAGTGTATCTTTGAAAATACCTTATAATATAACGTAATATGCATTGTATCATTGAAAATACCTTATAATATAACGTAATATGCAGTGTATCATTGATAATACCTTATAATATAACGTAATATGCAGTGTATCATTGTAAATACCTTATAATATAACTAAATATGCATTGTATCATGGAAAATACCTAATAACATAACGTAATATGCAGTGTATCATTTATAATACCTTATACTTCAACGTAATATGCATTGTATCATTGAAAATACCTTATAATATATCGTAATTTGTAGTGTATCATTGAAAATACCTTATAATATAACGTAATATGCAGTATATCATTGAAAATACCTTATAATATAACGTAATATGCAGTGTATCATTGAAAATACCTTATAATATAACGTAATATGCAGTGTATCATTGAAAATACCTTTTAATATAACGTAATTTATAGTTTATCTTTGAAAATACCTTATAATATAACGAAATATGCAGTGTATCATTGAAAATACCTTATAATATAACGTAATATGCAGTGTATCATTGAAAATACCTTATAATATAACGTAATATGCAGTGTATCATTGAAAATACCTTACAATATAACGAAATATGCAGTGTATCGTTGAAAATACCTTATAATATATCGTAGTTTATCATTGAAAATACCTTATAATGTATCGTAATATGCAGTGTATCTTTGAAAATACCTTATAATATAACGTAATATGCATTGTATCATTGAAAATACCTTATAATTTAACGTAATATGCAGTGTATCATGGAAAATACCTAATAACATAACGTAATATGCAGTGTATCATTTATAATACCTTATACTTCAACGTAATATGCATTGTATCATTGAAAATACCTTATAATATAACGTAATATGTAGCGTATCATTGAAAATACCTTATAATATAACGTAATATGTAGTGTATCATTGAAAATACCTTATAATATAACGTAATATGCAGTGTATCATTGAAAATACCTTATAATATATAGTAGTTTACCATTGAAAATACATTATAATATAACGTAATATGCAGTGTATCATTGAAAATACCTTATAATATAACGTAATATGCAGTGTATCATTGAAAATACCTTATAATATAACGTAATTTATAGTTTATCTTTGAAAATACCTTATAATATAACGAAATATGCAGTGTATCATTGAAAATACCTTATAATATAACGTAATATGCAGTGTATCATTGAAAATACCTTATAATATAACGTAATATGCAGTGTATCATGGAATATACCTTATAATATATCGTAGTTTATCATTGAAAATACTTTATAATATAACGTAATATGCAGTGTATCATTGAAAATACCTTATAATATATAGTAGTTTACCATTGAAAATACATTATAATATAACGTAATATGCAGTGTATCATTGAAAATACCTTATAATATAACGTAATATGCAGTGTATCATTGAAAATACCTTCTAATATAACGTAATTTATAGTTTATCTTTGAAAATACCTTATAATATAACGAAATATGCAGTGTATCATTGAAAATACCTTATAATATAACGTAATATGCAGTGTATCATTGAAAATACCTTATAATATAACGTAATTTATAGTTTATCTTTGAAAATACCTTATAATATAACGAAATATGCAGTGTATCATTGAAAATACCTTATAATATAACGTAATTTGCAGTGTATCATTGAAAATACCTTATAATATAACGTAATATGCAGTGTATCATGGAATATACCTTATAATATATCGTAGTTTATCATTGAAAATACTTTATAATATAACGTAATATGCAGTGTATCATTGAAAATACCTTATAATATATAGTAGTTTACCATTGAAAATACATTATAATATAACGTAATATTCAGTGTATCATTGAAAATACCTTATAATATAACGTAATATGCAGTGTATCATTGAAAATACCTTTTAATATAACGTAATTTATAGTTTATCTTTGAAAATACCTTATAATATAACGAAATATGCAGTGTATCATTGAAAATACCTTATAATATAACGTAATATGCAGTGTATCATTGAAAATACCTTATAATATAACGTAATATGCATTGTATCATTGAAAATACCTTATAATTTAACGTAATATGCAGTGTATCATTGAAAATACCTTATAATATAACGTAATATGCAGTGTATCATTGTAAATACCTTATAATATAACTAAATATGCATTGTATCATGGAAAATACCTAATAACATAACGTAATATGCAGTGTATCATTTATAATACCTTATACTTCAACGTAATATGCATTGTATCATTGAAAATACCTTATAATATAACGTAATATGCAGTGTATCATTGAAAATACCTTATAATATAACGTAATATGCAGTGAATCATTGAAAATACCTTATAATATAACGTAATATGCGGTGTATCATTGAAAATACCTTATAATCTAACGTAATATGAAGTGTATCATTGAAAATACCTTATAATATAACGTAATATGCAGTGTATCATTGACAATACCTTACAATATAACGAAATATGCAGTGTATCGTTGAAAATACCTTATAATATATCGTAGTTTATCATTGAAAATACCTTATAATGTATCGTAATATGCAGTGTATCTTTGAAAATACCTTATAATATAACGTAATATGCATTGTATCATTGAAAATACCTTATAATATAACGTAATATGCAGTGTATCATTGAAAATACCTTATAATATAACGTAATATGCAGTGAATCATTGAAAATACCTTATAATATAACGTAATATGCGGTGTATCATTGAAAATACCTTATAATCTAACGTAATATGAAGTGTATCATTGAAAATACCTTATAATATATCGTAATTTGTAGTGTATCATTGAAAATACCTTATAATATAACAAAATATGAAGGGTATCATGGAAAATGCCTTATAATATATTGTAATTTGTAGTGTATCTTTGAAAATACCTTATAATATAACGAAATATGCAGTGTATCATTGAAAATACCTTCTAATATATCGGAGTTTATCATTAAACATACCTTATAATATAACATAATATGCATTGTATCATTGAAAATACCTTCTAATATAACGTAATTTATAGTTTATCTTTGAAAATACCTTATAATATAACGAAATATGCAGTGTATCATTGAAAATACCTTATAATATAACGTAATATGCAGTGTATCATTGAAAATACCTTATAATATAACGTAATATGCAGTGTATCATGGAATATACCTTATAATATATCGTAGTTTATCATTGAAAATACTTTATAATATAACGTAATATGCAGTGTATCATTGAAAATACCTTATAATATATAGTAGTTTACCATTGAAAATACATTATAATATAACGTAATATGCAGTGTATCATTGAAAATACCTTATAATATAACGTAATATGCAGTGTATCATTGAAAATACCTTTTAATATAACGTAATTTATAGTTTATCTTTGAAAATACCTTATAATATAACGAAATATGCAGTGTATCATTGAAAATACCTTATAATATAACGTAATATGCAGTGTATCATTGAAAATACCTTATAATATAACGTAATATGCAGTGTATCATTGAAAATACCTTACAATATAACGAAATATGCAGTGTATCGTTGAAAATACCTTATAATATATCGTAGTTTATCATTGAAAATACCTTATAATGTATCGTAATATGCAGTGTATCATTGAAAATACCTTATAATATATCGTAATATGCAGTGTATCATTGAAAATACCTTATAATATAACGTAATATGCAGTGAATCATTGAAAATACCTTATAATATAACGTAATATGCGGTGTATCATTGAAAATACCTTATAATCTAACGTAATATGAAGTGTATCATTGAAAATACCTTATAATATAACGTAATATGCAGTGAATCATTGAAAATACCTTATAATATAACGTAATATGCGGTGTATCATTGAAAATACCTTACAATATAACGAAATATGCAGTGTATCGTTGAAAATACCTTATAATATATCGTAGTTTATCATTGAAAATACCTTATAATGTATCGTAATATGCAGTGTATCTTTGAAAATACCTTATAATATAACGTAATATGCATTGTATCATTGAAAATACCTTATAATATAACGTAATATGCAGTGTATCATTGAAAATACCTTATAATATAACGTAATATGCAGTGTATCATTGAAAATACCTTACAATATAACGAAATATGCAGTGTATCGTTGAAAATACCTTATAATATATCGTAGTTTATCATTGAAAGTACCTTATAATGTATCGTAATATGTAGCGTATCATTGAAAATACCTTATAATATAACGTAATATGTAGTGTATCATTGAAAATACCTTATAATATAACGTAATATGCAGTGTATCATTGAAAATACCTTATAATATAACGTAATATGCAGTGTATCATTGTAAATACCTTATAATATAACTAAATATGCATTGTATCATGGAAAATACCTAATAACATAACGTAATATGCAGTGTATCATTTATAATACCTTATACTTCAACGTAATATGCATTGTATCATTGAAAATACCTTATAATATATCGTAATTTGTAGTGTATCATTGAAAATACCTTATAATATAACGTAATATGCAGTATATCATTGAAAATACCTTATAATATAACGTAATATGCAGTGTATCATTGAAAATACCTTATAATATAACGTAATATGCAGTGTATCATTGAAAATACCTTTTAATATAACGTAATTTATAGTTTATCTTTGAAAATACCTTATAATATAACGTAATATGCAGTGTATCATTGAAAATACCTTATAATATAACGTAATATGCAGTGTATCATTGAAAATACCTTATAATATAACGTAATATGCAGTGTATCATTGAAAATACCTTACAATATAACGAAATATGCAGTGTATCGTTGAAAATACCTTATAATATATCGTAGTTTATCATTGAAAATACCTTATAATGTATCGTAATATGCAGTGTATCATTGAAAATACCTTATAATATATCGTAATATGCAGTGTATCATTGAAAATACCTTATAATATAACGTAATATGCAGTGAATCATTGAAAATACCTTATAATATAACGTAATATGCGGTGTATCATTGAAAATACCTTATAATCTAACGTAATATGAAGTGTATCATTGAAAATACCTTATAATATAACGTAATATGCAGTGTATCATTGACAATACCTTACAATATAACGAAATATGCAGTGTATCGTTGAAAATACCTTATAATATATCGTAGTTTATCATTGAAAATACCTTATAATGTATCGTAATATGCAGTGTATCTTTGAAAATACCTTATAATATAACGTAATATGCATTGTATCATTGAAAATACCTTATAATTTAACGTAATATGAAGTGTATCATTGAAAATACCTTATAATATATCGTAATTTGTAGTGTATCATTGAAAATACCTTATAATATAACAAAATATGAAGGGTATCATGGAAAATGCCTTATAATATATTGTAATTTGTAGTGTATCTTTGAAAATACCTTATAATATAACGAAATATGCAGTGTATCATTGAAAATACCTTCTAATATATCGGAGTTTATCATTAAACATACCTTATAATATAACATAATATGCATTGTATCATTGAAAATACCTTATAATATATCGTAATTTGTAGTGTATCATTGAAAATACCTTATAATATAACGTAATATGCAGTATATCATTGAAAATACCTTATAATATAACGTAATATGTAGCGTATCATTGAAAATACCTTATAATATAACGTAATATGTAGTGTATCATTGAAAATACCTTATAATATAACGTAATATGCAGTGTATCATTGAAAATACCTTATAATATATAGTAGTTTACCATTGAAAATACATTATAATATAACGTAATATGCAGTGTATCATTGAAAATACCTTATAATATAACGTAATATGCAGTGTATCATTGAAAATACCTTATAATATAACGTAATTTATAGTTTATCTTTGAAAATACCTTATAATATAACGAAATATGCAGTGTATCATTGAAAATACCTTATAATATAACGTAATATGCAGTGTATCATTGAAAATACCTTATAATATAACGTAATATGCAGTGTATCATGGAATATACCTTATAATATATCGTAGTTTATCATTGAAAATACTTTATAATATAACGTAATATGCAGTGTATCATTGAAAATACCTTATAATATATTGTAGTTTACCATTGAAAATACATTATAATATAACGTAATATGCAGTGTATCATTGAAAATACCTTATAATATAACGTAATATGCAGTGTATCATTGAAAATACCTTTTAATATAACGTAATTTATAGTTTATCTTTGAAAATACCTTATAATATAACGAAATATGCAGTGTATCATTGAAAATACCTTATAATATAACGTAATATGCAGTGTATCATTGAAAATACCTTATAATATAACGTAATATGCAGTGTATCATTGAAAATACCTTACAATATAACGAAATATGCAGTGTATCGTTGAAAATACCTTATAATATATCGTAGTTTATCATTGAAAATACCTTATAATGTATCGTAATATGCAGTGTATCATTGAAAATACCTTATAATATATCGTAATATGCAGTGTATCATTGAAAATACCTTATAATATAACGTAATATGCAGTGAATCATTGAAAATACCTTATAATATAACGTAATATGCGGTGTATCATTGAAAATACCTTATAATATAACATAATATGCATTGTATCATTGAAAATACCTTATAATATATCGTAATTTGTAGTGTATCATTGAAAATACCTTATAATATAACGTAATATGCAGTATATCATTGAAAATACCTTATAATGTATCGTAATATGCAGTGTATCTTTGAAAATACCTTATAATATAACGTAATATGCATTGTATCATTGAAAATACCTTATAATATAACGTAATATGCAGTGTATCATTGAAAATACCTTATAATATAACGTAATATGCAGTGTATCATTGAAAATACCTTACAATATAACGAAATATGCAGTGTATCGTTGAAAATACCTTATAATATATCGTAGTTTATCATTGAAAGTACCTTATAATGTATCGTAATATGTAGCGTATCATTGAAAATACCTTATAATATAACGTAATATGTAGTGTATCATTGAAAATACCTTATAATATAACGTAATATGCAGTGTATCATTGATAATACCTTATAATATAACGTAATATGCAGTGTATCATTGTAAATACCTTATAATATAACTAAATATGCATTGTATCATGGAAAATACCTAATAACATAACGTAATATGCAGTGTATCATTTATAATACCTTATACTTCAACGTAATATGCATTGTATCATTGAAAATACCTTATAATATATCGTAATTTGTAGTGTATCATTGAAAATACCTTATAATATAACGTAATATGCAGTATATCATTGAAAATACCTTATAATATAACGTAATATGCAGTGTATCATTGAAAATACCTTATAATATAACGTAATATGCAGTGTATCATTGAAAATACCTTTTAATATAACGTAATTTATAGTTTATCTTTGAAAATACCTTATAATATAACGAAATATGCAGTGTATCATTGAAAATACCTTATAATATAACGTAATATGCGGTGTATCATTGAAAATACCTTATAATCTAACGTAATATGAAGTGTATCATTGAAAATACCTTATAATATAACGTAATATGCAGTGTATCATTGACAATACCTTACAATATAACGAAATATGCAGTGTATCGTTGAAAATACCTTATAATATATCGTAGTTTATCATTGAAAATACCTTATAATGTATCGTAATATGCAGTGTATCTTTGAAAATACCTTATAATATAACGTAATATGCATTGTATCATTGAAAATACCTTATAATTTAACGTAATATGCAGTGTATCATTGAAAATACCTTATAATATAACGTAATATGCAGTGAATCATTGAAAATACCTTATAATATAACGTAATATGCGGTGTATCATTGAAAATACCTTATAATCTAACGTAATATGAAGTGTATCATTGAAAATACCTTATAATATAACGTAATATGTAGTGTATCATTGAAAATACCTTATAATATAACGTAATATGCGGTGTATCATTGAAAATACCTTATAATCTAACGTAATATGAAGTGTATCATTGAAAATACCTTATAATATAACGTAATATGCAGTGTATCATTGACAATACCTTACAATATAACGAAATATGCAGTGTATCGTTGAAAATACCTTATAATATATCGTAGTTTATCATTGAAAATACCTTATAATGTATCGTAATATGCAGTGTATCTTTGAAAATACCTTATAATATAACGTAATATGCATTGTATCATTGAAAATACCTTATAATTTAACGTAATATGCAGTGTATCATTGAAAATACCTTATAATATAACGTAATATGCAGTGAATCATTGAAAATACCTTATAATATAACGTAATATGCGGTGTATCATTGAAAATACCTTATAATCTAACGTAATATGAAGTGTATCATTGAAAATACCTTATAATATAACGTAATATGCAGTGTATCATTGAAAATACCTTATAATATAACTAAATATGCATTGTATCATGGAAAATACCTAATAACATAACGTAATATGCAGTGTATCATTTATAATACCTTATAGTACAACGTAATATGCATTGTATCATTGAAAATACCTTATAATATATCGTAATTTGTAGTGTATCATTGAAAATACCTTATAATATAACAAAATATGAAGGGTATCATGGTAAATGCCTTATAATATATTGTAATTTGTAGTGTATCTTTGAAAATACCTTATAATATAACGAAATATGCAGTGTATCATTGAAAATACCTTCTAATATATAGTAGTTTACCATTGAAAATACATTATAATATAACGTAATATGCAGTGTATCATTGAAAATACCTTATAATATAACGTAATATGCATGGTATCATTGAAAATACCTTCTAATATAACGTAATTTATAGTTTATCTTTGAAAATACCTTATAATATAACGAAATATGCAGTGTATCATTGAAAATACCTTCTAATATATCGGAGTTTATCATTAAACATACCTTATAATATAACATAATATGCATTGTATCATTGAAAATACCTTATAATATATCGTAATTTGTAGTGTATCATTGAAAATACCTTATAATATAACGTAATATGCAGTATATCATTGAAAATACCTTATAATATAACGTAATATGCAGTGTATCATTGAAAATACCTTATAATATAACGAAATATGCAGTGTATCATTGAAAATACCTTATAATATAACGTAATATGCGGTGTATCATTGAAAATACCTTATAATCTAACGTAATATGAAGTGTATCATTGAAAATACCTTATAATATAACGTAATATGCAGTGTATCATTGAAAATACCTTATAATATAACGTAATATGCAGTGTATCATTGAAAATACCTTTTAATATAACGTAATATGCAGTGTATCATTGTAAATACCTTATAATATAACGTAATATGCAGTGTATCATTGAAAATACCATGTAATATAACGTAATATGCAGTGTATCATTGAAAATACCTTATAATATAACGTAATATGCAGTGTATCATTGAAAATACCTTATAATATAACGTAATATGCAGTGAATCATTGAAAATACCTTATAATATAACGTAATATGCAGTGTATCATTGAAAATACCTTATAATATAACGTAATATGCAGTGTAACATTGAAAATACGTAATAATATATCGTAATTTGTAGTGTATCATTGAAAATACCTTATAATATAACGTAATATGCAGTATATCATTGAAAATACCTTATAATATAACGTAATATGTAGCGTATCATTGAAAATACCTTATAATATAACGTAATATGTAGTGTATCATTGAAAATACCTTATAATATAACGTAATATGCAGTGTATCATTGAAAATACCTTATAATATATAGTAGTTTACCATTGAAAATACATTATAATATAACGTAATATGCAGTGTATCATTGAAAATACCTTATAATATAACGTAATATGCAGTGTATCATTGAAAATATCTTTTAATATAACGTAATTTATAGTTTATCTTTGAAAATACCTTATAATATAACGAAATATGCAGTGTATCATTGAAAATACCTTATTATATAACGTAATATGCAGTGTATCATTGAAAATACCTTATAATATAACGTAATATGCAGTGTATCATGGAATATACCTTATAATATATCGTAGTTTATCATTGAATATACCTTATAATGTATCGTAATATGCAGTGTATCTTTGAAAATACCTTATAATATAACGTAATATGCATTGTATCATTGAAAATACCTTATAATATAACGTAATATGCAGTGTATCATTGAAAATACCTTATAATATAACGTAATATGCAGTGTATCATTGAAAATACCTTACAATATAACGAAATATGCAGTGTATCGTTGAAAATACCTTATAATATATCGTAGTTTATCATTGAAAGTACCTTATAATGTATCGTAATATGTAGCGTATCATTGAAAATACCTTATAATATAACGTAATATGTAGTGTATCATTGAAAATACCTTATAATATAACGTAATATGCAGTGTATCAATGAAAATACCTTATAATATAACGTAATATGCAGTGTATCATTGTAAATACCTTATAATATAACTAAATATGCATTGTATCATGGAAAATACCTAATAACATAACGTAATATGCAGTGTATCATTTATAATACCTTATACTTCAACGTAATATGCATTGTATCATTGAAAATACCTTATAATATATCGTAATTTGTAGTGTATCATTGAAAATACCTTATAATATAACGTAATATGCAGTATATCATTGAAAATACCTTATAATATAACGTAATATGTAGCGTATCATTGAAAATACCTTATAATATAACGTAATATGTAGTGTATCATTGAAAATACCTTATAATATAACGTAATATGCAGTGTATCATTGAAAATACCTTATAATATATAGTAGTTTACCATTGAAAATACATTATAATATAACGTAATATGCAGTGTATCATTGAAAATACCTTATAATATAACGTAATATGCAGTGTATCATTGAAAATATCTTTTAATATAACGTAATTTATAGTTTATCTTTGAAAATACCTTATAATATAACGAAATATGCAGTGTATCATTGAAAATACCTTATTATATAACGTAATATGCAGTGTATCATTGAAAATACCTTATAATATAACGTAATATGCAGTGTATCATTGAAAATACCTTATAATATAACGTAATATGCAGTGAATCATTGAAAATACCTTATAATATAACGTAATATGCAGTGTATCATTGAAAATACCTTATAATATAACGTAATATGCAGTGTAACATTGAAAATACGTAATAATATATCGTAATTTGTAGTGTATCATTGAAAATACCTTATAATATAACGTAATATGCAGTATATCATTGAAAATACCTTATAATATAACGTAATATGTAGCGTATCATTGAAAATACCTTATAATATAACGTAATATGTAGTGTATCATTGAAAATACCTTATAATATAACGTAATATGCAGTGTATCATTGAAAATACCTTATAATATATAGTAGTTTACCATTGAAAATACATTATAATATAACGTAATATGCAGTGTATCATTGAAAATACCTTATAATATAACGTAATATGCAGTGTATCATTGAAAATATCTTTTAATATAACGTAATTTATAGTTTATCTTTGAAAATACCTTATAATATAACGAAATATGCAGTGTATCATTGAAAATACCTTATTATATAACGTAATATGCAGTGTATCATTGAAAATACCATATAATATAACGTAATATGCAGTGTATCATGGAATATACCTTATAATATATCGTAGTTTATCATTGAATATACCTTATAATGTATCGTAATATGCAGTGTATCTTTGAAAATACCTTATAATATAACGTAATATGCATTGTATCATTGAAAATACCTTATAATATAACGTAATATGCAGTGTATCATTGAAAATACCTTATAATATAACGTAATATGCAGTGTATCATTGAAAATACCTTACAATATAACGAAATATGCAGTGTATCGTTGAAAATACCTTATAATATATCGTAGTTTATCATTGAAAGTACCTTATAATGTATCGTAATATGTAGCGTATCATTGAAAATACCTTATAATATAACGTAATATGTAGTGTATCATTGAAAATACCTTATAATATAACGTAATATGCAGTGTATCATTGATAATACCTTATAATATAACGTAATATGCAGTGTATCATTGTAAATACCTTATAATATAACTAAATATGCATTGTATCATGGAAAATACCTAATAACATAACGTAATATGCAGTGTATCATTTATAATACCTTATACTTCAACGTAATATGCATTGTATCATTGAAAATACCTTATAATATATCGTAATTTGTAGTGTATCATTGAAAATACCTTATAATATAACGTAATATGCAGTATATCATTGAAAATACCTTATAATATAACGTAATATGCAGTGTATCATTGAAAATACCATATAATATAACGTAATATGCAGTGTATCATTGAAAATACCTTTTAATATAACGTAATTTATAGTTTATCTTTGAAAATACCTTATAATATAACGAAATATGCAGTGTATCATTGAAAATACCTTATAATATAACGTAATATGCAGTGTATCATTGAAAATACCTTATAATATAACGTAATATGCAGTGTATCATTGAAAATACCTTACAATATAACGAAATATGCAGTGTATCGTTGAAAATACCTTATAATATATCGTAGTTTATCATTGAAAATACCTTATAATGTATCGTAATATGCAGTGTATCATTGAAAATACCTTATAATCTAACGTAATATGAAGTGTATCATTGAAAATACCTTATAATATAACGTAATATGCAGTGTATCATTGACAATACCTTACAATATAACGAAATATGCAGTGTATTGTTGAAAATACCTTATAATATATCGTAGTTTATCATTGAAAATACCTTATAATGTATCGTAATATGCAGTGTATCTTTGAAAATACCTTATAATATAACGTAATATGCATTGTATCATTGAAAATACCTTATAATATAACGTAATATGCAGTGTATCATTGAAAATACCTTATAATATAACGTAATATGCAGTGAATCATTGAAAATACCTTATAATATAACGTAATATGCGGTGTATCATTGAAAATACCTTATAATCTAACGTAGTATGAAGTGTATCATTGAAAATACCTTATAATATAACGTAATATGCAGTGTATCATTGACAATACCTTACAATATAACGAAATATGCAGTGTATCGTTGAAAATACCTTATAATATATCGTAGTTTATCATTGAAAATACCTTATAATGTATCGTAATATGCAGTGTATCTTTGAAAATACCTTATAATATAACGTAATATGCATTGTATCATTGAAAATACCTTATAATATAACGTAATATGCAGTGTATCATTGAAAATACCTTACAATATAACGAAATATGCAGTGTATCGTTGAAAATACCTTATAATTTAACGTAATATGTAGTGTATCATTGACAATACCTTATAATATAACGTAATATGCAGTGTATCATTGATAATACCTTATAATATAGCGTAATATGCAGTGTATCATTGTAAATACCTTATAATATAACTAAATATGCATTGTATCATGGAAAATACCTAATAACATAACGTAATATGCAGTGTATCATTTATAATACCTTATAGTACAACGTAATATGCATTGTATCATTGAAAATACCTTATAATATATCGTAATTTGTAGTGTATCATTGAAAATACCTTATAATATAACGTAATATGCAGTATATCATTGAAAATACCTTATAATATAACGTAATATGTAGCGTATCATTGAAAATACCTTATAATATAACGTAATATGTAGTGTATCATTGAAAATACCTTATAATATAACGTAATATGCAGTGTATCATTGAAAATACCTTATAATATATAGTAGTTTACCATTGAAAATACATTATAATATAACGTAATATGCAGTGTATCATTGAAAATACCTTATAATATAACGTAATATGCAGTGTATCATTGAAAATACCTTCTAATATAACGTAATTTATAGTTTATCTTTGAAAATACCTTATAATATAACGAAATATGCAGTGTATCATTGAAAATACCTTATAATATAACGTAATATGCAGTGTATCATTGAAAATACCTTATAATATAACGTAATATGCAGTGTATCATGGAATATACCTTATAATATATCGTAGTTTATCATTGAAAATACCTTATAATATAACGTAATATGCAGTGTATCATTGAAAATACCTTATAATATATAGTAGTTTACCATTCAAAATACATTATAATATAACGTAATATGCAGTGTATCATTGAAAATACCTTATAATATAACGTAATATGCAGTGTATCATTGAAAATACCTTTTAATATAACGTAATTTATAGTTTATCTTTGAAAATACCTTATAATATAACGAAATATGCAGTGTATCATTGAAAATACCTTATAATATAACGTAATATGCAGTGTATCATTGAAAATACCTTATAATATAACGTAATATGGAGTGTATCATGGAATATACCTTATAATATATCGTAGTTTATCATTGAAAATACCTTATAATATAACGTAATATGCAGTGTATCATTCAAAATACCTTATAATATAACGAAATATGATGTGTATCATGGAAAATGCCTTATAATATATTGTAATTTGTAGTGTATCTTTGAAAATACCTTATAATATAACGAAATATGCAGTGTATCATTGAAAATACCATCTAATATATCGGAGTTTATCATTAAACATACCTTATAATATAACGTAATATGCATTGTATCATTGAAAATACCTTATAATATATCGTAATTTGTAGTGTATCATTGAAAATACCATATAATATAACGTAATATGCAGTACATCATTGCAAATACCTTATAATATAACGTAATATGTAGCGTATCATTGAAAATACCTTATAATATAACGTAATATGCAGTGTATCATTGAAAATACCTTATAATATAACGTAATATGCAGTGTATCATTGAAAATACCTTATAATATAACGTAATATGCAGTGTATCATTGAAAATACCTTATAATCTAACGTAATATGAAGTGTATCATTGAAAATACCTTATAATATATCGTAGTTTATCATTGAAAATACCTTATAATCTAACGTAGTATGAAGTGTATCATTGAAAATACCTTATAATATAACGTAATATGCAGTGTATCATTGACAATACCTTACAATATAACGAAATATGCAGTGTATCGTTGAAAATACCTTATAATATATCGTTGTTTATCATTGAAAATACCTTATAATGTATCGTAATATGCAGTGTATCTTTGAAAATACCTTATAATATAACGTAATATGCATTGTATCATTGAAAATACCTTATAATATAACGTAATATGCAGTGTATCATTGAAAATACCTTACAATATAACGAAATATGCAGTGTATCATTGAAAATACCTTATAATATAACGTAATATGCAGTGTATCATTGAAAATACCTTCTAATATAACGTAATTTATAGTTTATCTTTGAAAATACCTTATAATATAACGAAATATGCAGTGTATCATTGAAAATACCTTATAATTTAACGTAATATGTAGTGTATCATTGACAATACCTTCTAATATAACGTAATTTATAGTTTATCTTTGAAAATACCTTATAATATAACGAAATATGCAGTGTATCATTGAAAATACCTTATAATTTAACGTAATATGTAGTGTATCATTGACAATACCTTATAATATAACGTAATATGCAGTGTATCATTGATAATACCTTATAATATAGCGTAATATGCAGTGTATCATTGTAAATACCTTATAATATAACTAAATATGCATTGTATCATGGAAAATACCTAATAACATAACGTAATATGCAGTGTATCATTTATAATACCTTATAGTACAACGTAATATGCATTGTATCATTGAAAATACCTTATAATATATCGTAATTTGTAGTGTATCATTGAAAATACCTTATAATATAACGTAATATGCAGTATATCATTGAAAATACCTTATAATATAACGTAATATGTAGCGTATCATTGAAAATACCTTATAATATAACGTAATATGTAGTGTATCATTGAAAATACCTTATAATATAACGTAATATGCAGTGTATCATTGAAAATACCTTATAATATATAGTAGTTTACCATTGAAAATACATTATAATATAACGTAATATGCAGTGTATCATTGAAAATACCTTATAATATAACGTAATATGCAGTGTATCATTGAAAATACCTTATAATATAACGTAATTTATAGTTTATCTTTGAAAATACCTTATAATATAACGAAATATGCAGTGTATCATTGAAAATACCTTATAATATAACGTAATATGCAGTGTATCATTGAAAATACCTTATAATATAACGTAATATGCAGTGTATCATGGAATATTCCTTATAATATATCGTAGTTTATCATTGAAAATACCTTATAATATAACGTAATATGCAGTGTATCATTGAAAATACCTTATAATATATAGTAGTTTACCATTCAAAATACATTATAATATAACGTAATATGCAGTGTATCATTGAAAATACCTTATAATATAACGTAATATGCAGTGTATCATTGAAAATACCTTTTAATGTAAGGTAATTTATAGTTTATCTTTGAAAATACCTTATAATATAACGAAATATGCAGTGTATCATTGAAAATACCTTATAATATAACGTAATATGCAGTGTATCATTGAAAATACCTTATAATATAACGTAATATGGAGTGTATCATGGAAAATGCCTTATAATATATTGTAATTTGTAGTGTATCTTTGAAAATACCTTATAATATAACGAAATATGCAGTGTATCATTGAAAATACCATCTAATATATCGGAGTTTATCATTAAACATACCTTATAATATAACGTAATATGCATTGTATCATTGAAAATACCTTATAATATATCGTAATTTGTAGTGTATCATTGAAAATACCATATAATATAACGTAATATGCAGTACATCATTGCAAATACCTTATAATATAACGTAATATGTAGCGTATCATTGAAAATACCTTATAATATAACGTAATATGCAGTGTATCATTGAAAATACCTTATAATATAACGTAATATGCAGTGAATCATTGAAAATACCTTATAATATAACGTAATATGCAGTGTATCATTGAAAATACCTTAGAATATATCGTAGTTTATCATTGAAAATACCTTATAATGTATCGTAATATGCAGTGTATCATTGAAAATACCTTATAATATAACGTAATATGCGGTGTATCATTGAAAATACCTTATAATCTAACGTAATATGAAGTGTATCATTGAAAATACCTTATAATATATCGTAGTTTATCATTGAAAATACCTTATAATGTATCGTAATATGCAGTGTATCATTGAAAATACCTTATAATATAACGTAATATGCATTGTATCGTTGAAAATACCTTATAATATATCGTAGTTTATCATTGAAAATACCTTATAATGTATCGTAATATGCAGTGTATCATTGAAAATACCTTATAATATAACGTAATATGCAGTGTATCATTGAAAATACCTTATAATATAACGTAATATGGAGTGTATCATGGAATATACCTTATAATATATCGTAGTTTATCATTGAAAATACCTTATAATATAACGTAATATGCAGTGTATCATTGAAAATACCTTATAATATAACGAAATATGATGTGTATCATGGAAAATGCCTTATAATATATTGTAATTTGTAGTGTATCTTTGAAAATACCTTATAATATAACGAAATATGCAGTGTATCATTGAAAATACCATCTAATATATCGGAGTTTATCATTAAACATACCTTATAATATAACGTAATATGCATTGTATCATTGAAAATACCTTATAATATATCGTAATTTGTAGTGTATCATTGAAAATACCATATAATATAACGTAATATGCAGTACATCATTGCAAATACCTTATAATATAACGTAATATGTAGCGTATCATTGAAAATACCTTATAATATAACGTAATATGCAGTGTATCATTGAAAATACCTTATAATATAACGTAATATGCAGTGTATCATTGAAAATACCTTATAATATAACGTAATATGCAGTGTATCATTGAAAATACCTTATAATATAACGTAATATGCAGTGAATCATTGAAAATACCTTACTATATAACGAAATATGCAGTGTATCGTTGAAAATACCTTAGAATATATCGTAGTTTATCATTGAAAATACCTTATAATGTATCGTAATATGCAGTGTATCATTGAAAATACCTTATAATATAACGTAATATGCGGTGTATCATTGAAAATACCTTATAATCTAACGTAATATGAAGTGTATCATTGAAAATACCTTATAATATATCGTAGTTTATCATTGAAAATACCTTATAATGTATCGTAATATGCAGTGTATCATTGAAAATACCTTATAATATAACGTAATATGCATTGTATCGTTGAAAATACCTTATAATATATCGTAGTTTATCATTGAAAATACCTTATAATGTATCGTAATATGCAGTGTATCATTGAAAATACCTTATAATATAACGTAATATGCAGTGTATCATTGAAAATACCTTATAATATAACGTAATATGCAGTGTATCATTGAAAATACCTTTTAATATAACGTAATTTATAGTTTATCATTGAAAATACCTTATAATATAACGAAATATGCAGTGTATCATTGAAAATACCTTATAATGTATCGTAATATGCAGTGTATCATTGAAAATACCTTATAATATAACGTAATATGCAGTGTATCATTGAAAATACCTTATAATATAACGTAATATGCAGTGTATCATTGAAAATACCTTTTAATATAACGTAATTTATAGTTTATCATTGAAAATACCTTATAATATAACGAAATATGCAGTGTATCATTGAAAATACCTTATAATATAACGTAATATGCAGTGTATCATTGAAAATACCTTATAATATAACGTAATATGCAGTGTATCATGGAATATACCTTACAATATAACGAAATATGCAGTGTATCGTTGAAAATACCTTATAATATATCGTAGTTTATCATTGAAAATACCTTATAATATAACGAAATATGCAGTGTATCGTTGAAAATACCTTATAATATATCGTAGTTTATCATTGAAAATACCTTATAATGTATCGTAATATGCAGTGTATCATTGAAAATACCTTATAATATAACGTAATATGCAGTGTATCATTGAAAATACCTTATAATATAACGAAATATGCAGTGTATCATTGAAAATACCTTATAATATAACGTAATATGCAGTGTATCATTGACAATACCTTACAATATAACGAAATATGCAGTGTATCGTTGAAAATACCTTATAATATAACGTAATAAGCAGTGTATCATTGAAAATACCTTATAATATAACGTAATATGCAGTGTATCATGGAATATACCTTATAATATATCGTAGTTTATCATTGAAAATACCTTATAATATAACGTAATATGCAGTGTATCATTGAAAATACCTTATAATATAAGGAAAAATATGAAGTGTATCATGGAAAATGCCTTATAATATATTGTAATTTGTAGTGTATCTTTGAAAATACCTTATAGTATATCGTAGTTTATCATTGAAAATACCTTATAATGTATCGTAATATGCAGTGTATCATTGAAAATACCTTATAATATAACGTAATATGCAGTGTATCATTGAAAATACCTTATAATATAACGTAATATGCAGTGTATCATTGAAAATACCTTATAATATAACGTAATATGCGGTGTATCATTGAAAATACCTTACAATATAACGAAATATGCAGTGTATCGTTGAAAATACCTTATAGTATATCGTAGTTTATCATTGAAAATACCTTATAATGTATCGTAATATGCAGTGTATCATTGAAAATACCTTATAATATAACGTAATATGCAGTGTATCATTGAAAATACCTTATAATATAACGTAATATGCAGTGAATCATTGAAAATACCTTATAATATAACGTAATATGCGGTGTATCATTGAAAATACCTTACAATCTAACGTAATATGAAGTGTATCATTGAAAATACCTTATAATATAACGTAATATGCAGTGTATCATTGACAATACCTTACAATATAACGAAATATGCAGTGTATTGTTGAAAATACCTTATAATATATCGTAGTTTATCATTGAAAATACCTTATAATGTATCGTAATATGCAGTGTATCTTTGAAAATACCTTATAATATAACGTAATATGCATTGTATCATTGAAAATACCTTATAATATAACGTAATATGCAGTGTATCGTTGAAAATACCTTATAATATAACGTAATATGCAGTGAATCATTGAAAATACCTTATAATATAACGTAATATGCGGTGTATCATTGAAAATACCTTATAATCTAACGTAATATGAAGTGTATCATTGAAAATACCTTATAATATAACGTAATATGCAGTGTATCATTGACAATACCTTACAATATAACGAAATATGCAGTGTATCGTTGAAAATACCATCTAATATATCGGAGTTTATCATTAAACATACCTTATAATATAACGTAATATGCATTGTATCATTGAAAATACCTTATAATATATCGTAATTTGTAGTGTATCATTGAAAATACCATATAATATAACGTAATATGCAGTACATCATTGCAAATACCTTATAATATAACGTAATATGTAGCGTATCATTGAAAATACCTTATAATATAACGTAATATGCAGTGTATCATTGAAAATACCTTATAATATAACGTAATATGCAGTGTATCATTGAAAATACCTTATAATATAACGTAATATGCAGTGTATCATTGAAAATACCTTATAATATAACGTAATATGCAGTGAATCATTGAAAATACCTTACAATATAACGAAATATGCAGTGTATCGTTGAAAATACCTTAGAATATATCGTAGTTTATCATTGAAAATACCTTATAATGTATCGTAATATGCAGTGTATCATTGAAAATACCTTATAATATAACGTAATATGCGGTGTATCATTGAAAATACCTTATAATCTAACGTAATATGCAGTGTATCATTGAAAATACCTTATAATATATCGTAGTTTATCATTGAAAATACCTTATAATGTATCGTAATATGCAGTGTATCATTGAAAATACCTTATAATATAACGTAATATGCATTGTATCGTTGAAAATACCTTATAATATATCGTAGTTTATCATTGAAAATACCTTATAATGTATCGTAATATGCAGTGTATCATTGAAAATACCTTATAATATAACGTAATATGCAGTGTATCATTGAAAATACCTTATAATATAACGTAATATGGAGTGTATCATGGAATATACCTTATAATATATCGTAGTTTATCATTGAAAATACCTTATAATATAACGTAATATGCAGTGTATCATTGAAAATACCTTATAATATAACGAAATATGATGTGTATCATGGAAAATGCCTTATAATATATTGTAATTTGTAGTGTATCTTTGAAAATACCTTATAATATAACGAAATATGCAGTGTATCATTGAAAATACCTTCTAATATATCGGAGTTTATCATTAAACATACCTTATAATATAACGTAATATGCATTGTATCATTGAAAATACCTTATAATATATCGTAATTTGTAGTGTATCATTGAAAATACCATATAATATAACGTAATATGCAGTACATCATTGCAAATACCTTATAATATAACGTAATATGTAGCGTATCATTGAAAATACCTTATAATATAACGTAATATGCAGTGTATCATTGAAAATACCTTATAATATAACGTAATATGCAGTGTATCATTGAAAATACCTTATAATATAACGTAATATGCAGTGTATCATTGAAAATACCTTATAATATAACGTAATATGCAGTGAATCATTGAAAATACCTTACAATATAACGAAATATGCAGTGTATCGTTGAAAATACCTTAGAATATATCGTAGTTTATCATTGAAAATACCTTATAATGTATCGTAATATGCAGTGTATCATTGAAAATACCTTATAATATAACGTAATATGCGGTGTATCATTGAAAATACCTTATAATCTAACGTAATATGAAGTGTATCATTGAAAATACCTTATAATATATCGTAGTTTATCATTGAAAATACCTTATAATGTATCGTAATATGCAGTGTATCATTGAAAATACCTTATAATATAACGTAATATGCATTGTATCGTTGAAAATACCTTATAATATATCGTAGTTTATCATTGAAAATACCTTATAATGTATCGTAATATGCAGTGTATCATTGAAAATACCTTATAATATAACGTAATATGCAGTGTATCATTGAAAATACCTTATAATATAACGTAATATGCAGTGTATCATTGAAAATACCTTATAATATAACGTAATATGCAGTGAATCATTGAAAATACCTTATAATATAACGTAATATGCGGTGTATCATTGAAAATACCTTACAATCTAACGTAATATGAAGTGTATCATTGAAAATACCTTATAATATAACGTAATATGCAGTGTATCATTGACAATACCTTACAATATAACGAAATATGCAGTGTATTGTTGAAAATACCTTATAATATATCGTAGTTTATCATTGAAAATACCTTATAATGTATCGTAATATGCAGTGTATCTTTGAAAATACCTTATAATATAACGTAATATGCATTGTATCATTGAAAATACCTTATAATATAACGTAATATGCAGTGTATCATTGAAAATACCTTATAATATAACGTAATATGCAGTGAATCATTGAAAATACCTTATAATATAACGTAATATGCGGTGTATCATTGAAAATACCTTATAATCTAACGTAATATGAAGTGTATCATTGAAAATACCTTATAATATAACGTAATATGCAGTGTATCATTGACAATACCTTACAATATAACGAAATATGCAGTGTATCGTTGAAAATACCATCTAATATATCGGAGTTTATCATTAAACATACCTTATAATATAACGTAATATGCATTGTATCATTGAAAATACCTTATAATATATCGTAATTTGTAGTGTATCATTGAAAATACCATATAATATAACGTAATATGCAGTACATCATTGCAAATACCTTATAATATAACGTAATATGTAGCGTATCATTGAAAATACCTTATAATATAACGTAATATGCAGTGTATCATTGAAAATACCTTATAATATAACGTAATATGCAGTGTATCATTGAAAATACCTTATAATATAACGTAATATGCAGTGTATCATTGAAAATACCTTATAATATAACGTAATATGCAGTGAATCATTGAAAATACCTTACAATATAACGAAATATGCAGTGTATCGTTGAAAATACCTTAGAATATATCGTAGTTTATCATTGAAAATACCTTATAATGTATCGTAATATGCAGTGTATCATTGAAAATACCTTATAATATAACGTAATATGCGGTGTATCATTGAAAATACCTTATAATCTAACGTAATATGAAGTGTATCATTGAAAATACCTTATAATATATCGTAGTTTATCATTGAAAATACCTTATAATGTATCGTAATATGCAGTGTATCATTGAAAATACCTTATAATATAACGTAATATGCAGTGTATCGTTGAAAATACCTTATAATATATCGTAGTTTATCATTGAAAATACCTTATAATGTATCGTAATATGCAGTGTATCATTGAAAATACCTTATAATATAACGTAATATGCATTGTATCATTGAAAATACCTTATAATATAACGTAATATGCAGTGTATCATTGAAAATACCTTTTAATATAACGTAATTTGTAGTTTATCATTGAAAATACCTTATAATATAACGAAATATGCAGTGTATCATTGAAAATACCTTATAATATAACGTAATATGCAGTGTATCATTGAAAATACCTTATAATATAACGTAATATGCAGTGTATCATGGAATATACCTTACAATATAACGAAATATGCAGTGTATCATGGAATATACCTTACAATATAACGAAATATGCAGTGTATCGTTGAAAATACCTTATAATATATCGTAGTTTATCATTGAAAATACCTTATAATATAACGAAATATGCAGTGTATCGTTGAAAATACCTTATAATATATCGTAGTTTATCATTGAAAATACCTTATAATGTATCGTAATATGCAGTGTATCATTGAAAATACCTTATAATATAACGTAATATGCAGTGTATCATTGAAAATACCTTATAATATAACGAAATATGCAGTGTATCATTGAAAATACCTTATAATATAACGTAATATGCAGTGTATCATTGACAATACCTTACAATATAACGAAATATGCAGTGTATCGTTGAAAATACCTTATAATATAACGTAATAAGCAGTGTATCATTGAAAATACCTTATAATATAACGTAATATGCAGTGTATCATGGAATATACCTTATAATATATCGTAGTTTATCATTGAAAATACCTTATAATATAACGTAATATGCAGTGTATCATTGAAAATACCTTATAATATAACGAAATATGAAGTGTATCATGGAAAATGCCTTATAATATATTGTAATTTGTAGTGTATCTTTGAAAATACCTTATAGTATATCGTAGTTTATCATTGAAAATACCTTATAATGTATCGTAATATGCAGTGTATCATTGAAAATACCTTATAATATAACGTAATATGTAGTGTATCATTGAAAATACCTTATAATATAACGTAATATGCAGTGTATCATTGAAAATACCTTATAATATAACGTAATATGCGGTGTATCATTGAAAATACCTTACAATATAACGAAATATGCAGTGTATCGTTGAAAATACCTTATAGTATATCGTAGTTTATCATTGAAAATACCTTATAATGTATCGTAATATGCAGTGTATCATTGAAAATACCTTATAATATAACGTAATATGCAGTGTATCATTGAAAATACCTTATAATATAACGTAATATGCAGTGAATCATTGAAAATACCTTATAATATAACGTAATATGCGGTGTATCATTGAAAATACCTTACAATCTAACGTAATATGAAGTGTATCATTGAAAATACCTTATAATATAACGTAATATGCAGTGTATCATTGACAATACCTTACAATATAACGAAATATGCAGTGTATTGTTGAAAATACCTTATAATATATCGTAGTTTATCATTGAAAATACCTTATAATGTATCGTAATATGCAGTGTATCTTTGAAAATACCTTATAATATAACGAAATATGCAGTGTATCATTGAAAATACCATCTAATATATCGGAGTTTATCATTAAACATACCTTATAATATAACGTAATATGCATTGTATCATTGAAAATACCTTATAATATATCGTAATTTGTAGTGTATCATTGAAAATACCATATAATATAACGTAATATGCAGTACATCATTGCAAATACCTTATAATATAACGTAATATGTAGCGTATCATTGAAAATACCTTATAATATAACGTAATATGCAGTGTATCATTGAAAATACCTTATAATATAACGTAATATGCAGTGTATCATTGAAAATACCTTATAATATAACGTAATATGCAGTGTATCATTGAAAATACCTTATAATATAACGTAATATGCAGTGAATCATTGAAAATACCTTACAATATAACGAAATATGCAGTGTATCGTTGAAAATACCTTATAATATATCGTAGTTTATCATTGAAAATACCTTATAATGTATCGTAATATGCAGTGTATCATTGAAAATACCTTATAATATAACGTAATATGCGGTGTATCATTGAAAATACCTTATAATCTAACGTAATATGAAGTGTATCATTGAAAATACCTTATAATATATCGTAGTTTATCATTGAAAATACCTTATAATGTATCGTAATATGCAGTGTATCATTGAAAATACCTTATAATATAACGTAATATGCAGTGTATCGTTGAAAATACCTTATAATATATCGTAGTTTATCATTGAAAATACCTTATAATGTATCGTAATATGCAGTGTATCATTGAAAATACCTTATAATATAACGTATTATGCATTGTATCATTGAAAATACCTTATAATATAACGTAATATGCAGTGTATCATTGAAAATACCTTTTAATATAACGTAATTTGTAGTTTATCATTGAAAATACCTTATAATATAACGAAATATGCAGTGTATCATTGAAAATACCTTATAATATAACGTAATATGCAGTGTATCATTGAAAATACCTTATAATATAACGTAATATGCAGTGTATCATGGAATATACCTTACAATATAACGAAATATGCAGTGTATCATGGAATATACCTTACAATATAACGAAATATGCAGTGTATCGTTGAAAATACCTTATAATATATCGTAGTTTATCATTGAAAATACCTTATAATATAACGAAATATGCAGTGTATCGTTGAAAATACCTTATAATATATCGTAGTTTATCATTGAAAATACCTTATAATGTATCGTAATATGCAGTGTATCATTGAAAATACCTTATAATATAACGTAATATGCAGTGTATCATTGAAAATACCTTATAATATAACGAAATATGCAGTGTATCATTGAAAATACCTTATAATATAACGTAATATGCAGTGTATCATTGACAATACCTTACAATATAACGAAATATGCAGTGTATCGTTGAAAATACCTTATAATATAACGTAATAAGCAGTGTATCATTGAAAATACCTTATAATATATAGTAGTTTACCATTGAAAATACATTATAATATAACGTAATATGCAGTGTATCATTGAAAATACCTTATAATATAACGTAATATGCAGTGTATCATTGAAAATACCTTCTAATATAACGTAATTTATAGTTTATCTTTGAAAATACCTTATAATATAACGAAATATGCAGTGTATCATTGAAAATACCTTATAATATAACGTAATATGCAGTGTATCATTGAAAATACCTTATAATATAACGTAATATGCAGTGAATCATTGAAAATACCTTATAATATAACGTAATATGCGGTGTATCATTGAAAATACCTTATAATCTAACGTAATATGAAGTGTATCATTGAAAATACCTTATAATATAACGTAATATGCAGTGAATCATTGAAAATACCTTATAATATAACGTAATATGCGGTGTATCATTGAAAATACCTTATAATCTAACGTAATATGAAGTGTATCATTGAAAATACCTTATAATATAACGTAATATGCAGTGTATCATTGACAATACCTTACAATATAACGAAATATGCAGTGTATCGTTGAAAATACCTTATAATATATCGTAGTTTATCATTGAAAATACCTTATAATATAACGTAATATGCAGTGTATCATTGAAAATACCTTATAATATAACGAAATATGAAGTGTATCATGGAAAATGCCTTATAATATATTGTAATTTGTAGTGTATCTTTGAAAATACCTTATAGTATATCGTAGTTTATCATTGAAAATACCTTATAATGTATCGTAATATGCAGTGTATCATTGAAAATACCTTATAATATAACGTAATATGCAGTGTATCATTGAAAATACCTTATAATATAACGTAATATGCAGTGAATCATTGAAAATACCTTATAATATAACGTAATATGCGGTGTATCATTGAAAATACCTTACAATATAACGAAATATGCAGTGTATCGTTGAAAATACCTTATAGTATATCGTAGTTTATCATTGAAAATACCTTATAATGTATCGTAATATGCAGTGTATCATTGAAAATACCTTATAATATAACGTAATATGCAGTGTATCATTGAAAATACCTTATAATATAACGTAATATGCAGTGAATCATTGAAAATACCTTATAATATAACGTAATATGCGGTGTATCATTGAAAATACCTTACAATCTAACGTAATATGAAGTGTATCATTGAAAATACCTTATAATATAACGTAATATGCAGTGTATCATTGACAATACCTTACAATATAACGAAATATGCAGTGTATCGTTGAAAATACCTTATAATATATCGTAGTTTATCATTGAAAATACCTTATAATGTATCGTAATATGCAGTGTATCTTTGAAAATACCTTATAATATAACGTAATATGCATTGTATCATTGAAAATACCTTATAATATAACGTAATATGCAGTGTATCATTGAAAATACCTTACAATATAACGAAATATGCAGTGTATCGTTGAAAATACCTTATAATATATAGTAGTTTATCATTGAAAATACATTATAATATAACGTAATATGCAGTGTATCATTGAAAATACCTTATAATATAACGTAATATGCAGTGTATCATTGAAAATACCTTCTAATATAACGTAATTTATAGTTTATCTTTGAAAATACCTTATAATATAACGAAATATGCAGTGTATCATTGAAAATACCTTATAATATAACGTAATATGCAGTGTATCATTGAAAATACCTTATAATATAACGTAATATGCAGTGTATCATGGAATATACCTTATAATATATCGTAGTTTATCATTGAAAATACCTTATAATATAACGTAATATGCAGTGTATCATTGAAAATACCTTATAATATATAGTAGTTTACCATTGAAAATACATTATAATATAACGTAATATGCAGTGTATCATTGAAAATACCTTATAATATAACGTAATATGCAGTGTATCATTGAAAATACCTTTTAATATAACGTAATTTATAGTTTATCTTTGAAAATACCTTATAATATAACGAAATATGCAGTGTATCATTGAAAATACCTTATAATATAACGTAATATGCAGTGTATCATTGAAAATACCTTATAATATAACGTAATATGGAGTGTATCATGGAATATACCTTATAATATATCGTAGTTTATCATTGAAAATACCTTATAATATAACGTAATATGCAGTGTATCATTGAAAATACCTTATAATATAACGAAATATGATGTGTATCATGGAAAATGCCTTATAATATATTGTAATTTGTAGTGTATCTTTGAAAATACCTTATAATATAACGAAATATGCAGTGTATCATTGAAAATACCATCTAATATATCGGAGTTTGTCATTAAACATACCTTATAATATAACGTAATATGCATTGTATCATTGAAAATACCTTATAATATATCGTAATTTGTAGTGTATCATTGAAAATACCATATAATATAACGTAATATGCAGTACATCATTGCATATACCTTATAATATAACGTAATATGTAGCGTATCATTGAAAATACCTTATAATATAACGTAATATGCAGTGTATCATTGAAAATACCTTATAATATAACGTAATATGCAGTGTATCATTGAAAATACCTTATAATATAACGTAATATGCAGTGTATCATTGAAAATACCTTATAATATAACGTAATATGCAGTGTATCATTGAAAATACCTTACAATATAACGAAATATGCAGTGTATAGTTGAAAATACCTTAGAATATATCGTAGTTTATCATTGAAAATACCTTATAATGTATCGTAATATGCAGTGTATCATTGAAAATACCTTATAATATAACGTAATATGCGGTGTATCATTGAAAATACCTTATAATCTAACGAAATATGCAGTGTATCATTGAAAATACCTTCTAATATATCGGAGTTTATCATTAAACATACCTTATAATATAACATAATATGCATTGTATCATTGAAAATACCTTATAATATATCGTAATTTGTAGTGTATCATTGAAAATACCTTATAATATAACGTAATATGCAGTATATCATTGAAAATACCTTATAATATAACGTAATATGTAGCGTATCATTGAAAATACCTTATAATATAACGTAATATGTAGTGTATCATTGAAAATACCTTATAATATATAGTAGTTTACCATTGAAAATACCTTATAATATAACGAAATATGCAGTGTATCATTGAAAATACCTTATAATATAACGTAATATGCAGTGTATCATTGAAAATACCTTATAATATAACGTAATATGGAGTGTATCATGGAATATACCTTATAATATATCGTAGTTTATCATTGAAAATACCTTATAATATAACGTAATATGCAGTGTATCATTGAAAATACCTTATAATATAACGAAATATGATGTGTATCATGGAAAATGCCTTATAATATATTGTAATTTGTAGTGTATCTTTGAAAATACCTTATAATATAACGAAATATGCAGTGTATCATTGAAAATACCTTCTAATATATCGGAGTTTATCATTAAACATACCTTATAATATAACGTAATATGCATTGTATCATTGAAAATACCTTATAATATATCGTAATTTGTAGTGTATCATTGAAAATACCATATAATATAACGTAATATGCAGTACATCATTGCATATACCTTATAATATAACGTAATATGTAGCGTATCATTGAAAATACCTTATAATATAACGTAATATGCAGTGTATCATTGAAAATACCTTATAATATAACGTAATATGCAGTGTATCATTGAAAATACCTTATAATATAACATAATATGCAGTGTATCATTGAAAATACCTTATAATATAACGTAATATGCAGTGTATCATTGAAAATACCTTACAATATAACGAAATATGCAGTGTATCATTGAAAATACCTTAGAATATATCGTAGTTTATCATTGAAAATACCTTATAATGTATCGTAATATGCAGTGTATCATTGAAAATACCTTATAATATAACGTAATATGCGGTGTATCATTGAAAATACCTTATAATCTAACGTAATATGAAGTGTATCATTGAAAATACCTTATAATATATCGTAGTTTATCATTGAAAATACCTTATAATGTATCGTAATATGCAGTGTATCATTGAAAATACCTTATAATATAACGAAATATGCAGTGTATCGTTGAAAATACCTTATAATATATCGTAGTTTATCATTGAAAATACCTTATAATTTATCGTAATATGCAGTGTATCATTGAAAATACCTTATAATATAACGTAATATGCAGTGTATCATTGAAAATACCTTATAATATAACGTAATATGCAGTGTATCATTGAAAATACCTTTTAATATAACGTAATTTATAGTTTATCTTTGAAAATACCTTATAATATAACGAAATATGCAGTGTATCATTGAAAATACCTTATAATATAACGTAATATGCAGTGTATCATTGAAAATACCTTATAATATAACGTAATATGCAGTGTATCATGGAATATACCTTACAATATAACGAAATATGCAGTGTATCGTTGAAAATACCTTATAATATATCGTAGTTTATCATTGAAAATACCTTATAATATAACGTAATATGCTGTGTATCGTTGAAAATACGTTAGAATATATCGTAGTTTATCATTGAAAATACCTTATAATGTAATGTAATATGCAGTCTATCATTGAAAATACCTTATAATATAACGTAATATGCAGTGTATCATGGAATATACCTTATAATATATCGTAGTTTATCATTGAAAATACCTTATAATATAACGTAATATGCAGTGTATCATTGAAAATACCTTATAATATATAGTAGTTTACCATTGAAAATACATTATAATATAACGTAATATGCAGTGTATCATTGAAAATACCTTATAATATAACGTAATATGCAGTGTATCATTGAAAATACCTTTTAATATAACGTAATTTATAGTTTATCTTTGAAAATACCTTATAATATAACGAAATATGCAGTGTATCATTGAAAATACCTTATAATATAACGTAATATGCAGTGTATCATTGAAAATACCTTATAATATAACGTAATATGCAGTGTATCATTGAAAATACGTTACAATATAACGAAATATGCAGTGTATCGTTGAAAATACCTTATAATATAACGTAATATGCAGTGTATCATTGAAAATACCTTATAATATAACGTAATATGCAGTGTATCATGGAATATACCTTATAATATATCGTAGTTTATCATTGAAAATACCTTATAATATAACGTAATATGCAGTGTATCATTGAAAATACCTTATAATATAACGTAATATGCAGTGTATCATGGAAAATGCCTTATAATATATTGTAATTTGTAGTGTATCTTTGAAAATACCTTATAGTATATCGTAGTTTATCATTGAAAATACCTTATAATGTATAGTAATATGCAGTGTATCATTGAAAATACCTTATAATATAACGTAATATGCAGTGTATCATTGAAAATACCTTATAATATAACGTAATATGCAGTGAATCATTGAAAATACCTTATAATATAACGTAATATGCGGTGTATCATTGAAAATACCTTACAATATAACGAAATATGCAGTGTATCGTTGAAAATACCTTATAGTATATCGTAGTTTATCATTGAAAATACCTTATAATGTATCGTAATATGCAGTGTATCATTGAAAATACCTTATAATATAACGTAATATGCAGTGTATCATTGAAAATACCTTATAATATAACGTAATATGCAGTGAATCATTGAAAATACCTTATAATATAACGTAATATGCGGTGTATCATTGAAAATACCTTACAATCTAACGTAATATGAAGTGTATCATTGAAAATACCTTATAATATAACGTAATATGCAGTGTATCATTGACAATACCTTACAATATAACGAAATATGCAGTGTATTGTTGAAAATACCTTATAATATATCGTAGTTTATCATTGAAAATACCTTATAATGTATCGTAATATGCAGTGTATCTTTGAAAATACCTTATAATATAACGTAATATGCATTGTATCATTGAAAATACCTTATAATATAACGTAATATGCAGTGTATCATTGAAAATACCTTATAATATAACGTAATATGCAGTGAATCATTGAAAATACCTTATAATATAACGTAATATGCGGTGTATCATTGAAAATACCTTATAATCTAACGTAATATGAAGTGTATCATTGAAAATACCTTATAATATAACGTAATATGCAGTGTATCATTGACAATACCTTACAATATAACGAAATATGCAGTGTATCGTTGAAAATACCTTATAATATATCGTAGTTTATCATTGAAAATACCTTATAATGTATCGTAATATGCAGTGTATCTTTGAAAATACCTTATAATATAACGTAATATGCATTGTATCATTGAAAATACCTTATAATATAACGTAATATGCAGTGTATCATTGAAAATACCTTACAATATAACGAAATATGCAGTGTATCGTTGAAAATACCTTATAATATATAGTAGTTTACCATTGAAAATACATTATAATATAACGTAATATGCAGTGTATCATTGAAAATACCTTATAATATAACGTAATATGTAGTGTATCATTGAAAATACCATATAATATAACGTAATTTATAGTTTATCTTTGAAAATACCTTATAATATAACGAAATATGCAGTGTATCATTGAAAATACCTTATAATATAACGTAATATGCAGTGTATCATTGAAAATACCTTATAATATAACGTAATATGCAGTGTATCATGGAATATACCTTATAATATATCGTAGTTTATCATTGAAAATACCTTATAATATAACGTAATATGCAGTGTATCATTGAAAATACCTTATAATATATAGTAGTTTACCATTGAAAATACATTATAATATAACGTAATATGCAGTGTATCATTGAAAATACCTTATAATATAACGTAATATGCAGTGTATCATTGAAAATACCTTTTAATATAACGTAATTTATAGTTTATCTTTGAAAATACCTTATAATATAACGTAATATGCAGTGTATCATTGAAAATACCTTATAATATAACGTAATATGCAGTGTATCATTGAAAATACCTTATAATATAACGTAATATGGAGTGTATCATGGAATATACCTTATAATATATCGTAGTTTATCATTGAAAATACCTTATAATATAACGTAATATGCAGTGTATCATTGAAAATACCTTATAATATAACGAAATATGATGTGTATCATGGAAAATGCCTTATAATATATTGTAATTTGTAGTGTATCTTTGAAAATACCTTATAATATAACGAAATATGCAGTGTATCATTGAAAATACCATCTAATATATCGTAGTTTATCATTAAACATACCTTATAATATAACGTAATATGCATTGTATCATTGAAAATACCTTATAATATATCGTAATTTGTAGTGTATCATTGAAAATACCATATAATATAACGTAATATGCAGTACATCATTGCATATACCTTATAATATAACGTAATATGTAGCGTATCATTGAAAATACCTTATAATATAACGTAATATGCAGTGTATCATTGAAAATACCTTATAATATAACGTAATATGCAGTGTATCATTGAAAATACCTTATAATATAACGTAATATGCAGTGTATCATTGAAAATACCTTATAATATAACGTAATATGCAGTGTATCATTGAAAATACCTTACAATATAACGAAATATGCAGTGTATCGTTGAAAATACCTTAGAATATATCGTAGTTTATCATTGAAAATACCTTATAATGTATCGTAATATGCAGTGTATCATTGAAAATACCTTATAATATAACGTAATATGCGGTGTATCATTGAAAATACCTTATAATCTAACGTAATATGAAGTGTATCATTGAAAATACCTTATAATATATCGTAGTTTATCATTGAAAATACCTTATAATGTATCGTAATATGCAGTGTATCATTGAAAATACCTTATAATATAACGTAATATGCATTGTATCGTTGAAAATACCTTATAATATATCGTAGTTTATCATTGAAAATACCTTATAATTTATCGTAATATGCAGTGTATCATTGAAAATACCTTATAATATAACGTAATATGCAGTGTATCATTGAAAATACCTTATAATATAACGTAATATGCAGTGTATCATTGAAAATACCTTTTAATATAACGTAATTTATAGTTTATCTTTGAAAATACCTTATAATATAACGTAATATGCAGTGTATCATTGAAAATACCTTATAATATAACGTAATATGCAGTGTATCATTGAAAATACCTTATAATATAACGTAATATGCAGTGTATCATGGAATATACCTTACAATATAACGAAATATGCAGTGTATCGTTGAAAATACCTTATAATATATCGTAGTTTATCATTGAAAATACCTTATAATATAACGAAATATGCAGTGTATCGTTGAAAATACCTGAGAATATATCGTAGTTTATCATTGAAAATACCTTATAATGTATCGTAATATGCAGTGTATCATTGAAAATACCTTATAATATAACGTAATATGCAGTGTATCATTGAAAATACCTTATAATATATCGTAGTTTATCATTGAAAATACTTTATAATATAACGTAATATGCAGTGTATCATTGAAAATACCTTATAATATATAGTAGTTTACCATTGAAAATACATTATAATATAACGTAATATGCAGTGTATCATTGAAAATACCTTATAATATAACGTAATATGCAGTGTATCATTGAAAATACCTTTTAATATAACGTAATTTATAGTTTATCTTTGAAAATACCTTATAATATAACGAAATATGCAGTGTATCATTGAAAATACCTTATAATATAACGTAATATGCAGTGTATCATTGAAAATACCTTATAATATAACGTAATATGCAGTGTATCATTGAAAATACCTTACAATATAACGAAATATGCAGTGTATCGTTGAAAATACCTTATAATATAACGTAATAAGCAGTGTATCATTGAAAATACCTTATAATATAACGTAATATGCAGTGTATCATGGAATATACCTTATAATATATCGTAGTTTATCATTGAAAATACCTTATAATATAACGTAATATGCAGTGTATCATTGAAAATACCTTATAATATAACGAAATATGCAGTGTATCATGGAAAATGCCTTATAATATATTGTAATTTGTAGTGTATCTTTGAAAATACCTTATAGTATATCGTAGTTTATCATTGAAAATACCTTATAATGTATCGTAATATGCAGTGTATCATTGAAAATACCTTATAATATAACGTAATATGCAGTGTATCATTGAAAATACCTTATAATATAACGTAATATGCAGTGAATCATTGAAAATACCTTATAATATAACGTAATATGCGGTGTATCATTGAAAATACCTTACAATATAACGAAATATGCAGTGTATCGTTGAAAATACCTTATAGTATATCGTAGTTTATCATTGAAAATACCTTATAATGTATCGTAATATGCAGTGTATCATTGAAAATACCTTATAATATAACGTAATATGCAGTGTATCATTGAAAATACCTTATAATATAACGTAATATGCAGTGAATCATTGAAAATACCTTATAATATAACGTAATATGCGGTGTATCATTGAAAATACCTTACAATCTAACGTAATATGAAGTGTATCATTGAAAATACCTTATAATATAACGTAATATGCAGTGTATCATTGACAATACCTTACAATATAACGAAATATGCAGTGTATTGTTGAAAATACCTTATAATATATCGTAGTTTATCATTGAAAATACCTTATAATGTATCGTAATATGCAGTGTATCTTTGAAAATACCTTATAATATAACGTAATATGCATTGTATCATTGAAAATACCTTATAATATAACGTAATATGCAGTGTATCATTGAAAATACCTTATAATATAACGTAATATGCAGTGAATCATTGAAAATACCTTATAATATAACGTAATATGCGGTGTATCATTGAAAATACCTTTTAATCTAACGTAATATGAAGTGTATCATTGAAAATACCTTATAATATAACGTAATATGCAGTGTATCATTGACAATACCTTACAATATAACGAAATATGCAGTGTATCGTTGAAAATACCTTATAATATATCGTAGTTTATCATTGAAAATACCTTATAATGTATCGTAATATGCAGTGTATCTTTGAAAATACCTTATAATATAACGTAATATGCATTGTATCATTGAAAATACCTTATAATATAACGTAATATGCAGTGTATCATTGAAAATACCTTACAATATAACGAAATATGCAGTGTATCGTTGAAAATACCTTATAATATAACGTAATATGTAGTGTATCATTGACAATACCTTATAATATAACGTAATATGCAGTGTATCATTGATAATACCTTATAATATAGCGTAATATGCAGTGTATCATTGTAAATACCTTATAATATAACTAAATATGAATTGTATCATGGAAAATACCTAATAACATAACGTAATATGCAATGTATCATTTATAATACCTTATAGTACAACGTAATATGCATTGTATCATTGAAAATACCTTATAATATATCGTAATTTGTAGTGTATCATTGAAAATACCTTATAATATAACAAAATATGAAGGGTATCATGGAAAATGCCTTATAATATATTGTAATTTGTAGTGTATCTTTGAAAATACCTTATAATATAACGAAATATGCAGTGTATCATTGAAAATACCTTCTAATATATCGGAGTTTATCATTAAACATACCTTATAATATAACGTAATATGCATTGTATCATTGAAAATACCTTATAATATATCGTAATTTGTAGTGTATCATTGAAAATACCTTATAATATAACGTAATATGCAGTATATCATTGAAAATACCTTATAATATAACGTAATATGTAGCGTATCATTGAAAATACCTTATAATATAACGTAATATGTAGTGTATCATTGAAAATACCTTATAATATAACGTAATATGCAGTGTATCATTGAAAATACCTTATAATATATAGTAGTTTACCATTGAAAATACATTATAATATAACGTAATATGCAGTGTATCATTGAAAATACCTTATAATATAACGTAATATGCAGTGTATCATTGAAAATACCTTCTAATATAACGTAATTTATAGTTTATCTTTGAAAATACCTTATAATATAACGAAATATGCAGTGTATCATTGAAAATACCTTATAATATAACGTAATATGCAGAGTATCATTGAAAATACCTTATAATATAACGTAATATGCAGTGTATCATGGAATATACCTTATAATATATCGTAGTTTATCATTGAAAATACCTTATAATATAACGTAATATGCAGTGTATCATTGAAAATACCTTATAATATATAGTAGTTTACCATTGAAAATACATTATAATATAACGTAATATGCAGTGTATCATTGAAAATACCTTATAATATAACGTAATATGCAGTGTATCATTGAAAATACCTTTTAATATAACGTAATATGCAGTGTATCATTGAAAATACCTTTTAATATAACGTAATTTATAGTTTATCTTTGAAAATACCTTATAATATAACGAAATATGCAGTGTATCATTGAAAATACCTTATAATATAACGTAATATGCAGTGTATCATTGAAAATACCTTATAATATAACGTAATATGCAGTGTATCATGGAATATACCTTACAATATAACGAAATATGCAGTGTATCGTTGAAAATACCTTATAATATATCGTAGTTTATCATTGAAAATACCTTATAATATAACGTAATATGCAGTGTATCGTTGAAAATACCTTAGAATATATCGTAGTTTATCATTGAAAATACCTTATAATGTATCGTAATATGCAGTGTATCATTGAAAATACCTTATAATATAACGTAATATGCAGTGTATCATGGAATATACCTTATAATATATCGTAGTTTATCATTGAAAATACTTTATAATATAACGTAATATGCAGTGTATCATTGAAAATACCTTATAATATATAGTAGTTTACCATTGAAAATACATTATAATATAACGTAATATGCAGTGTATCATTGAAAATACCTTTTAATATAACGTAATTTATAGTTTATCTTTGAAAATACCTTATAATATAACGAAATATGCAGTGTATCATTGAAAATACCATCTAATATATCGGAGTTTATCATTAAACATACCTTATAATATAACGTAATATGCATTGTATCATTGAAAATACCTTATAATATATCGTAATTTGTAGTGTATCATTGAAAATACCATATAATATAACGTAATATGCAGTACATCATTGCATATACCTTATAATATAACGTAATATGTAGCGTATCATTGAAAATACCTTATAATATAACGTAATATGCAGTGTATCATTGAAAATACCTTATAATATAACGTAATATGCAGTGTATCATTGAAAATACCTTATAATATAACGTAATATGCAGTGTATCATTGAAAATACCTTATAATATAACGTAATATGCAGTGTATCATTGAAAATACCTTACAATATAACGAAATATGCAGTGTATCGTTGAAAATACCTTAGAATATATCGTAGTTTATCATTGAAAATACCTTATAATGTATCGTAATATGCAGTGTATCATTGAAAATACCTTATAATATAACGTAATATGCGGTGTATCATTGAAAATACCTTATAATCTAACGTAATATGAAGTGTATCATTGAAAATACCTTATAATATATCGTAGTTTATCATTGAAAATACCTTATAATGTATCGTAATATGCAGTGTATCATTGAAAATACCTTATAATATAACGTAATATGCATTGTATCGTTGAAAATACCTTATAATATATCGTAGTTTATCATTGAAAATACCTTATAATGTATCGTAATATGCAGTGTATCATTGAAAATACCTTATAATATAACGTAATATGCAGTGTATCATTGAAAATACCTTATAATATAACGTAATATGCAGTGTATCATTGAAAATACCTTTTAATATAACGTAATTTATAGTTTATCTTTGAAAATACCTTATAATATAACGAAATATGCAGTGTATCATTGAAAATACCTTATAATATAACGTAATATGCAGTGTATCATTGAAAATACCTTATAATATAACGTAATATGCAGTGTATCATGGAATATACCTTACAATATAACGAAATATGCAGTGTATCGTTGAAAATACCTTATAATATATCGTAGTTTATCATTGAAAATACCTTATAATATAACGAAATATGCAGTGTATCGTTGAAAATACCTTAGAATATATCGTAGTTTATCATTGAAAATACCTTATAATGTATCGTAATATGCAGTGTATCATTGAAAATACCTTATAATATAACGTAATATGCAGTGTATCATGGAATATACCTTATAATATATCGTAGTTTATCATTGAAAATACTTTATAATATAACGTAATATGCAGTGTATCATTGAAAATACCTTATAATATATAGTAGTTTACCATTGAAAATACATTATAATATAACGTAATATGCAGTGTATCATTGAAAATACCTTATAATATAACGTAATATGCAGTGTATCATTGAAAATACCTTTTAATATAACGTAATTTATAGTTTATCTTTGAAAATACCTTATAATATAACGAAATATGCAGTGTATCATTGAAAATACCTTATAATATAACGTAATATGCAGTGTATCATTGAAAATACCTTATAATATAACGTAATATGCAGTGTATCATTGAAAATACCTTACAATATAACGAAATATGCAGTGTATCGTTGAAAATACCTTATAATATATCGTAGTTTATCATTGAAAATACCTTATAATCTATCGTAATATGCAGTGTATCATTGAAAATACCTTATAATATATCGTAATATGCAGTGTATCATTGAAAATACCTTATAATATAACGTAATATGCAGTGAATCATTGAAAATACCTTATAATATAACGTAATATGCGGTGTATCATTGAAAATACCTTATAATATAACGTAATATGCAGTGTATCATTGAAAATACCTTATAATATAACGTAATATGCAGTGTATCATTGAAAATACCTTATAATATAACGTAATATGCAGTGTATCATTGAAAATACCTTATAATATAACGAAATATGAAGTGTATCATGGAAAATGCCTTATAATATATTGTAATTTGTAGTGTATCTTTGAAAATACCTTATAATATAACGAAATATGCAGTGTATCATTGAAAATACCTTCTAATATATCGGAGTTTATCATTAAACATACCTTATAATATAACGTAATATACATTGTATCATTGAAAATACCTTATAATATATCGTAATTTGTAGTGTATCATTGAAAATACCATATAATATAACGTAATATGCAGTACATCATTGCAAATACCTTATAATATAACGTAATATGCAGTGTATCATTGAAAATACCTTATAATATATAGTAGTTTACCATTGAAAATACATTATAATATAACGTAATATGCAGTGTATCATTGAAAATACCTTATAATATAACGTAATATGCAGTGTATCATTGAAAATACCTTGCAATATAACGAAATATGCAGTGTATCGTTGAAAATACCTTATAATATATCGTAGTTTATCATTGAAAATACCTTCTAATATATCGTAGTTTATCATTGAAAATACCTTATAATATAACGTAATATGCAGTGTATCATTGAAAATACCTTATAATATAACGTAATATGCAGTGAATCATTGAAAATACCTTATAATATAACGTAATATGCGGTGTATCATTGAAAATACCTTATAATCTAACGTAATATGAAGTGTATCATTGAAAATACCTTATAATATAACGTAATATGCAGTGTATCATTGACAATACCTTACAATATAACGAAATATGCAGTGTATCGTTGAAAATACCTTATAATATATCGTAGTTTATCATTGAAAATACCTTATAATGTATCGTAATATGCAGTGTATCTTTGAAAATACCTTATAATATAACGTAATATGCATTGTATCATTGAAAATACCTTATAATATAACGTAATATGCAGTGTATCATTGAAAATTCCTTATAATCTAACGTAATATGAAGTGTATCATTGAAAATACCTTATAATATATAGTAGTTTACCATTGAAAATACATTATAATATAACGTAATATGCAGTGTATCATTGAAAATACCTTATAATATAACGTAATATGCAGTGTTTCATTGAAAATACCTTCTAATATAACGTAATTTATAGTTTATCTTTGAAAATACCTTATAATATAACGTAATATGCAGTGTATCATTGAAAATACCTTATAATATAACGTAATATGCAGTGTATCATTGAAAATACCTTATAATATAACGAAATATGAAGTGTATCATGGAAAATGCCTTATAATATATTGTAATTTGTAGTGTATCTTTGAAAATACCTTATAATATAACGAAATATGCAGTGTATCATTGAAAATACCATCTAATATATCGGAGTTTATCATTAAACATACCTTATAATATAACGTAATATGCATTGTATCATTGAAAATACCTTATAATATATCGTAATTTGTAGTGTATCATTGAAAATACCTTATAATATAACGTAATATGCAGTGTATCATTGAAAATACCTTATAATATAACGAAATATGCAGTGTATCATTGAAAATACCTTATAATATAACGTAATATGCGGTGTATCATTGAAAATACCTTATAATCTAACGTAATATGAAGTGTATCATTGAAAATACCTTATAATATAACGTAATATGCAGTGTATCATTGACAATACCTTACAATATAACGAAATATGCAGTGTATCGTTGAAAATACCTTATAATATAACGTAATATGCAGTGTATCATTGAAAATACCTTATAATATAACGTAATATGCAGTGTATCATGGAATATACCTTATAATATATCGTAGTTTATCATTGAAAATACCTTATAATATAACGTAATATGCAGTGTATCATTGAAAATACCTTATAATATAACGAAATATGAAGTGTATCATGGAAAATGCCTTATAATATATTGTAATTTGTAGTGTATCTTTGAAAATACCTTATAATATAACGAAATATGCAGTGTATCATTGAAAATACCATCTAATATATCGGAGTTTATCATTAAACATACCTTATAATATAACGTAATATGCATTGTATCATTGAAAATACCTTATAATATATCGTAATTTGTAGTGTATCATTGAAAATACCATATAATATAACGTAATATGCAGTACATCATTGCAAATACCTTATAATATAACGTAATATGCAGTGTATCATTGAAAATACCTTATAATATAACGTAATATGCAGTGTATCATTGAAAATACCTTAGAATATAACGAAATATGCAGTGTATCGTTGAAAATACCTTATAATATATCGTAGTTTATCATTGAAAATACCTTATAATGTATCGTAATATGCAGTGTATCATTGAAAATACCTTATAATATAACGTAATATGCAGTGTATCATTGAAAATACCTTATAATATAACGTAATATGCAGTGAATCATTGAAAATACCTTATAATCTAACGTAATATGAAGTGTATCATTGAAAATACCTTATAATATAACGTAATATGCAGTGTATCATTGACAATACCTTACAATATAACGAAATATGCAGTGTATCGTTGAAAATACCTTATAATATATCGTAGTTTATCATTGAAAATACCTTATAATGTATCGTAATATGCAGTGTATCTTTGAAAATACCTTATAATATAACGTAATATGCATTGTATCATTGAAAATACCTTATAATATAACGTAATATGCAGTCTATCATTGAAAATACCTTATAATATAACGTAATATGCAGTGAATCATTGAAAATACCTTATAATATAACGTAATATGCGGTGTATCATTGAAAATACCTTATAATCTAACGTAATATGAAGTGTATCATTGAAAATACCTTATAATATATAGTAGTTTACCATTGAAAATACATTATAATATAACGTAATATGCAGTGTATCATTGAAAATACCTTATAATATAACGTAATATGCAGTGTATCATTGAAAATACCTTATAATATAACGTAATATGAAGTGTATCATTGAAAATACCTTATAATATATAGTAGTTTACCATTGAAAATACATTATAATATAACGTAATATGCAGTGTATCATTGAAAATACCTTATAATATAACGTAATATGCAGTGTATCATTGAAAATACCTTCTAATATAACGTAATTTATAGTTTATCTTTGAAAATACCTTATAATATAACGAAATATGCAGTGTATCATTGAAAATACCTTATAATATAACGTAATATGCAGTGTATCATTGAAAATACCTTATAATATAACGTAATATGCAGTGTATCATGGAATATACCTTATAATATATCGTAGTTTATCATTGAAAATACCTTATAATATAACGTAATATGCAGTGTATCATTGAAAATACTTTATAATATATAGTAGTTTACCATTGAAAATACATTATAATATAACGTAATATGCAGTGTATCATTGAAAATACCTTATAATATAACGTAATATGCAGTGTATCATTGAAAATACCTTATAATATAACGTAATTTATAGTTTATCTTTGAAAATACCTTATAATATAACGAAATATGCAGTGTATCATTGAAAATACCTTATAATATAACGTAATATGCAGTGTATCATTGAAAATACCTTATAATATAACGTAATATGGAGTGTATCATGGAATATACCTTATAATATATCGTAGTTTATCATTGAAAATACCTTATAATATAACGTAATATGCAGTGTATCATTGAAAATACCTTATAATATAACGAAATATGATGTGTATCATGGAAAATGCCTTATAATATATTGTAATTTGTAGTGTATCTTTGAAAATACCTTATAATATAACGAAATATGCAGTGTATCATTGAAAATACCTTCTAATATTTCGGAGTTTATCATTAAACATACCTTATAATATAACGTAATATGCATTGTATCATTGAAAATACCTTATAATATATCGTAATTTGTAGTGTATCATTGAAAATACCTTATAATATAACGTAATATGCAGTATATCATTGCAAATACCTTATAATATAACGTAATATGTAGCGTATCATTGAAAATACCTTATAATATAACGTAATATGCAGTGTATCATTGAAAATACCTTATAATATAACGTAATATGCAGTGTATCATTGAAAATACCTTATAATATAACGTAATATGCAGTGTATCATTGAAAATACCTTATAATATAACGTAATATGCAGTGTATCATTGAAAATACCTTACAATATAACGAAATATGCAGTGTATCGTTGAAAATACCTTAGAATATATCGTAGATTATCATTGAAAATACCTTATAATGTATCGTAATATGCAGTGTATCATTGAAAATACCTTATAATATAACGTAATATGCGGTGTATCATTGAAAATACCTTATAATCTAACGTAATATGAAGTGTATCATTGAAAATACCTTATAATATATCGTAGTTTATCATTGAAAATACCTTATAATGTATCGTAATATGCAGTGTATCATTGAAAATACCTTATAATATAACGTAATATGCATTGTATCGTTGAAAATACCTTATAATATATCGTAGTTTATCATTGAAAATACCTTATAATATAACGTAATATGCAGTGTATCATTGAAAATACCTTATAATATAACGTAATATGCAGTGTATCATTGAAAATACCTTATAATATAACGTAATATGCAGTGTATCATTGAAAATACCTTTTAATATAACGTAATTTATAGTTTATCTTTGAAAATACCTTATAATATAACGAAATATGCAGTGTATCATTGAAAATACCTTATAATATAACGTAATATGCAGTGTATCATTGAAAATACCTTATAATATAACGTAATATGCAGTGTATCATGGAATATACCTTATAATATATCGTAGTTTATCATTGAAAATACCTTATAATATAACGTAATATGCAGTGTATCATTGAAAATACCTTATAATATAACGAAATATGAAGTGTATCATGGAAAATGCCTTATAATATATTGTAATTTGTAGTGTATCTTTGAAAATACCTTATAATATAACGAAATATGCAGTGTATCATTGAAAATACCTTCTAATATATCGGAGTTTATCATTAAACATACCTTATAATATAACGTAATATGCATTGTATCATTGAAAATACCTTATAATATATCGTAATTTGTAGTGTATCATTGAAAATACCATATAATATAACGTAATATGCAGTACATCATTGCAAATACCTTATAATATAACGTAATATGCAGTGTATCATTGAAAATACCTTATAATATATAGTAGTTTACCATTGAAAATACATTATAATATAACGTAATATGCAGTGTATCATTGAAAATACCTTATAATATAACGTAATATGCAGTGTATCATTGAAAATACCTTACAATATAACGAAATATGCAGTGTATCGTTGAAAATACCTTATAATATATCGTAGTTTATCATTGAAAATACCTTCTAATATATCGTAGTTTATCATTGAAAATACCTTATAATATAACGTAATATGCAGTGTATCATTTAAAATACCTTATAATATAACGTAATATGCAGTGTATCATTGAAAATACCTTACAATATAACGAAATATGCAGTGTATCATTGAAAATACCTTATAATATATCGTAGTTTATCATTGAAAATACCTTATAATGTATCGTAATATGCAGTGTATCATTGAAAATACCTTATAATATAACGTATCATTGAAAATACCTTATAATATAACGTATCATTGAAAATACCTTATAACATATCATAATATGAAGTGTATCATTGAAAATACCTTATAATATAACGTAATATGCAGTGTATCATTGACAATACCTTACAATATAACGAAATATGCAGTGTATCGTTGAAAATTCCTTATAATATATCGTAGTTTATCATTGAAAATACCTTATAATGTATCGTAATATGCAGTGTATCTTTGAAAATACCTTATAATATAACGTAATATGCATTGTATCATTGAAAATACCTTATAATATAACGTAATATGCAGTGTATCATTGAAAATACCTTATAATATAACGTAATATGCAGTGAATCATTGAAAATACCTTATAATATAACGTAATATGCGGTGTATCATTGAAAATACCTTTTAATATAACGTAATTTATAGTTTATCTTTGAAAATACCTTATAATATAACGTAATATGCAGTGTATCATTGAAAATACCTTATAATATAACGTAATATGCAGTGTATCATTGAAAATACCTTTTAATATAACGTAATTTATAGTTTATCTTTGAAAATACCTTATAATATAACGAAATATGCAGTGTATCATTGAAAATACCTTATAATATAACGTAATATGCAGTGTATCATTGAAAATACCTTATAATATAACGTAATATGCGGTGTATCATTGAAAATACCTTATAATCTAACGAAATATGAAGTGTATCATGGAAAATGCCTTATAATATATTGTAATTTGTAGTGTATCTTTGAAAATACCTTATAATATAACGAAATATGCAGTGTATCATTGAAAATACCATCTAATATATCGGAGTTTATCATTAAACATACCTTATAATATAACGTAATATGCATTGTATCATTGAAAATACCTTATAATATATCGTAATTTGTAGTGTATCATTGAAAATACCATATAATATAACGTAATATGCAGTACATCATTGCAAATACCTTATAATATAACGTAATATGTAGCGTATCATTGAAAATACCTTATAATATAACGTAATATGCAGTGTATCATTGAAAATACCTTATAATATAACGTAATATGCAGTGTATCATTGAAAATACCTTATAATATAACGTAATATGCAGTGTATCATTGTAAATACCTTATAATATAACGTAATATGCAGTGTATCATTGAAAATACCATGTAATATAACGTAATATGCAGTGTATCATTGAAAATACCTTATAATATAACGTAATATGCAGTTTATCATTGAAAATACCTTATAATATAACGTAATATGCAGTGAATCATTGAAAATACCTTATAATATAACGTAATATGCAGTGTATCATTGAAAATACCTTATAATATAACGTAATATGCAGTGTATCATTGAAAATACCTTGTAATATATCGTAGTTTATCATTGAAAATACCTTATAATTTAACGTAATATGCAGTGTATCATTGAAAATACCTTATAATATAACGTAATATGCAGTGTATCATTGAAAATACCTTATAATATAACGTAATATGCAGTGTATCATTGAAAATACCTTATAATATAACGTAATATGCAGTGTATCATTGAAAATACCTTACAATATAACGAAATATGCAGTGTATCGTTGAAAATACCTTATAATATATCGTAGTTTATCATTGAAAATACCTTCTAATATATCGTAGTTTATCATTGAAAATACCTTATAATATAACGTAATATGCAGTGTATCATTGAAAATACCTTATAATATAACGTAATATGCAGTGTATCATTGAAAATACCTTACAATATAACGAAATATGCAGTGTATCGTTGAAAATACCTTATAATATATCGTAGTTTATCATTGAAAATACCTTATAATGTATCGTAATATGCAGTGTATCATTGAAAATACCTTATAATATAACGTAATATGCAGTGTATCATTGAAAATACCTTATAATATAACGTAATATGCAGTGAATCATTGAAAATACCTTATAATATAACGTAATATGCGGTGTATCATTGAAAATACCTTATAATCTAACGTAATATGAAGTGTATCATTGAAAATACCTTATAATATAACGTAATATGCATTGTATCATTGAAAATACCTTATAATATAACGTAATATGCAGTGTATCATTGAAAATACCTTATAATATAACGTAATATGCAGTGAATCATTGAAAATACCTTATAATCTAACGTAATATGAAGTGTATCATTGAAAATACCTTATAATATAACGTAATATGCAGTGTATCATTGACAATACCTTACAATATAACGAAATATGCAGTGTATCGTTGAAAATACCTTATAATATATCGTAGTTTATCATTGAAAATACCTTATAATGTATCGTAATATGCAGTGTATCTTTGAAAATACCTTATAATATAACGTAATATGCATTGTATCATTGAAAATACCTTATAATATAACGTAATATGCAGTGTATCATTGAAAATACCTTATAATATAACGTAATATGCAGTGAATCATTGAAAATACCTTATAATATAACGTAATATGCGGTGTATCATTGAAAATACCTTATAATCTAACGTAATATGAAGTGTATCATTGAAAATACCTTATAATATATAGTAGTTTACCATTGAAAATACATTATAATATAACGTAATATGCAGTGTATCATTGAAAATACCTTATAATATAACGTAATATGCAGTGTATCATTGAAAATACCTTATAATATAACGTAATATGAAGTGTATCATTGAAAATACCTTATAATATATAGTAGTTTACCATTGAAAATACATTATAATATAACGTAATATGCAGTGTATCATTGAAAATACCTTATAATATAACGTAATATGCAGTGTATCATTGAAAATACCTTATAATATAACGTACTTTGTAGTTTATCTTTGCAAATACCTTATAATATAACGAAATATGCAGTGTATCATTGAAAATACCTTATAATATAACGTAATATGCAGTGTATCATTGAAAATACCTTATAATATAACGTAATATGCAGTGTATCATGGAATATACCTTATAATATATAGTTTATCATTGAAAATACCTTATAATATAACGTAATATGCAGTGTATCATTGAAAATACTTTATAATATATAGTAGTTTACCATTGAAAATACCTTATAATATAACGTAATATGCAGTGTATCATTGAAAATACCTTATAATATAACGTAATATGCAGTGTATCATTGAAAATACCTTTTAATATAACGTAATTTATAGTTTATCTTTGAAAATACCTTATAATATAACGAAATATGCAGTGTATCATTGAAAATACCTTATAATATAACGTAATATGCAGTGTATCATTGAAAATACCTTATAATATAACGTAATATGGAGTGTATCATGGAATATACCTTATAATATATCGTAGTTTATCATTGAAAATACCTTATAATATAACGTAATATGCAGTGTATCATTGAAAATACCTTATAATATAACGAAATATGATGTGTATCATGGAAAATGCCTTATAATATATTGTAATTTGTAGTGTATCTTTGAAAATACCTTATAATATAACGAAATATGCAGTGTATCATTGAAAATACCTTCTAATATTTCGGAGTATATCATTAAACATACCTTATAATATAACGTAATATGTAGCGTATCATTGAAAATACCTTATAATATATCGTAATTTGTAGTGTATCATTGAAAATACCATATAATATAACGTAATATGCAGTACATCATTGCAAATACCTTATAATATAACGTAATATGTAGCGTATCATTGAAAATACCTTATAATATAACGTAATATACAGTGTATCACTGAAAATACCTTATAATATAACGTAATATGCAGTGTATCATTGAAAATACCTTATAATATAACGTAATATGCAGTGTATCATTGAAAATACCTTATAATATAACGTAATATGCAGTGTATCATTGAAAATACCTTACAATATAACGAAATATGCAGTGTATCGTTGAAAATACCTTAGAATATATCGTAGATTATCATTGAAAATACCTTATAATGTATCGTAATATGCAGTGTATCATTGAAAATACCTTATAATATAACGTAATATGCGGTGTATCATTGAAAATACCTTATAATCTAACGTAATATGAAGTGTATCATTGAAAATACCTTATAATATATCGTAGTTTATCATTGAAAATACCTTATAATGTATCGTAATATGCAGTGTATCATTGAAAATACCTTATAATATAACGTAATATGCAGTGTATCGTTGAAAATACCTTATAATATATCGTAGTTTATCATTGAAAATACCTTATAATGTATCGTAATATGCAGTGTATCATTGAAAATACCTTATAATATAACGTAATATGCAGTGTATCATTGAAAATACCTTATAATATAACGTAATATGCAGTGTATCATTGAAAATACCTTTTAATATAACGTAATTTATAGTTTATCTTTGAAAATACCTTATAATATAACGAAATATGCAGTGTATCATTGAAAATACCTTATAATATAACGTAATATGCAGTGTATCATTGAAAATACCTTATAATATAACGTAATATGCAGTGTATCATGGAATATACCTTATAATATATCGTAGTTTATCATTGAAAATACCTTATAATATAACGTAATATGCAGTGTATCATTGAAAATACCTTATAATATAACGAAATATGAAGTGTATCATGGAAAATGCCTTATAATATATTGTAATTTGTAGTGTATCTTTGAAAATACCTTATAATATAACGAAATATGCAGTGTATCATTGAAAATACCTTCTAATATATCGGAGTTTATCATTAAACATACCTTATAATATAACGTAATATGCATTGTATCATTGAAAATACCTTATAATATATCGTAATTTGTAGTGTATCATTGAAAATACCATATAATATAACGTAATATGCAGTACATCATTGAAAATACCTTATAATATAACGTAATATGCAGTGTATCATTGAAAATACCTTATAATATATAGTAGTTTACCATTGAAAATACATTATAATATAACGTAATATGCAGTGTATCATTGAAAATACCTTATAATATAACGTAATATGCAGTGTATCATTGAAAATACCTTATAATATAACGAAATATGCAGTGTATCGTTGAAAATACCTTATAATATATCGTAGTTTATCATTGAAAATACCTTCTAATATATCGTAGTTTATCATTGAAAATACCTTATAATATAACGTAATATGCAGTGTATCATTTAAAATACCTTATAATATAACGTAATATGCAGTGTATCATTGAAAATACCTTACAATATAACGAAATATGCAGTGTATCGTTGAAAATACCTTATAATATATCGTAGTTTATCATTGAAAATACCTTATAATGTATCGTAATATGCAGTGTATCATTGAAAATACCTTATAATATAACGTAATATGCAGTGTATCATTGAAAATACCTTATAATATAACGTAATATGCAGTGAATCATTGAAAATACCTTATAATCTAACGTAATATGAAGTGTATCATTGAAAATACCTTATAATATAACGTAATATGCAGTGTATCATTGACAATACCTTACAATATAACGAAATATGCAGTGTATCGTTGAAAATTCCTTATAATATATCGTAGTTTATCATTGAAAATACCTTATAATGTATCGTAATATGCAGTGTATCTTTGAAAATACCTTATAATATAACGTAATATGCATTGTATCATTGAAAATACCTTATAATATAACGTAATATGCAGTGTATCATTGAAAATACCTTATAATATAACGTAATATGCAGTGAATCATTGAAAATACCTTATAATATAACGTAATATGCGGTGTATCATTGAAAATACCTTATAATCTAACGTAATATGAAGTGTATCATTGAAAATACCTTATAATATATAGTAGTTTACCATTGAAAATACATTATAATATAACGTAATATGCAGTGTATCATTGAAAATACCTTATAATATAACGTAATATGCAGTGTATCATTGAAAATACCTTATAATATAACGTAATTTATAGTTTATCTTTGAAAATACCTTATAATATAACGAAATATGCAGTGTATCATTGAAAATACCTTATAATATAACGTAATATGCAGTGTATCATTGAAAATACCTTATAATATAACGTAATATGCAGTGTATCATGGAATATACCTTATAATATATCGTAGTTTATCATTGAAAATACCTTATAATATAACGTAATATGCAGTGTATCATTGAAAATACCTTATAATATATAGTAGTTTACCATTGAAAATACATTATAATATAACGTAATATGCAGTGTATCATTGAAAATACCTTATAATATAACGTAATATGCAGTGTATCATTGAAAATACCTTTTAATATAACGTAATTTATAGTTTATCTTTGAAAATACCTTATAATATAACGTAATATGCAGTGTATCATTGAAAATACCTTATAATATAACGTAATATGCAGTGTATCATTGAAAATACCTTTTAATATAACGTAATTTATAGTTTATCTTTGAAAATACCTTATAATATAACGAAATATGCAGTGTATCATTGAAAATACCTTATAATATAACGTAATATGCAGTGTATCATTGAAAATACCTTATAATATAACGTAATATGCAGTGTATCATTGAAAATACCTTATAATCTAACGAAATATGAAGTGTATCATGGAAAATGCCTTATAATATATTGTAATTTGTAGTGTATCTTTGAAAATACCTTATAATATAACGAAATATGCAGTGTATCATTGAAAATACCTTCTAATATATCGGAGTTTATCATTAAACATACCTTATAATATAACGTAATATGCATTGTATCATTGAAAATACCTTATAATATATCGTAATTTGTAGTGTATCATTGAAAATACCATATAATATAACGTAATATGCAGTATATCATTGAAAATACCTTATAATATAACGTAATATGTAGCGTATCATTGAAAATACCTTATAATATAACGTAATATGCAGTGTATCATTGAAAATACCTTATAATATAACGTAATATGCAGTGTATCATTGAAAATACCTTATAATATAACGTAATATGCAGTGTATCATTGTAAATACCTTATAATATAACGTAATATGCAGTGTATCATTGAAAATACCATGTAATATAACGTAATATGCAGTGTATCATTGAAAATACCTTATAATATAACGTAATATGCAGTTTATCATTGAAAATACCTTATAATATAACGTAATATGCAGTGAATCATTGAAAATACCTTATAATATAACGTAATATGCAGTGTATCATTGAAAATACCTTATAATATAACGTAATATGCAGTGTATCATTGAAAATACCTTATAATATATCGTAGTTTATCATTGAAAATACCTTATAATTTAACGTAATATGCAGTGTATCATTGAAAATACCTTATAATATAACGTAATATGCAGTGTATCATTGAAAATACCTTATAATATAACGTAATATGCAGTGTATCATTGAAAATACCTTATAATATAACGTAATATGCAGTGTATCATTGAAAATACCTTACAATATAACGAAATATGCAGTGTGTCATTGAAAATACCTTATAATATATCGTAGTTTATCATTGAAAATACCTTCTAATATATCGTAGTTTATCATTGAAAATACCTTATAATATAACGTAATATGCAGTGTATCATTGAAAATACCTTATAATATAACGTAATATGCAGTGTATCATTGAAAATACCTTACAATATAACGAAATATGCAGTGTATCGTTGAAAATACCTTATAATATATCGTAGTTTATCATTGAAAATACCTTATAATGTATCGTAATATGCAGTGTATCATTGAAAATACCTTATAATATAACGTAATATGCAGTGTATCATTGAAAATACCTTATAATATAACGTAATATGCAGTGAATCATTGAAAATACCTTATAATATAACGTAATATGCGGTGTATCATTGAAAATACCTTATAATCTAACGTAATATGAAGTGTATCATTGAAAATACCTTATAATATAACGTAATATGCATTGTATCATTGAAAATACCTTATAATATAACGTAATATGCAGTGTATCATTGAAAATACCTTATAATATAACGTAATATGCAGTGAATCATTGAAAATACCTTTTAATATAACGTAATATGCGGTGTATCATTGAAAATACCTTATAATCTAACGTAATATGAAGTGTATCATTGAAAATACCTTATAATAAAACGTAATATGCAGTGTATCATTGACAATACCTTATAATAAAACGTAATATGCAGTGTATCATTGACAATACCTTACAATATAACGAAATATGCAGTGTATCGTTGAAAATACCTTATAATATATCGTAGTTTATCATTGAAAATACCTTATAATGTATCGTAATATGCAGTGTATCTTTGAAAATACCTTATAATATAACGTAATATGCATTGTATCATTGAAAATACCTTATAATATAACGTAATATGCAGTGTATCATTGAAAATACCTTATAATATAACGTAATATGCAGTGTATCATTGAAAATACCTTACAATATAACGAAATATGCAGTGTATCGTTGAAAATACCTTATAATATATCGTAGTTTATCATTGAAAGTACCTTATAATGTATCGTAATATGCAGTGTATCTTTGAAAATACCTTATAATATAACGTAATATGCAGTGTATCATTGAAAATACCTTATAATATAACGTAATATGCAGTGTATCATTGAAAATACCTTATAATCTAACGTAATATGAAGTGTATCATTGAAAATACCTTATAATATAACGTAATATGCAGTGTATCATTGACAATACCTTACAATATAACGAAATATGCAGTGTATCGTTGAAAATACCTTATAATATATCGTAGTTTATCATTGAAAATACCTTATAATATAACGTAATATGCAGTGTATCATTGAAAATACCTTATAATATAACGTTATATGCAGTTTATCATTGAAAATACCATGTAATATATCGTAATATACAGTGTATCATTGAAAATACCTTATAATATTGTAACGAGTCTGGTGTTCCGTGTTCGCGGCGAGTAGGAAGACTATGTCTTTTCTAACTCAGGGTGGTTCCCCCCATGTGGGGGAGGGGGTAACCCCCCTCCCCCGGCCATTGCCCCCGGCCATTGCCCCCCCCCGGCCATTGCCCCCCCCCCCCCGGCCATTGCCCCCCCCCCCCCCCCGGCCATCCCCCCCACCTTTTTTTTGGCGGGGGGGGGGGGTCATGAGGGAGTGACGTCACCTAAGCGAATTTTGGGGGTCATGAAGAGGGGGGGGGGTCACGAGGGAGTGACGTCACTACCTAAGCGAATTTTGGGGGTCATGAGGAAGGGGGGGGGGGGTCATGAGGGAGTGACGTCACTACCTAAGCGAATTTTGGGGTCATGAGGAAGTGACGTCACGGAAGCGACTTCCGTATCAACTATGTGGTTCGCAGGTAGTGACGTCACAAGCGGTAGACGGTGGGCCACACATGTTGACACTCTGCTGATCTAACCGACAATGGCGTTTCATAGCCTGTCTGTTACCGACCGCCTTCGCAGGAACCCCCACCACTTCCGTGACGTCACAAGCGGTAGACGGCGAGCCACACATGTTGACACTCTGCCGATCTAACCGACAATGGCGTTTCATAGCCCGTCTGTTACCGACCGCCTTCGCAGGAACACCCACCACTTCCGTGACGTCACAAGCGGTTGCGAACCACATTTTTTTTCTTTAACGGGAAAAAAACTTTCTTACCCCAACAGGATTCGAACCTCGGTCTACCGCTTGGTAGACCATCCCATTAATCGCTTGACCAACCGACAATCTTATAAACACAGCGAACATTTTGGTATATATCGCAAAGAATAACTCTCGCAGCTTTTGGGCGACAGGCATAAACACGTCAGCATTTAAGACGCCATTTGATTGACCCTGACATTTTTTATAAAATATGAAACCCCTTAGGAACGAACAGGAATCACGACAAAACTGCAGCGCCAGCATTTAAGACGCTATTTGATTGACCCTGACATTTTTTTATGAAATATGATACCCCTTAGAAACGAACAGGAATCATGGGACAGGAAATGTAAATCATGCATTAAATGTTGGAGTATCCTTTTGATTTTATTTTATTAGCATTACATCTAAGCCTAAAGCTAACAATTCGGTGTCTATTAATGAATTGCGGTCAAAATCTTCATGTACCACAATTGCTTTTGCAAAATCATCGGTAACATTAGATATTATTTGCATAAACTTACAATATTTTGTTTGTACAGAATATAGGTTCTCAGATAGCCATGAGTACATGTGGTCGATACAATATTCCAAATCAAACATTCTTCTCATCGTTTTCTGGGCAATCTGTATGGACTTAGTAGAATTTGATAATTTTGCAAGCTTTACATCATCGTTTAACTGACAGAACTCCACAGTTATATCACCAACATGCACAGCATTTCCTGAGTTGGCAATGTTCCGCAGAATGTCTTCTCTCTTTTGTAAAAAATCTTTCCACGTAGCCATAGACAACTGAATTTCATTGCCGTGATTATCTCCTATAGCCAACTCAACGTGGCAGCAACCACCAATTCGAACCCCAATGTCGAAGTATTTGTAGAATGTATTCGTCAAGGGATATCTCCTACCCAATATACGCACCGCGCGCACGATCCTCTGTTCCGAATTATCAGCGCTGATAAGAAATGAAACAATTAGGAAAGGCAATTTCTTTTCAGCTGCAAAGAAACAATACGGAATAGCATTTTTTACTTACTGTGTAGGTAATTGCGGAGGATTGAACTCATTATTCTGCAGCGTTGCGCGAGAGTTGACGGTTGCTGACCACATAGTTGATACTTTGTCGATCTTACCAACAATGGCGTTTTATAGCCGCCGCCCCCCCCCCTTCTTTCCAATTTTTGATAGTGCAAACATAGCAAATACATGGGGGGGGGGCATCGCGCTAATTCTCACAGCTTTGGGGCGACAGGCACGCGCACATAAAAAACTGCAGCGCCAGCATTTAAGATGCTATTTGGTTGACCTTGATATTTGAAAAAATTGCACCGTCAGCATTTTTGGGGCCACAGGAAGTCACTGTGAAATATTACACCGAGCGTGTCATGTGGGATGAAATAAGCGAAGGTATAGTAAAAAATTTGTTAAATAATACACTTTATTCAGAAACATGGTCCTTGTCGGTCAGTATATAATTTACACAGTTTAAATACATTTTCCATGGCACATACACCAGTATGGAATGCACATCTATGCAATCCCTTTTGCATCAACGATAATCTTGGAACATCCTCCAGATCCACATCAAGAGCTTCTATTCCAGTTAATTTCCATAACCATTTTTTCTTCTCCAATCCCCTGACAATGACCTGCTGCGAATTTTCCAGAGCCCGTTGCAAACAACTTCCAGCTGTTCTGTATGGAACATATCCATCCGCCCAACCGATTCCATGATGTTTGCGCGTTAACCATCGAACCTGACGTGCTTCAGCAGCAGTGTGGCACGATAATTTGTTCGACTTACTGTATCGATGAACGTATTTTTTGTAGCGGCTGCGATTAGAGGTTCGTCCGTTTTGTTATACACAAGCATAATACAGCACTTATTCGTAGATGCGTGGGTCCCGCCGTCTCACATGTAGTCTAACCGTGATTTCTTCTCCGCGAAAATCAATCAGACGATTGTTTTGGTCCACCAGACGTATTTCTAAATCATCTATTCTTCGCACGACGATCGGAAGATAAATGACTCGAGGTGGAGTTTCTGAGATCTTATATCCAGGAGGAACCCTAGGCGAAAATTCATGAATAATGTGTGCGGGTTTGTCATTACTGTATGATCCGGATGTTATGCTACATTCCACTCTGATCACGTTGATGCTTATGATATTCACAGGAGCGTCAGACTCATACCACATTTTAGGTGGGAGAATACGATTTACAGAAAATCCAAGTAGCGATCCTATGTTATTGGGTTTCTCAAAATTAATCTTATAGGAGCAGTATATTTCACTCTTCATCGTATTATTGTTAGCACGTATGATGAGAGGATATTCGTCGTTCCCCGAATCATGCCCGGTGGGATATCGTCGCAGTATTTCCCGTTTCAAGTACTTATTGATTGCATCCAGTTCGTAAGATCCTTCGGGAATGACAATTTCTTCGTCATTTTCACCGAAATAAAATTTATTATTGCGATCATCGACGTTCGGTATCGTGTTAAACGTTTCAAAATCCACGAGGCCCAATTCGTATTCGTGACTGCTCAAATCGATCGAGGGAAAGTACTGGACTGTGAGCATACTGCTCGTATCCGTTAACGTTAGTGTCAACGACGAAGGTGTCATGTTTATGCGAAAGGGGTAAAGAATGTAATGAAATTGTATGTATCGATAATGTGCATTTATAATGAGTTTTCCTCGAGAAATTTTATGCACAGTTGCCCGCATATGGTTTGATCGAAATTTTGAAAACGTGCATGATTGTAAGTAATTTTTGCTGATGATCCAAAGTATGCAATAAGTTCCACAGGTGGGCGTAGATTACCAAAACTATCGAAGTATTTTACGGTACTATTGCGTTTCACGTATGCGACCCAATGTGTACCGGGACCGATGCTTTCATCCAAGTTTACTATACCACTCTCATTTACATTTGCTCTTGTCGGAAGACTATCGCGCAAGTAAACTCCACGAAAATGTGGTATATTCTTTCTTCCTATATCCTCAAGCTGAACATTTGTCATCGGCTGTGTCCCTAGTTTTTCATGGATTGAACTTTTTTTTTTTCTTTAACCCGGTACCCCTTTTGTAGGGTGCGAGATACAGTCCGCGACCCTCCATAGCATGATTATGACGCTGCATTTCCTCCAACTGTTTTCGTGCAGCCTTGGCGTCGTTCACAACCTTCGCGATGCCGGCAGCACCACCAGTCAACGACCCTATAGCTGCCAATGCAGGTAAGAGGAACGGGAGGAAACCGCCCCGCTTTGCTATCGGTAGAGTTCGCCTCTTCTTCTTACCACTGTTACCAGTGTTCTTCTTTTTCTTGATCCCCATCCCAAGCGTCGTCTTAGCTTTCATCGCAGCCCAAACAGCCGACGCAGTTATCTTCTCACCTAACGTAGCGTCCTTCGCAGTTATGCGCTGACGTGCCCGATCAGCTAAAGTGCGATCTACCTTGTGACGATTCGTCAAATCTTTGTTTTGAGAGTATGCAATGTCGTGTTCTCTACAGGCCGAGTCTAATGGATTTATACCGCGATCACCACGAACCAAGCGTTTGCGCAGCTGTGTGCCAGGTCCACAAAATTGATATCCGGGCAAATGTAACTCGAACGGCAATTTATTTATCAGGGTATTTAGAAGTCCTGCTCCTCGCCAACGTATGCAAGAGTAACAATCCTTTTTCATAAGTGGTCTATCGATGAGCATGTGTATGTGTTACAAGTATGGAAGTAATTTCTAGACTGATTGATATCTCTAAGCAACGTTTGTATAAATATTCCCCATACTTACACTTATCTGTTATTATTACAACAGTCACGATGCAGTTCATAAGGCAACCTGTGAAAATTCGGGTGATCTCGAACAGAAAGTTTGATAATATTACCAAAAATGTTCTGCGGCATGGGCCGTTATTACCTAACACTGTACGCGGTATAGTGTGCGGTCCTTCCAATTGTGGTAAAACTAATGTAGTCATTAGCATGTTGGAAAGTCCTAACGGTATGCGATTCGAGAACGTGTACGTATATTCAAAGTCGTTGCAACAGCCGAAATATCAATATTTGGAAAAGCTACTCTCATCCGTAGAAAATGTTGGCTACTTTCCTTTTTCACACAATAGCGATGTCGTTCCACCTAACAAAGCTCTACCGAATTCTATATTTATATTTGATGACGTAGCATGTGACAAGCAAGATGTGATTAGAGAGTACTTTTCCATGGGTCGACATTCAAAAGTGGACAGTCTGTATCTTTGTCAATCATATGCAAGAATTCCAAAGCATCTGATTCGCGATAATACCAATCTTCTACTACTATTTAAACAGGATAGTATGAATTTGCGCCATGTGTATAATGATCATGTAAATACCGATATGACGTTTGGGCAGTTTAACGAACTGTGTGCAAAATGTTGGCAGCAAAACTATGGATTTGTGGTTATAGACAAGGATAGTCCTATGCATAGAGGTCGTTATCGATGTGGATTTAATGACTATGTCATAGTATAATGGTATCATTTGACCACTAACCCGCGTTGTGAACGGAACATTGAACAGGTGTCGAACGGCATCGAACAGGTGTTGAACGGGTTGTTGAACGTACACGTTCGACATCGAACGACTATCGAACGGGTATCGAACGGGTATCGAACAGGTGTTGAACGGGTTGTTGAACGTACACGTTCGACGTCGAACGACTATCGACCGGCTATCGGACAGGTATCGAACGTACACGTTCAACGTGGAACGGGTGTAGAACGGGGTGTCGAACGGGTATCGAACGTGTATCGAACGTACACGTTCAACGTCGAACGGGAATCGAACGGGTATCGAACGTTTTTTTTTTTGAAAACGCTTCCAATTGAATATGCAGCAAAATTATGTTGAACAAAAACATGAAAAGAGGGAAAAAGAAGTGTTAACGAAAGAGATTGCCAAGACGAGTGAAGCTATACGAAAAAAATATTTGACACTAAAAGCTGGAAAAATGGATACCGATGCGGTGTTGGAACATAGCTTGCAACCTGTGATAAGACCCTTGAAAGAATTGATTGAAAACACAAAACCATTTCCCAGCCCAATTCTTCAAGAGGCATCTTCAGAGTCTGCATCCCCATTGTGTCGGCAGCAGTCACCTGTGTTTAATGCTACACCTGAATATCATGGAGAGACCTCTTCAGCATCACCACGGCATGAACAACCACCTATGCTTAACGCTGCACTCCAATATTGCGGATTGAAGCCGTCTGTACTAAACGCTACGCCTCGGTAACGCGGATTGAAAAGAGTACATGCGGAAACACCTTTAAAACCAACACCTCATCGATTATCGAAACGACTTTGTCCAGATTCCGAACCTCCTGCAGAAGAAGTATGGACAGACGAAGCAGAAACACTTGAACAAAATATTCTCGAAACGACAATGCGTGAGATTGCTGAGAATCCTGAACAGCATGATGAAGCCGCTACATATTTGACTCAGAATCTCGGACCGCTGTCGCAGGAATATTTGAACTTATTTTTCATGGATAAGAAAAAACAGGTTGACCACGTGTATGGTGTGTACTATGATAAAAATACAATGATGCTTGGGGATAAGAATTTCGACGTAGACATGGAAGATAATATAATCATCGATAATGTAAAATACAGAGGAACGCCTGGCCTTTTCGAACTAATTTTCAAGAGAATGCCCAACGATACAATATACACCGATGCTGACAAACAGAAATATAAGAGTATTCTGCTGACGACAAATGCGCACAGGCGCAACCATAATGCTGCAAATCCCCCATTGAGTAACAGAGGATACAAGTATAAACATATAATTGCATCACTGCTTGAAATACGACCTCGCACTGGAAGAGGGATTGCCCCCAAGTCAATTTTGATGAATACATTACCGGAGAACATGACGGTTACCGATAATGCGATTGATTATGTACATTGGGACGATCCCAACGAGTTAGTGGATAGAATAAGTTTGCTTGTGTCATCGCGAGCTGCTGGACATACCGGACATGATAATGAAATTGTTTCAATAATAGAGGAGCTCCGAGAAGCGGGATTGATTATAAATTAAAAACCGTTCAGACCATGTTCATCAGTACCTTTTCATGATGGCTATCAACAAGTTCGGTGCTATGCTCCGAAACGAGTCAAATAAAGATGGTGAAACATGCAAGAATTATGTGCGATGGAGCGCACTTTGCCTCGATGGTGATGCTTTCGACGCGAGAGACCGAAAAATAGAACGTTTAGCAAGCCCGACGAATGATGCTGATGCTGTAAATAAGGTATACTTGGACAAAGAAATGATGGATATTTTGAAGGTATGTGATGCCAAGTGTTTGAAGCTGCGGGAAGAAATACTAACCAAAATCGATCGCATGCATGAACACATGCTCGAGATGATGCGCGATACAATTGCAACAATGACCTCAAAGAACAGAAATGGAGGGCCAATTTTTGAAAGCTTTAAAAGTTAAAGTCCATACGTCGAATGATATAAATATATTTACATATTTTGTAAGATGTTAGTTTCCAGCAAGAATGCATTCGCAAGGTACCAATCGCAATGTCAATGTAAAATTCATGGGCCGGATCATGCGATTATTTTTATGCATTTTAAATTTCTTTTGTTCAATCCTAAATCCTGAACATGAGCAAAGAGAAGACGCAATTAGTGGAGGAACTGCATGCACCCGCTAGACGGATTTTTCCGCGACGCCGAGTGTTAGTGCATGGGTATGACGACCTATGGCAAGCCGATCTCGTAGATATGCAGCCTCACGCGCGTATAAATGGTGGTAACAAGTACATATTAACCGTTATCGATGTGTTATCCAAATATGCATGGGGCGTACCGCTCAAGACTAAAAGTGGAGGCGAGGTAGCTGAAGCGTTCAGAAAGATATTTCGAAATCGATGTCCGAAAAATTTACAAACCGATCAGGGAAAGGAATTTTACAACACTGAGCTGCATAAACTTTTCACGAAACATGCCATTAATCATTATTCTACATATTCGGTTATGAAGGCTTCCATCGTAGAACGGTTCAATCGCACATTGAAGAATAACATGTGGAAAGAGTTTACACTTAATGGAACCTATAAATGGGCCAAAGTGCTACCGCGACTAGTTGGAAAGTACAATGCACAAAAGCACAGAACCATTGGAATGCGACCGTGTGATGTCACCCCTGCCATTTCCGACAGGCTCTTAGACACTGTATATAACAACATAAAGATTGCTGCGCCGGCGAAATTCAACGTGGGACAGTCTGTACGCATCAGCAAATTTAAAACCGTTTTCGATAAAGGTTACACGCCAAATTGGACCACTGAGGTGTTCAAGATAGTCAAGGTACAAGCAACTAATCCTGTAACTTATCTGCTACAAGATTCCCGTGGAAACCCCGTTGCTGGAGGATTCTATGAACACGAATTGCACCGCGTTGCCAATCCAGATGTATACCTAGTGGAGAAAGTGCTGCGTAGAAAAGGAAATAAGGTGTATGTAAAATGGTTATTATGAACATTTATTATAAACATTTATTACAAACAATTTAACCTGTTTAATGAAAAAATATAATCTTTTATTTACATTGAATATAAACAATTTTATAGCTATGTTACGAATTGCCTGCGTGTATTTTACTCTGATCGAAATCTGATTGCGATACTAACCATCAAAGACCGTACTGCGATTAATTAGGGAATTCTCACAATGCTAACGCATTATCAACCGCAGCACAGCTGATGGAAAGAGAAACACTAAAATAATTATGTTCGAAACGTAACACTACGAAGGAATTCGATAATGGCCCCACGGCAATGTTTCTGTCGAGTTGGGTATGATATACCGTTTGTCATCATATGGACTGAGAGCAATTTTGCGCTCTGATATAGTATACACTTTGTGTAATTTCGATCGTATGCATGTCTGTGTACGACTCATAGCAATTTCATCTTGCAAACATCGCATGTAATCATCAAACGTTATTGTTGTCCTCACAACGTTATTTTTTACACCTTTCGCTTTTTTTGTGTCCTGTTTCCCGTCTATACGGAATGTATACATTTTTGCTCTCAGCCCGACAAAGTCCGTCATTATCATCCCATTGTTCTCGTCTTTCATCAAGCCGGGAACCTTTTTATTTACAAGTGGGATATTATACTTATTCTCTATCGGATAATCGCTTGTGTCGAAACGGCTAATATCGCGTCTCATGGTTTCATAAATGTTATCGCACGTAATATGATAAATTAAGCTATCGGTGTCTGTGTACATTAATTTACAAGTTTTACCATATTGAGGAACCATGTACTCATGATGAAATTCGTACAAGCACGTTTTGGATATATCTAATATGCACATGCCCACATAGATTGGCTTGTTGAATTTCACCATGACTTTGCGCAACTCCACAGCAGCCAAGTTTTCAGAAAATACACAGCGGCTGTGGAAATTTGGTTTCGCGATCATTGCCTCTGCGCCATATCGTCCATCCCAATGTGTCACGAGTTTTACATCTACATGATTCCGAACATTTTCCATTGTTTTACCGAATACCGCGTTGTTCATCAATTTGTACAAATTCTTTTCAAAATCGTTAGTGGCATTTGTCCTAAACAGGGTATTTAATTCTACGTATTCGCGGAGCCATGTTGACTGTGCAAATTGGAGAATGCGATGGATCTTTGTAATACGAAGACCGTGGCGCGTGCACTGCTGCAGGTTATAATAATGTATTACGTAACGCTGCTTATCATGTAACGTTGCAAGCAACTTGGCATCTCTTTTGCCAGGTGGTTTGGCACGTGTCGGACAGAATGGTAGGCCAGTGTGAATATCATGCAGACTTTGTGGATATTCTAGATCCACCTCGAGAATGTAACCTATGGGTGAATCAGCAGCAATCAAAGATATGTCGAAGTTATCAATGTCGTTAACCCATTGAAATTCGGCATATGGCAAAGGTTGACACATTGCCCATCCATACAAATTGTTTACATCAAAATACATAAAGTATGATGATGGATTCGATGAATCGTACGACTGCATGTACTTGTTATTGGCTTCAGCATGTCTGGCGGAACATTGGCTCAAACCGCCGCGTATACCGCGTTCGATATACATCACCATATCGATATCAGTTAATAATTCAAATCTAATTTTTGTATGCTTTAGCATAGCATCCCACGTGAAACCTGGTAAAGTATAATAATATGCCGGATCTAAACCGTAGCTCTTAATGCAGCTATCTCGAAAATTTTCAAATACATCAGCCAATAACAATAACAAGGTTTTTATGTTGAATCGCTTCCACACATTCTCGGCATGTGCATAATCACGTTCGGATACGGTTTCGCCTGTCAGCGAACTGTAGAATGACTCGAGCGGCGGCAAGCAGAGATCGTCTAATTTATCTACGCAATCGAGGTATTCGTATGGAAAGACACCCTTTCGCGTCAACAACATGAAATTTTCTGTGGAAAGATTTTGAAATTCGGAACGTAAAATTGTCAATTTGTTTGTGTCGAGGAAAGATGCTAATTTGTTGAGACTGGTATTCAAAAATTTGTACGAATCGATAAATCGTAATTTAATACAATTACGCGAATCTGATTGCTGATCTTTAACATTTTTTGTAAATGAAATATACTTTTCTTTAGTTATTGGTAATATGTCGACATGGCCTTCAAACGCATTAGCTATTTCTTCGATAATGAAATGTGAATCGTACCCGGATAAATTGTGGAAAACTATGGGAATACAAAACGAATTTTTGTAATTTAAATTGCAATTTTGATGTGCGGGGCCTCTATATCGTCCTGTTAGATGGCAATGATCGCGCACCCGTATATCGTTTCCCTCAAATGGTTTTTCACAAACGTGGCAATGCGCTGCGTTGATAAATGCTTCGCACTGTTCATTCGTTAGCTGTTTCATAAGTATATTATTGGGTAAGGCGCATTTAACGAAATATGCTAAATTTTCTAATTCTCTGACGAACCATGAGACGCACTTCGCATCGCGACGAGACCGATATACCGATAGAGATGCATCGTGCGAACAATGTACATAGTATGCGATGCTAAATACTCTGTGATGCTGGTATGCGTGTGATTGAAGTATCTCATCTTCCTCCCCGCAATCTTCCGTCTTCTCCAGAGTGCATTCGAGGTCGGCGTACACCACAAATGGAAGCGGTTCTTTCCACATATAGTTGTCGAAAGAGAGCCATTTATCATCTTCGCTAGGTAACATGATGGCGCAGCGATTCAGTTCTGCACAATCTCTTTCATGGGCCTGCAATCTTCCGTTGGAATAAAAGTAGTGTAAACACCTGAAAAAAACGCAATTTTATTTACATGTGTTATGATATACCATATTACTTTTGTAAATGTTGTACATACCGATCACAGATGAATTTCGTGTGAGTGTTTTTGGTCAATTGTGCGCTAACGAGTCGTGATAGGTTCTTAATCCACACATAATGCCCCACACTACTGTTGGCCTGGTCTTGTATGTACAGCAAGTTAACATGCCGATTCCTCTTCTGATTAGTGAGACGAAGTGGAAAAAATGTGAATGATTTTGCTCTTTTTGTCTCGAAGATGTCTTCAAACCCATACACATTGATCGAAATATCGTTCAACTTTTCGAACCGGGTAATTTGATTCAGCAGCATGGGAAACTCGATGTCTTCGAATTTTAATACAGTTGTGTATTGTGGGTACGAACTTTGGCGGTTATTGTTAGCTGTCGCTGGATACAGAGCTGCAATCACCGACCATGCAAAGCATGCATTGTCTTTGGAGTGAACATTAATTGTAGCTTTCTTCAACGCTATTTCTCTCGGTACGTTGATCTGACACCCAGCATGTAGCGGGTTAAATTTGTTGATACCGACTGTAAGATTGAGTATTCGCGACAACGCCCATCCGCTATCCCGTTCCTGAAATTCTTCCAACGACGTTAGGATGGGCTCCACGATGTACAGCTCGTACATCTCTTCGAGATCGGTTGCGTAAACGATTTCACAATTCTTTGTGCCAACACTTTTGCGCGAGCGTTGATCACCTGTCACAAATTCGCCATTAAACACAGCGTTCACTTTTAAGGACTTATGTTTTCCCAAAGCGTTCCGTATTTTTTCAAGCACAATTTCCCTCGCGGCCTGGAGGAAGCTGAGAGGTTCAATGTAATTGGAATTGATAACAGCACCTGTGAATATGCGACCCTTGAAAGCTGTGTCTATTTCACGCCACAAGAGTTCAGTGCTTGTATGTCCAGCACCTTCACGTATGAAACGTCTTCGCAAAGAATGTTTCAAACTCTCAAGACCCGCGATACGTGCGATCAATGATTGTTGAATACCGATCGATAATCGAGGGCGCTTTGCCCGATTATATTCTTCAAGTAACTCGAGGCATTCGTTGCATCTTTCCTCCCAGACAAGGTATTCTTCCTGCAATCTTAAGCGATCAGATTGTTCCCACAAATGACGTTCAATTTTCTGAACTTCTTCCATGGCTGCGTCGTTTTTCATCTTTTTTGTCTCAAAATCAGTGACTGAACAAAACTAATTTGGTGTGGTGCATATATAGTCTTTCCAAAAACCGCAGGCTCAGCAAAAAAAAACCAATCGGTGTCGAGAAAACGTAGTCCAGAAACCACCGCTAATTTTTTTCAGTGTCTCATTCGCTCGCGATATTGGAAACGGATACATCCATGTCTCGAAACATTTACGCAGCATTGCATTTTCGCACGCTTGGTATAATATTTCACTTTCAAACACTAGCATATTTTTCAACAATCATTGATCGCACGTATCGCCGGTTCCACGCTAAGAAAATCTTTTTTTAACTTCAATTAGATGGTCTAGTTCTCAGAAATTCGCAATCAATGATGCAACGTTCACCCGTTTCGACGATGTCCAATATCGTGGACGGCGAATCGACCGCGGGCCATCGCGCCACGACTTGGCTAAATCTTTTCGTATAGGTGAAACATACGCGACTCGTTACGTCGTTTCGCATTAAACGCTCTATCACCGTTCTCTGCTCGACGGGGAAACGATCGTTCAAATACGAATTTATAACGTGAATCCAAGCTAAACTTTTTAACGTTGACACAGTCATTTTTTCATCAATATTCGTCGTCACCAGATACAAATAACGCGCGTCTTTTCATCGGTGAAAAGGGTGGAATCAAACGTGTTCCCGCATAGACACACTCGGTTCTTAAATAGCCTACCCAAAACAGCAGACTCAGCAAAAAAAGAAAAAACCAATCGATGTTGAAAAGAGAAAAAACGCAGTCCAGAAAATGTCGCTAATCTTTCAGTGTCTCATTCGCTCACGATATTAGAAACGATACTTCCGTGACGAGAAACATTTACACAGCATTGCGTTTTCGCACGCTCGGTATAATAAAAAAAATGTCAGGGTCAATCAAATAGCGTCTTAAATGCTGGCGCTGCAGTTTTGTCGTGATTCCTGTTCGTTCCTAAGGGGTTTCATATTTTATAAAAAATGTCAGGGTCAATCAAATGGCGTCTTAAATGCTGACGTGTTTATGCCTGTCGCCCAAAAGCTGCGAGAGTTATTCTTTGCGATATATACCAAAATGTTCGCTGTGTTTATAAGATTGTCGGTTGGTCAAGCGATTAATGGGATGGTCTACCAAGCGGTAGACCGAGGTTCGAATCCTGTTGGGGTAAGAAAGTTTTCTTCCCGTTAAAGAAAAAAAATGTGGTTCGCAACCGCTTGTGACGTCACGGAAGTGGTGGGGGTTCCTGCGAAGGCGGTCGGTAACAGACGGGCTATGAAACACCATTGTCGGTTAGATCGGCAGAGTGTCAACATGTGTGGCTCGCCGTCTACCGCTTGTGACGTCACGGAAGTGGTGGGGGTTCCTGCAAAGGCGGTCGGTAACAGACAGGCTATGAAACGCCATTGTCGGTTAGATCAGCAGAGTGTCAACATGTGTGGCCCACCGTCTACCGCTTGTGACGTCACTACCTGCGAACCACATAGTTGATACGGAAGTCGCTTCCGTGACGTCACTTCCTCATGACCCCAAAATTCGCTTAGGTAGTGACGTCACTCCCTCATGACCCCCCCCCCCCCCTTCCTCATGACCCCCAAAATTCGCTTAGGTAGTGACGTCACTCCCTCGTGACCCCCCCCTCTTCATGACCCCCAAAATTCGCTTAGGTAGTGACGTCACTCCCTCATGACCCCCCCCCCCCCCCGCCAAAAAAAGGGGGGGATGGCCGGGGGGCAATGGCCGGGGGGGGGGCAATGGCCGGGGGCAATGGCCGGGGGGGGGGTTACCCCCTCCCCCACATGGGGGGGAACCACCCTGAGTTAGAAAAGACATAGTCTTCCTACTGCGGCGTAATCCTCTCGTGCCTGGAAAGCTCGCCGTGCCAGGGTGACAGTCGGCGAGAGGACGGCTAAATCGCGTGCGTCGGGAATCTAGGTGCGGGTGTGAAAGAATAACACGTGGTTCGGTAAGAGTTCCGTGGTCGTCGCTCGGTCTGTCGCGGAGGTCGCGGTTCGCGGTGCTGGTTACGCGTCGCGAAGTGTAATACGGAGGATCACACGGGGGCAGGAGATGATTTCCGATCGTGGTGGGTGCCACGATCTCCCCTGCCACGGGTCTGGTTTGTCGGATCCTCAGCGTCGACAGCGTGCCGGCGTTGAGGCCTCCCGTGGCGGTTCTACGTTTGACGCGGTGGAGGACGAACCTCGCACGTCAAACGACTCCAACGCGGTCGGAGTTCGGCGGACAGCGCGTCTCGCCGTGTGCCAGTGTAGAACACCGGGCTTCAGTGGCACGCTGTGCTCACTGATAAAGCGAGGAAGTGATTCGGAGTGTTCTGTGCGACAGTAAGACTCGTCATCACGGCGGACTAGGTATTTAGTGGAGAGAAATACTTACAAGGCAGGAAATAGCGGGAGCTGGAACTTGACTGGTGGGAATCCAGTCGAGGAATACGAGGCCTATGCCGAATTTGTCGCGCCTTATATAGTTCTCGGTGGGTGGTGAGGGGTAGTGGTGCGGTGAGGTAAGTGTATGACGTATGTTTTCCGGTTCCCGCCAATTCCGCGGAAAATACGCATCCGGTTCGCGCCAAACGTGTTTGTAGACGAGGGGTCGCGGGGCGGTGTGTCGAATCGCGCTGGATCGGCGACGCGGCTCGGTCCTTGTCGGTTACTTTCGGCGGTATTCGGTCGCGGGCTTAGATCGTAACAGTCCTGCGAGCAGGTCTGTTACACCCCCCTCCTTCTTCGGGGTGGCGAGCGAGCGAGCGACGAACCTGTCTCCGGTTTATTCCAACAATTTTCTCTTACATAATTATTACTTAGAGCTATGGGCGGGGTTGGACAAAACACAACAGTAGGTTACGGACGGCACGGAACTATATTTGTCATTTTGGCTGTGTTCCACAGGCTTTGCCTCAGTCTTGCGAAAAGGAACATAAATATATATGTATATAAAAAATAAACGGCTTCTCGGTATTTATACTCTATCGTCGAAAAAACTTATTAATACGAAAACACTGAGGACTACTGGCCGTAGAGAAACAACAAAACTTATAGACTAACGCAATACGCGACGAGACTTATAACTAACGCACAACTTACAGACTACCGGAAGGATAATTATCATTAACGGAATACTGGAACTCGGAATACTGGCGTGCTTATAAATTAACGGCTTAATTATAACCTAACAGGAGCGCAAAACTTATCTACCGAAATACGCGAACTTACCATCTAACGGGATACGCAAAACTTACAATCTACCACGGAACTTACAGCTAACGCAGTACGCACCACTTATAATCTAACGTGAAACTTACAACTAACGCAGTACGCACCACTTATAATCTAACGCGAAACTTACAACTAACGCAGTACGCAGTACTTACGGTCTAACGCGGAACTTACAACTAAGCAGTACGCAGTACTTACGATCTAACGCGAAACTTACAACTACGCAGGAACACGCTGTGTTGGGGCTGCGGCGTGCGCGCCTTTGCGGTGCAAGTATGCCCCGGTCCCCCCCGCCTGGTCAACGCCGTCGGCACCGTAAGAGTTTGCCGTTGGCGTCAAAGTAGAGGTGCCACCTTTCCTCTCCCAACGACGCCCGGTATTGCCGGGTTGCCACGAATCGTATTGGCACCTCTACTCGCCGGCCGTTCGGTAGCGCGTACCACGCGGTGGGACAAGGGGCATGCTTGCCCGTATAGATGACGGGTGTTAGGGCGTGGGGGGCGGCGCGCCAGGGTGTCACTGGGTTTCCGCCGTTCCCGGGCTGCTCCTCCTCTGGCGTGGTCCACGGGGGAGGGGCGTTCTTGGGGAGGTCCCTTTTCTCCCTTCGGCGGCGTATCGGTGGCGGCGTAACTGGCGTGGCTGATTTTGGGCCCGGTAGGTCCGCTGGCCTGCGATTTTCCTGGATTGGCCACAGGTCCGGGTTCGGACGATACTGTTGGGGGTCCCTTGCCTCGGGTCCGCAGGTCGTCCTTGGTGAGAGGGATAGCCCCTCCAGCTCGGGCCATACTGGCACCGGCAGGTCTGCTGCGGGCCGTCGCGCCGTCCGCGGGTCCGGCAGGGTCGGGTTGACCCCCACTGGTTCCTTGGTCGCATCTGGGTTAGTGCCGGGCTGGTCAGTAGGTGGTTGGGGCTGCTTGTCCCCCTGGCTCGTTCCTCTTTCGGCGGCGTGTCGGTGGTGGCGGGCCGTGGTTGCCTGCTCCGGGAACGGATCGAAAACGGACGGTCCTGTGTAATACTTTGGTTTCCGCGTTATGTCCTCCGGCTTTGGTGGCTCGGTGCTCGAGGCGCTCTCCGGCTCCAGTGTTGTCGGTTGAACCTTCCCTGGTTGGCCCGTGCCTCGAGGTGTGCGGTGCTGTCGGATTTTTTGTAGGACCTCTGGTCCCAGCCAGGTTACCGGCAGGATCCTTGTGATCCTGGGCCCTCGTTTTACTCGTCCCCCGGTGGGGTAACTGGCGGTGGTGCCGGTGGCGAATCCCGCTGGGATTCTCGGCCGCGAGGTCGCGACTGGTCGTGGCCTTGTGGCCTTCCTGGTGGTGGCCTCGGATGGCGATGGTGGCCTTGTCCCGGGGTCTCCGGTCGCTTCTCTTCCCGTCCGCCTCGGCTCCGTGCTGATTCGGGAGGCTGTCGCTTCTGGGCCTGCCGGGGTCCCTACTGGCTCCGCAGGGGCTGCCGGCGCGGCCGCTGTGGTTCCGCTCACCAGTTCCCCCGTGGGTTCTGTGGGGGCTGTCGGCGCGGCCGTTGTATCGCCGCTCTCCGTTCTTTCCGCAGGCTCTGCGAAGGCTGTTGGCGCGGCCGGTGGCAGGAGGGCAGCTTCCGCGGCGTCTGTCGGCGCGGCCGGTGCAGCGATCCGCGGGTCTGTCCCGTTATTTAAACTTATGTCGGGCGTGTGGGGACGATCTTCGACGTCTATGTCGTCGAAGATGTCCCACAGACCCTCATAGAAGTGTGTCATCTTAGGCTGCCTATTAACAAAAGCGACAGAAGGGGTTACTTTTCTGGGCCGCCCTCGGCGGCGTGGTGCTGGGGTGGTGGCGGGGGCGGGGTTGTTCGCCTTGGTCTCGACTCTGGGCGGGTTGGGTTGGACTCTCGTCTCCACGGGTGCCTGGGTTGTGTCCCCGATGGGGTTCGTGGCGGGTTTGAGGTCCTGGATGTGGACATGGCGCGCCCACCGGTTGTTCGCGTCGCGGAGGTCGACAATGACCGGGGAGACGAAGTGCTCGACCGTGTACGGACCGCTGTATTTCGGCGCAAGTTTCGCGGCCACTCCTGCTCCCTTGTCGGACAGTGTGTGCCCCTTCTTCCAGACGGTGTCTCCTACGGCGGGCTTCCATCCTCGTCGCCGTAGGTTGTAGTACTTCTCTTGCCGTCCGAATGCTTGCGCCAGGTGGAGCCTGGCCAGTTCTTGAGCCTCGCGGAGGATCTTCCAGCGGTGTTGTGGTGCGATGGTCGCTTCTCCTGTTGGTACTTGTCCGGGTGCTCGCAGCTCTCTGCCATGGTTTAGGTAGGCCGGAGTATACCCCGTCGATTCGTGCCACGCGGTGTTGATGGCAAACCTTACCTCGTCCAGTTTTTCGTCCCACCTATCGTGGTGATTGTCGGCATATTGTGCGAGCATGGTTTTGACCACCTTGTTAGCCCTTTCCACTGGATTGCAGTGAGGTGCATATGGTGGTGTCTTCCGGTGTTCGGTTCCGGTTGCCTGGAGGAGCGCGGTGAAAGGTTCTCCTATGAACTGGCGCCCGTTATCGGTGATTACCGTTTGCGGAGCTCCGTGGCGTAGGACTATTTCCTTTTGGACGGCTTCGGCGACGGCGGTACTGGTGGCCTTTCGGAGTGGAGCGAGTTCAACCCATTTTGTGAATCTGTCTAGTGCCACGAGTAACCATATATGCCCTCGCCGCGATCGTGGCAGAGGACCGACCAGGTCGATGGACACCGTGTGCCATGGCTCTGTTCCTGGGTTGGCATGGAGTAGCCCCGGCGGTGCTTGTGGCGGTGTTTTATAGCGTTGGCAGCTAGCGCAGCTTCGGACGTATCGAGCGGTTTCTTGAAACATTCCTGGCCAATAAAACCGTTGCGCCAGCCGTACTATCGTTTTGGCGATTCCCAAGTGCCCGGCGGTGGGATCGTCGTGATATTTTCCTAGCAGGGCCTTTCTCTCGCTGCTCGGTACGCATATTTTCCAATTGTTGTTGGCGGTGGGCTCGTTGTAGTCCAGTTGGTGCAGGATATATCGGTACAGTCTTCCTTCCCGTAGCTGGTAATCTGGAACGGCGGCGGGGTTCTCCTGGACGGCTGTGACTTTCCTCTCATACCACGTGTCTGTGCGCTGTTTCGGTCGGAGCAGGTTTACCTCCGGTACGGGTTCAGTTCTGGACAGTGCATCTGCTACGTGGTTGAGTTTTCCTGGTCGGTATTTGACCTCGAAGTCGTACTGCTGCAACTCGAGAGCCCACCTCGCCAGTCGACCGGTTATCGATCTGCTGTAGCCATCGCAGCGCCTGGTGGTCGGTAACTACCGTAAAGTGGTAGCCTTCGATGTATGGTTTCATCTTGCGGATACCCCAGACTACCGCTAGGCATTCTTTTTCCGTTGCGCTGTAGTTGCGCTCGGTTGCGCTCAGTGTGTGACTGGCGTATGCAATCACCCGTTCGTCGTTGTCGGGCCCCTGGGTGAGAACTATTCCTAGCCCGGAGTCGCTGGCGTCCGTCTGTAGCGTAAAAGGCTGTTCGAAATCCGGGCACGCTAGTACCGGCGCGGCGACTAATCGGTCCTTCAAGGTCTGGAAAGCCGTTTGTTCGACCTCGGTCCACCTCCACTTGGCGTTTTTCCGGGTGAGCCGAGTTAGTGGCTCAATAATCTCGGCGAACTTTGGAACGAACCGTCGGTACCATGACGCCATGCCATGGAATCGCCGGACCTCTTTAATCGTTTTCGGTGCGGCGAGTTTGGCTACCGCGCTGGTTTTCTCCGGGTCCGTCTGGATACCGTTTTGGTCGACGATATGCCCCAGGTATCGTAGGCTGGCTACGCAGAATCGGCATTTCTCTGGGTTTAGCCGGAGCCCGGCTTCGCGTAGTCGCCGAAATACTTGTCGTAAATGCTGCAGGTGGTCGGCAAATGTTCGGCTAACGACGATTATGTCGTCTAGGTATGCGAACGCATGGGGCTCGAATTCCGGGCCGATTACGCCGTCCAGGAGTCGTTGGAAGGTGGCTGGAGCCGAATGTAGCCCGAAGGGCATGACCGTAAATTGGTATAAGCCTTTCCCTGGTACGGTGAACGCCGTGAGCGGACGGCTGCTATCTTCGAGTGGAACTTGCCAATATCCGTTCTTCAGGTCCAGGGTAGTTAGGAATCTCGCGCCTCGCAGCTTATCGAGAGTGGCCTGTATTTGCGGCAACGGATATGCGTCTTTTTCGGATCGTTCATTGAGCTTTCTGAAATCGACGCAGAATCGGGGTCGTCCATCCTTCTTTTTGACGACTACGACCGGTGAGCTCCACGGGCTGTGCGAGGGCTCGATCACCCCGTCTCGCAACATCTGTTCGACTTCCTGGTCGATGACGGCTTGCATGGCTGGGTTCCGGGGCCGGTAGCGCTGCTTGACCGGTGTTTCATCCTTTAATTTGATACGGTGTTGTATCATTGTAGTCTTGCCGGGGACGGTGGTGAACAATTTTAATTCCTCCTTGAGGAAGTGCTCCAGTTGTTGCTGGTCTATCCCCCGCAGTGTGCGAAGGCCAGCCTGGTGACACGGTTCGGGACAATATTCTGCAGGCCACGACGCTATGTGTGGCGGCGGGTTTAGCTGAATCCGGAGTGCGGCGATGGTCTGGATTCCGAGTAGTACTCGTGGTCCCATCTTCGGTAGGACGGTGAAGTCCTGTTCCCATTCGTGCCCCATCGTGACGAACGGGAGTCGGATAATTCCTGTTGGACTGGCGTCGGATCCGTCGGCAAGGCCGACGAGGCTGGTCGTAGTGGTTGGCCAGATGTCATATTGCCGTGCCCATTCCTGCACCTCCTCGTTGATGCACGAAAGTTGGGCCCCGGTGTCGAGCAGGGCGTCTATTTCTCGACCCAGGATGTGTATCGGTAGTAACGGGCGGGGAGTATACCTTATGGCCGGGGCCGCTGGCCGCCCGTTGAAGACGGGCCCCTCGGCTCGTTTCCCGATGGTGGAGGGTTCGGCCTTGGGTGGCAATCCCGTGTCAGTGTCCCATCCCGGCCGCACCGGGAGCAGAATTTCCGGTACACATTTCGGCATTCGTGTCGGTGATGTCCTCGCTGCTTGCATCGCCAACAGTGCGTGTCGGGATGATACGTGTCGGCCCCGGTGTTTCCTCCGTTCAGTGGCGTGTTGCTGAGTTGGGCCAGCCTGGCCTCGATCGGTGCGCCCTGTGCGGGCGGAGGAGGCGCAACGGGAGGTCCTACGTTGGTCGCTGCCACGTGCCGGGCCGGGGTGGTCTGCCGCCGCCGCTTTCTTTCTTCGGCTCTCTCAAGTCGTTGTACCTGCTGGAGCAGGTCATCGAGGTCTGCGACGGCGTCGGGGTTGATGACTGCCACATATTCCGGGAGCATGTTTTCCATAATTATTTCTAAATGCTCGTCGGCCGGTATTCGTGCTCGCCTCATGAGCGTGAGCAGTGCAATGGCAAATAAGTGGAAGGGCTCGCCGAGACGTTGCACGCGTTCTAGAGCTTCCCGCTGTCGCTGCCGTTGCGTTCGGTTGGCCGCGAAAAAAGCCGTGAATTTGTTGGAGAATTGGGTCCACGTATGTACCTGCTGTTCGACGTTCCGGTACCATAACTGGGCGTCTCCGCGTAGTAATTCTGGTAGCCCTTGCAGTAATTCGTCATCCGTTATATGGTAGGCTTTTTTTAGCTCGCTTACGCGTTCGAGGAACGAGAACGGGTCCTTCCCGTCGCTCGTGCAGCCCCATTTCCGTATCTTATCGATGCTCCGCCGGGGATCGATTTTGTCGGTCGGTTTTTTATCCTCTTCGGTCCCTCGTGGTGCGTCGTCCGCACCATCTTGTGTCTCGGTCGACGGACCCGGCCGATCGCGCCCCGGCTCGCTGGCCAATTGCATTTTTGCGTCGGGCATCGTAAATAATTCGGCGGCTTGTTCACCGATATAGTCGGCCCAACGTTGGCGGAGCTCCCTGGTATCCCCGGTGGTCAGTAATCCTCTTCGACGGAGGTCAGCGATGAGTCGGTCGTTTGTTAGCCGTAACGTGCTCTTCTTCATTCCCGTCGCGCGGTTTGAATCACCGCGCGTCGCGGCGCGTTAGTACCGTGCGGCGGCACTAGATGGCGCGCGCGTCCTGTGTCACGCGTTCCGTCGCGGTAGCGCGTCTTGTATCGCGGCGGGCGTGCTTGTTGCTACGCTAATTCGCGTCGCTGTCGCTAGGCGGCGCGGGTGCCGCGAAAATCGCGTGGTATCGCGATCGGTCGCGATCTAACCTCGAAATCGCGGCGGCCACGTGCACCGGGTCTAACCTCGAAATCGCGGCGTGACACGTGCACCCGGAAAAATCGCGGCGGGTAACTGGTTAAATCGCGGCGTGTATTCGGTTAACTCGCGGTGCGATATGTGCATCGCGGCGTGATCGCGGTGTGTTGCGTGCACCAGGTCTAATCGCGTCGTGCTCGCGGTGTGCTGCGTGCACCAGGTCCCTGTTCGGGCGCCATGTAACGAGTCTGGTGTTCCGTGTTCGCGGCGTAATCCTCTCGTGCCTGGAAAGCTCGCCGTGCCAGGGTGACAGTCGGCGAGAGGACGGCTAAATCGCGTGCGTCGGGAATCTAGGTGCGGGTGTGAAAGAATAACACGTGGTTCGGTAAGAGTTCCGTGGTCGTCGCTCGGTCTGTCGCGGAGGTCGCGGTTCGCGGTGCTGGTTACGCGTCGCGAAGGGTAATACGGAGGATCACACGGGGGCAGGAGATGATTTCCGATCGTGGTGGGTGCCACGATCTCCCCTGCCACGGGTCTGGTTTGTCGGATCCTCAGCGTCGACAGCGTGCCGGCGTTGAGGCCTCCCGTGGCAGTTCTACGTTTGACGCGGTGGAGGACGAACCTCGCACGTCAAACGACTCCAACGCGGTCGGAGTTCGGCGGACAGCGCGTCTCGCCGTGTGCCAGTGTCGAACACCGGGCTTCAGTGGCACGCTGTGCTCACTGATAAAGCGAGGAAGTGATTCGGAGTGTTCTGTGCGACAGTAAGACTCGTCATCACGGCGGACTAGGTATTTAGTGGAGAGAAATACTTACAAGGCAGGAAATAGCGGGAGCTGGAACTTGACTGGTGGGAATCCAGTCGAGGAATACGAGGCCTATGCCGAATTTGTCGCGCCTTATATAGTTCTCGGTGGGTGGTGAGGGGTAGTGGTGCGGTGAGGTAAGTGTATGACGTATGTTTTCCGGTTCCCGCCAAACGTCTTTGTAGACGAGGGGTCGCGGGGCGGTGTGTCGAATCGCGCTGGATCGGCGACGCGGCTCGGTCCTTGTCGGTTACTTTCGGCGGTATTCGGTCGCGGGCTTAGATCGTAACAGTCCTGCGAGCAGGTCTGTTACAATATAACGTAATATGCAGTGTATTATTGAAAATACCTTGTAATATATCGTAGTTTATCATTGAAAATACCTTATAATATAACGTAATATGCAGTGTATCATTGAAAATACCTTATAATATAACGTAATATGCAGTGTATCATTGAAAATACGTTATAATATAACGTAATATGCAGTGTATCTTTGAAAATACCTTATAATATATCGTAATTTGTAGTGCATCTTTGAAAATACCTTATAATATAACGTAATATGCAGTGTATCATTGAAAATACCTTATAATATATCGTAATTTGTAGTGCATCTTTGAAAATACCTTATAATATAACGTAATATGCAGTGTATCATTGAAAATACCATCTAATATATCGTAGTTTATCATTGAATATACCTTATAATATAACGTAATATGCAGTGTATCACTGAAAATTCCTCATAATATATCGTAGATTAACATTGAAAATACTTTATAATGTAACGTAATATGCAGTGTACCATTGAAAATACCTTATAATATAACGTAATATGCAGTGTATCTTTGAAAATACCTTATAATATATCGTAATTTGTAGTGCATCTTTGAAAATACCTTATAATATAACGTAATATGCAGTGTATCATTGAAAATACGTTATAATATAACGTAATATGCAGTGTATCTTTGAAAATACCTTATACTATAACGTAATATGCAGTGTATCATTGAAAATACCTTATAATATAACGTAATATGCAGTGTATCATTGAAAATACCTTATAATATAACGTAAAATGCAGGGTGTCATTGGAAATACCTTATAATATAACGTAATATGCAGTGTATCACTGAAAATTCCTCATAATATATCGTAGATTAACATTGAAAATACTTTATAATGTAACGTAATATGCAGTGTACCATTGAAAATACCTTCTAATATATCGTAGTTTATCATTGAATATACCTTATAATATAACGTAATATGCAGTGTACCATTGAAAATACCTTATAATATAGCGTAATATGCAGTGTATCATTGAAAATACCTTATAATATAGCTTAATATTCAGTGTATTATTGAAAATACCTTATAATATAACGTAATATGCAGTGTATCTTTGAAAATACCTTATAATATAACGTAATATGCAGTGTATCATTGAAAATACCTTATAATATAACGTAATATGCAGTGTTTCATTGAAAATACCTTATAATATAACGTAATATGCAGTGTATCATTGAAAATACCTTATAATATAACGTAATATGCAGTGTACCATTGAAAATACCTTATAATATAACGTAATATACAGTGTATCATTGAAAATACCTTATAATATAGCGTAATATGCAGTGTATCATTGAAAATACCTTATAATATAGCGTAATATTCAGTGTATCATTGAAAAAACCTTATAATATAACGTAATATGCAGTGTATCATTGAAAATACCTTGTAATATATCGTAGTTTATCATTGAATATACCTTATAATATAACGTAATATGCAGTGTATCACTGAAAATTCCTCATAATATATCGTAGATTAACATTGAAAATACTTTATAATGTAACGTAATATGCAGTGTACCATTGAAAATACCTTATAATATAACGTAATATGCAGTGTATCATTGAAAATACGTTATAATATAACGTAATATGCAGTGTATCTTTGAAAATACCTTATAATATATCGTAATTTGTAGTGCATCTTTGAAAATACCTTATAATATAACGTAATATGCAGTGTATCATTGAAAATACCTTATAATATAACGTAGTATGCAGTGTATCATTGAAAATACCATCTAATATATCGTAGTTTATCATTGAATATACCTTATAATATAACGTAATATGCAGTGTATCACTGAAAATTCCTCATAATATATCGTAGATTAACATTGAAAATACTCTATAATGTAACGTAATATGCAGTGTACCATTGAAAATACCTTATAATATAACGTAATATGCAGTGTATCATTGAAAATACCTTATAATATAGCGTAATATGCAGTGTATCATTGAAAATACCTTATAATATAACGTAATATGCAGTGTATCATTGAAAATACCTTATAATATAACGTAGTATGCAGTGTATCTTTGAAAATACCTTATAATATATCGTAATTTGTAGTGCATCTTTGAAAATACCTTATAATATAACGTAATATGCAGTGTATCATTGAAAATACGTTATAATATAACGTAATATGCAGTGTATCTTTGAAAATACCTTATAATATATCGTAATTTGTAGTGCATCTTTGAAAATACCTTATAATATAACGTAATATGCAGTGTATCATTGAAAATACCATCTAATATATCGTAGTTTATCATTGAATATACCTTATAATATAACGTAATATGCAGTGTATCACTGAAAATTCCTCATAATATCTCGTAGATTAACATTGAAAATACTTTATAATGTTACGTAATATGCAGTGTACCATTGAAAATACCTTATAATATAACGTAATATGCAGTGTACCATTGAAAATACCTTATAATATAGCGTAATATGCAGTGTATCTTTGAAAATACCTTATAATATATCGTAATTTGTAGTGTATCATTGAAAATACCTTATAATATAACGTAGTATGCAGTGTATCTTTGAAAATACCTTATAATATAGCGTAATATGCAGTGTATCATTGAAAATACCTTATAATATAGCTTAATATTCAGTGTATTATTGAAAATACCTTATAATATAACGTAGTATGCAGTGTATCTTTGAAAATACCTTATAATATAACGTAATATGCAGTGTATCATTGAAAATACCTTATAATATAACGTAATATGCAGTGTTTCATTGAAAATACCTTATAATATAACGTAATATGCAGTGTATCATTGAAAATACCTTATAATATAACGTAATATGCAGTGTACCATTGAAAATACCTTATAATATAACGTAATATACAGTGTATCATTGAAAATACCTTATAATATAGCGTAATATGCAGTGTATCATTGAAAATACCTTATAATATAGCGTAATATTCAGTGTATCATTGAAAAAACCTTATAATATAACGTAATATGCAGTGTATCATTGAAAATACCTTGTAATATATCGTAGTTTATCATTGAATATACCTTATAATATAACGTAATATGCAGTGTATCACTGAAAATTGCTCATAATATATCGTAGATTAACAGTGAAAATACTTTATAATGTAACGTAATATGCAGTGTACCATTGAAAATACCTTATAATATAACGTAATATGCAGTGTATCATTCAAAATACGTTATAATATAACGTAATATGCAGTGTATCTTTGAAAATACCTTATAATATATCGTAATTTGTAGTGCATCTTTGAAAATACCTTATAATATAACGTAATATGCAGTGTATCATTGAAAATACCTTATAATATAACGTAGTATGCAGTGTATCATTGAAAATACCATCTAATATATCGTAGTTTATCATTGAATATACCTTATAATATAACGTAATATGCAGTGTATCACTGAAAATTCCTCATAATATATCGTAGATTAACATTGAAAATACTCTATAATGTAACGTAATATGCAGTGTACCATTGAAAATACCTTATAATATAACGTAATATGCAGTGTATCATTGAAAATACCTTATAATATAGCGTAATATGCAGTGTATCATTGAAAATACCTTATAATATAACGTAATATGCAGTGTATCATTGAAAATACCTTATAATATAACGTAGTATGCAGTGTATCTTTGAAAATACCTTATAATATATCGTAATTTGTAGTGCATCTTTGAAAATACCTTATAATATAACGTAATATGCAGTGTATCATTGAAAATACGTTATAATATAACGTAATATGCAGTGTATCTTTGAAAATACCTTATAATATATCGTAATTTGTAGTGCATCTTTGAAAATACCTTATAATATAACGTAATATGCAGTGTATCATTGAAAATACCATCTAATATATCGTAGTTTATCATTGAATATACCTTATAATATAACGTAATATGCAGTGTATCACTGAAAATTCCTCATAATATATCGTAGATTAACATTGAAAATACTTTATAATGTTACGTAATATGCAGTGTACCATTGAATATACCTTATAATATAACGTAATATGCAGTGTATCATTGAAAATACGTTATAATATAACGTAATATGCAGTGTATCTTTGAAAATACCTTATAATATATCGTAATTTGTAGTGTATCATTGAAAATACCTTATAATATAACGTAATATGCAGTGTATCTTTGAAAATACCTTATACTATAACGTAATATGCAGTGTATCATTGAAAATACCTTATAATATAACGTAATATGCAGTGTATCATTGAAAATACCTTATAATATAACGTAAAATGCAGGGTGTCATTGGAAATACCTTATAATATAACGTAATATGCAGTGTATCACTGAAAATTCCTCATAATATATCGTAGATTAACATTGAAAATACTTTATAATGTAACGTAATATGCAGTGTACCATTGAAAATACCTTCTAATATATCGTAGTTTATCATTGAATATACCTTATAATATAACGTAATATGCAGTGTACCATTGAAAATACCTTATAATATAGCGTAATATGCAGTGTATCATTGAAAATACCTTATAATATAGCTTAATATTCAGTGTATTATTGAAAATACCTTATAATATAACGTAGTATGCAGTGTATCATTGAAAATACCATCTAATATATCGTAGTTTATCATTGAATATACCTTATAATATAACGTAATATGCAGTGTATCACTGAAAATTCCTCATAATATATCGTAGATTAACATTGAAAATACCTTATAATATAACGTAATATGCAGTGTATCATTGAAAATACCTTATAATATAACGTAATATACAGTGTATCATTGAAAATACCTTATAATATATCGTAATTTGTAGTCCATCTTTGAAAATACCTTATAATATAACGTAAAATGCAGGGTGTCATTGGAAATACCTTATAATATAACGTAATATGCAGTGTATCACTGAAAATTCCTCATAATATATCGTAGATTAACATTGAAAATACTTTATAATGTAACGTAATATGCAGTGTACCATTGAAAATACCTTCTAATATATCGTAGTTTATCATTGAATATACCTTATAATATAACGTAATATGCAGTGTTCCATTGAAAATACCTTATAATATAGCGTAATATGCAGTGTATCATTGAAAATACCTTATAATATAGCTTAATATTCAGTGTATCATTGAAAATACCTTATAATATAACGTAATATACAGTGTATCATTGAAAAAACCTTATAATATAACGTAATATGCAGTGTATCATTGAAAATACCTTGTAATATATCGTAGTTTATCATTGAAAATACCTTATAATATAACGTAATATGCAGTGTATCATTGAAAATACCTTATAATATATCGTAATATACAGTGTATCATTGAAAATACCTTATAATATAACGTAATATGCAGTGTATCATTGAAAATACCTTGTAATATATCGTAGTTTATCATTGAAAATACCTTATAATATAACCTAATATGCAGTGTATCATTGAAAATACCTTATAATATAACGTAATATGCAGTGTATCATTGAAAATACCTTATAATATAACGTAATATGCAGTGTATCTTTGAAAATACCTTATACTATAACGTAATATGCAGTGTATCATTGAAAATACCTTATAATATAACGTAATATGCAGTGTATCATTGAAAATACCTTATAATATAACGTAAAATGCAGGGTGTCATTGGAAATACCTTATAATATAACGTAATATGCAGTGTATCACTGAAAATTCCTCATAATATATCGTAGATTAACATTGAAAATACTTTATAATGTAACGTAATATGCAGTGTACCATTGAAAATACCTTCTAATATATCGTAGTTTATCATTGAATATACCTTATAATATAACGTAATATACAGTGTATCATTGAAAAAACCTTATAATATAACGTAATATGCAGTGTATCATTGAAAATACCTTGTAATATATCGTAGTTTATCATTGAAAATACCTTATAATATAACGTAATATGCAGTGTATCATTGAAAATACCTTATAATATATCGTAATATACAGTGTATCATTGAAAATACCTTATAATATAACGTAATATGCAGTGTATCATTGAAAATACCTTGTAATATATCGTAGTTTATCATTGAAAATACCTTATAATATAACCTAATATGCAGTGTATCATTGAAAATACCTTATAATATAACGTAATATGCAGTGTATCATTGAAAATACCTTATAATATAGCGTAATATGCAGTGTATCATTGAAAATACCTTATAATATAACGTAATATGCAGTGTATCATTGAAAATACCTTATAATATAACGTAGTATGCAGTGTATCTTTGAAAATACCTTATACTATAACGTAATATGCAGTGTATCATTGAAAATACCTTATAATATAACGTAATATGCAGTGTATCATTGAAAATACCTTATAATATAACGTAAAATGCAGGGTGTCATTGGAAATACCTTATAATATAACGTAATATGCAGTGTATCACTGAAAATTCCTCATAATATATCGTAGATTAACATTGAAAATACTTTATAATGTAACGTAATATGCAGTGTACCATTGAAAATACCTTCTAATATATCGTAGTTTATCATTGAATATACCTTATAATATAACGTAATATGCAGTGTATCATTGAAAATACCTTATAATATAGCGTAATATGCAGTGTATCATTGAAAATACCTTATAATATAGCTTAATATTCAGTGTATCATTGAAAATACCTTATAATATAACGTAATATACAGTGTATCATTGAAAAAACCTTATAATATAACGTAATATGCAGTGTATCATTGAAAATACCTTGTAATATATCGTAGTTTATCATTGAAAATACCTTATAATATAACGTAATATGCAGTGTATCATTGAAAATACCTTATAATATAACGTAAAATGCAGGGTGTCATTGAAAATACCTTATAATATATCGTAATATACAGTGTATCATTGAAAATACCTTATAATATAACGTAATATGCAGTGTATCATTGAAAATACCTTGTAATATATCGTATTTTATCATTGAAAATACCTTATAATATAACCTAATATGCAGTGTATCAATGAAAATACCTTATAATATAACGTAATATGCAGTGTATCATTGAAAATACCTTATAATATAGCGTAATATGCAGTGTATCATTGAAAATACCTTATAATATAACGTAATATGCAGTGTATCATTGAAAATACCTTATAATATAACGTAGTATGCAGTGTATCTTTGAAAATATCTTATACTATAACGTAATATGCAGTGTATCATTGAAAATACCTTATAATATAACGTAATATGCAGTGTATCATTGAAAATACCTTATAATATAACGTAAAATGCAGGGTGTCATTGGAAATACCTTATAATATAACGTAATATGCAGTGTATCACTGAAAATTCCTCATAATATATCGTAGATTAACATTGAAAATACTTTATAATGTAACGTAATATGCAGTGTACCATTGAAAATACCTTCTAATATATCGTAGTTTATCATTGAATATACCTTATAATATAACGTAATATGCAGTGTACCATTGAAAATACCTTATAATATAGCGTAATATGCAGTGTATCATTGAAAATACCTTATAATATAGCTTAATATTCAGTGTATCATTGAAAATACCTTATAATATAACGTAATATACAGTGTATCATTGAAAAAACCTTATAATATAACGTAATATGCAGTGTATCATTGAAAATACCTTGTAATATATCGTAGTTTATCATTGAAAATACCTTATAATATAACGTAATATGCAGTGTATCATTGAAAATACCTTATAATATATCGTAATATACAGTGTATCATTGAAAATACCTTATAATATAACGTAATATGCAGTGTATCATTGAAAATACCTTGTAATATATCGTAGTTTATCATTGAAAATACCTTATAATATAACCTAATATGCAGTGTATCATTGAAAATACCTTATAATATAACGTAATATACAGTGTATCATTGAAAATACCTTATAATATAACGTAATATGCAGTGTATTATTGAAAATACCTTGTAATATATCGTAGTTTATCATTGAAAATACCTTATAATATAACGTAATATGCAGTGTATCATTGAAAATACCTTATAATATAACGTAATATGCAGTGTATCATTGAAAATACGTTATAATATAATGTAATATGCAGTGTATCTTTGAAAATACCTTATAATATATCGTAATATGTAGTGCATCTTTGAAAATACCTTATAATATAACGTAATATGCAGTGTATCATTGAAAATACCATCTAATATATCGAAGTTTATCATTGAATATACCTTATAATATAACGTAATATGCAGTGTATCACTGAAAATTCCTCATAATATATCGTAGATTAACATTGAAAATACTTTATAATGTAACGTAATATGCAGTGTACCATTGAAAATACCTTATAATATAACGTAATATGCAGTGTATCATTGAAAATACCTTATAATATAGCGTAATATGCAGTGTATCATTGAAAATACCTTATAATATAACGTAATATGCAGTGTATCATTGAAAATACCTTATAATATAACGTAGTATGCAGTGTATCTTTGAAAATACCTTATACTATAACGTAATATGCAGTGTATCATTGAAAATACCTTATAATATAACGTAATATGCAGTGTATCATTGAAAATACCTTATAATATAACGTAAAATGCAGGGTGTCATTGAAAATACCTTATAATATATCGTAGTATGCAGTGTATCTTTGAAAATACCTTATAATATAACGTAATATGCAGTGTATCATTGAAAATACCTTATAATATAACGTAATATGCAGTGTTTCATTGAAAATACCTTATAATATAACGTAATATGCAGTGTATCATTGAAAATACCTTATAATATAACGTAATATGCAGTGTACCATTGAAAATACCTTATAATATAACGTAATATGCAGTGTATCATTGAAAATACCTTGTAATATATCGTAGTTTATCATTGGAAATACCTTATAATATAACGTAATATGCAGTGTATCACTGAAAATTCCTCATAATATAGCGTAGATTAACATTGAAAATACTTTATAATGTAACGTAATATGCAGTGTACCATTGAAAATACCTTCTAATATATCGTAGTTTATCATTGAATATACCTTATAATATAACGTAATATGCAGTGTACCATTGAAAATACCTTATAATATAGCGTAATATGCAGTGTATCATTGAAAATACCTTATAATATAGCTTAATATTCAGTGTATCATTGAAAATACCTTATAATATAACGTAATATACAGTGTATCATTGAAAAAACCTTATAATATAACGTAATATGCAGTGTATCATTGAAAATACCTTGTAATATATCGTAGTTTATCATTGAAAATACCTTATAATATAACGTAATATGCAGTGTATCATTGAAAATACCTTATAATATAACGTAAAATGCAGGGTGTCATTGAAAATACCTTATAATATATCGTAATATGCAGTGTATCATTGAAAATACCTTATAATATAACGTAATATGCAGTGTATCATTGAAAATACCTTGTAATATATCGTAGTTTATCATTGAAAATACCTTATAATATAACCTAATATGCAGTGTATCATTGAAAATACCTTATAATATAACGTAATATGCAGTGTATCATTGAAAATACCTTATAATATAGCGTAATATGCAGTGTATCATTGAAAATACCTTATAATATAACGTAATATGCAGTGTATCATTGAAAATACCTTATAATATAACGTAGTATGCAGTGTATCTTTGAAAATACCTTATACTATAACGTAATATGCAGTGTATCATTGAAAATACCTTATAATATAACGTAATATGCAGTGTATCATTGAAAATACCTTATAATATAACGTAAAATGCAGGGTGTCATTGGAAATACCTTATAATATAACGTAATATGCAGTGTATCACTGAAAATTCCTCATAATATATCGTAGATTAACATTGAAAATACTTTATAATGTAACGTAATATGCAGTGTACCATTGAAAATACCTTCTAATATATCGTAGTTTATCATTGAATATACCTTATAATATAACGTAATATGCAGTGTACCATTGAAAATACCTTATAATATAGCGTAATATGCAGTGTATCATTGAAAATACCTTATAATATAACGTAATATGCAGTGTATCACTGAAAATTCCTCATAATATATCGTAGATTAACATTGAAAATACTTTATAATGTAACGTAATATGCAGTGTACCATTGAAAATACCTTCTAATATATCGTAGTTTATCATTGAATATACCTTATAATATAACGTAATATGCAGTGTACCATTGAAAATACCTTATAATATAGCGTAATATGCAGTGTATCATTGAAAATACCTTATAATATAGCTTAATATTCAGTGTATCATTGAAAATACCTTATAATATAACGTAATATACAGTGTATCATTGAAAAAACCTTATAATATAACGTAATATGCAGTGTATCATTGAAAATACCTTGTAATATATCGTAGTTTATCATTGAAAATACCTTATAATATAACGTAATATGCAGTGTATCATTGAAAATACCTTATAATATAACGTAATATGCAGTGTATCATTGAAAATACCTTATAATATAGCGTAATATGCAGTGTATCATTGAAAATACCTTATAATATAACGTAATATGCAGTGTATCATTGAAAATACCTTATAATATAACGTAGTATGCAGTGTATCTTTGAAAATACCTTATACTATAACGTAATATGCAGTGTATCATTGAAAATACCTTATAATATAACGTAATATGCAGTGTATCATTGAAAATACCTTATAATATAACGTAAAATGCAGGGTGTCATTGGAAATACCTTATAATATAACGTAATATGCAGTGTATCACTGAAAATTCCTCATAATATATCGTAGATTAACATTGAAAATACTTTATAATGTAACGTAATATGCAGTGTACCATTGAAAATACCTTCTAATATATCGTAGTTTATCATTGAATATACCTTATAATATAACGTAATATGCAGTGTACCATTGAAAATACCTTATAATATAGCGTAATATGCAGTGTATCATTGAAAATACCTTATAATATAGCTTAATATTCAGTGTATCATTGAAAATACCTTATAATATAACGTAATATACAGTGTATCATTGAAAAAACCTTATAATATAACGTAATATGCAGTGTATCATTGAAAATACCTTGTAATATATCGTAGATTAACATTGAAAATACTTTATAATGTAACGTAATATGCAGTGTACCATTGAAAATACCTTATAATATAACGTAATATGCAGTGTATCAATGAAAATACCTTATAATATAGCGTAATATGCAGTGTATCATTGAAAATACCTTATAATATAACGTAATATGCAGTGTATCATTGAAAATACCTTATAATATAACGTAGTATGCAGTGTATCTTTGAAAATACCTTATACTATAACGTAATATGCAGTGTATCATTGAAAATACCTTATAATATAACGTAATATGCAGTGTATCATTGAAAATACCTTATAATATAACGTAATATGCAGTGTATCATTGAAAATACCTTATAATATAACGTAGTATGCAGTGTATCTTTGAAAATACCTTATACTATAACGTAATATGCAGTGTATCATTGAAAATACCTTATAATATAACGTAATATGCAGTGTATCATTGAAAATACCTTATAATATAACGTAAAATGCAGGGTGTCATTGAAAATACCTTATAATATAACGTAATATGCAGTGTATCTTTGAAAATACCTTATAATATAACGTAATATGCAGTGTATCATTGAAAATACCTTATAATATAACGTAATATGCAGTGTTTCATTGAAAATACCTTATAATATAACGTAATATGCAGTGTATCATTGAAAATACCTTATAATATAACGTAATATGCAGTGTACCATTGAAAATACCTTATAATATAACGTAATATGCAGTGTATCATTGAAAATACCTTGTAATATATCGTAGTTTATCATTGGAAATACCTTATAATATAACGTAATATGCAGTGTATCACTGAAAATTCCTCATAATATAGCGTAGATTAACATTGAAAATACTTTATAATGTAACGTAATATGCAGTGTACCATTGAAAATACCTTCTAATATATCGTAGTTTATCATTGAATATACCTTATAATATAACGTAATATGCAGTGTAACATTGAAAATACCTTATAATATAGCGTAATATGCAGTGTATCATTGAAAATACCTTATAATATAGCTTAATATTCAGTGTATCATTGAAAATACCTTATAATATAACGTAATATGCAGTGTATCATTGAAAAAACCTTATAATATAACGTAATATGCAGTGTATCATTGAAAATACCTTGTAATATATCGTAGTTTATCATTGAAAATACCTTATAATATAACGTAATATGCAGTGTATCATTGAAAATACCTTATAATATAACGTAAAATGCAGGGTGTCATTGAAAATACCTTATAATATATCGTAATATGCAGTGTATCATTGAAAATACCTTATAATATAACGTAATATGCAGTGTATCATTGAAAATACCTTGTAATATATCGTAGTTTATCATTGAAAATACCTTATAATATAACCTAATATGCAGTGTATCATTGAAAATACCTTATAATATAACGTAATATGCAGTGTATCATTGAAAATACCTTATAATATAGCGTAATATGCAGTGTATCATTGAAAATACCTTATAATATAACGTAATATGCAGTGTATCATTGAAAATACCTTGTAATATATCGTAGTTTATCATTGAAAATACCTTATAATATAACGTAATATGCAGTGTATCATTGAAAATACCTTATAATATAACGTAAAATGCAGGGTGTCATTGGAAATACCTTATAATATAACGTAATATGCAGTGTATCACTGAAAATTCCTCATAATATAGCGTAGATTAACATTGAAAATACTTTATAATGTAACGTAATATGCAGTGTACCATTGAAAATACCTTCTAATATATCGTAGTTTATCATTGAATATACCGTATAATATAACGTAATATGCAGTGTACCATTGAAAATACCTTATAATATAGCGTAATATGCAGTGTATCATTGAAAATACCTTATAATATAGCTTAATATTCAGTGTATCATTGAAAATACCTTATAATATAACGTAATATACAGTGTATCATTGAAAAAACCTTATAATATAACGTAATATGCAGTGTATCATTGAAAATACCTTGTAATATATCGTAGTTTATCATTGAAAATACCTTATAATATAACGTAATATGCAGTGTATCATTGAAAATACCTTATAATATATCGTAATATACAGTGTATCATTGAAAATACCTTATAATATAACGTAATATGCAGTGTATCATTGAAAATACCTTGTAATATATCGTAGTTTATCATTGAAAATACCTTATAATATAACCTAATATGCAGTGTATCATTGAAAATACCTTATAATATAACGTAATATAGAGTGTATCATTGAAAATACCTTATAATATAACGTAATATGCAGTGTATTATTGAAAATACCTTGTAATATATCGTAGTTTATCATTGAAAATACCTTATAATATAACGTAAAATGCAGGGTGTCATTGGAAATACCTTATAATATAACGTAATATGCAGTGTATCACTGAAAATTCCTCATAATATAGCGTAGATTAACATTGAAAATACTTTATAATGTAACGTAATATGCAGTGTACCATTGAAAATACCTTCTAATATATCGTAGTTTATCATTGAATATACCTTATAATATAACGTAATATGCAGTGTACCATTGAAAATACCTTATAATATAGCGTAATATGCAGTGTATCATTGAAAATACCTTATAATATAGCTTAATATTCAGTGTATCATTGAAAATACCTTATAATATAACGTAATATACAGTGTATCATTTAAAATACCTTATAATATAACGTAATATGCAGTGTATCATTGAAAATACCTTCTAATATATCGTAGTTTATCATTGAAAATACCTTATAATATAACGTAATATGCAGTGTATCATTGAAAATACCTTATAATATATCGTAATATACAGTGTATCATTGAAAATACCTTATAATATAACGTAATATGCAGTGTATCATTGAAAATACCTTATAATATAACGTAATATGCAGTGTATTATTGAAAATACCTTGTAATATATCGTAGTTTATCATTGAAAATACCTTATAATATAACGTAATATGCAGTGTATCATTGAAAATACCTTATAATATAACGTAATATGCAGTGTATCATTGAAAATACGTTATAATATAACGTAATATGCAGTGTATCTTTGAAAATACCTTATAATATATCGTAATTTGTAGTGCATCTTTGAAAATACCTTATAATATAACGTAATATGCAGTGTATCATTGAAAATACCATCTAATATATCGTAGTTTATCATTGAATATACCTTATAATATAACGTAATATGCAGTGTATCACTGAAAATTCCTCATAATATATCGTAGATTAACATTGAAAATACTTTATAATGTAACGTAATATGCAGTGTACCATTGAAAATACCTTATAATATAACGTAATATGCAGTGTATCATTGAAAATACCTTATAATATAGCGTAATATGCAGTGTATCATTGAAAATACCTTATAATATAACGTAATATGCAGTGTATCATTGAAAATACCTTGTAATATATCGTAGTTTATCATTGAAAATACCTTATAATATAACGTAATATGCAGTGTATCATTGAAAATACCTTATAATATATCGTAATATACAGTGTATCATTGAAAATACCTTATAATATAACGTAATATGCAGTGTATCATTGAAAATACCTTATAATATAACGTAATATGCAGTGTATCATTGAAAATACCTTATAATATAGCTTAATATTCAGTGTATCATTGAAAATACCTTATAATATAACGTAATATACAGTGTATCATTGAAAAAACCTTATAATATAACGTAATATGCAGTGTATCATTGAAAATACCTTGTAATATATCGTAGTTTATCATTGAAAATACCTTATAATATAACGTAATATGCAGTGTATCATTGAAAATACCTTATAATATAACGTAAAATGCAGGGTGTCATTGGAAATACCTTATAATATAACGTAATATGCAGTGTATCACTGAAAATTCCTCATAATATAGCGTAGATTAACATTGAAAATACTTTATAATGTAACGTAATATGCAGTGTACCATTGAAAATACCTTCTAATATATCGTAGTTTATCATTGAAAATACCTTATAATATAACCTAATATGCAGTGTATCATTGAAAATACCTTATAATATAACGTAATATACAGTGTATCATTGAAAATACCTTATAATATAACGTAATATGCAGTGTATCACTGAAAATTCCTCATAATATAGCGTAGATTAACATTGAAAATACTTTATAATGTAACGTAATATGCAGTGTACCATTGAAAATACCTTCTAATATATCGTAGTTTATCATTGAATATACCTTATAATATAACGTAATATGCAGTGTACCATTGAAAATACCTTATAATATAGCGTAATATGCAGTGTATCATTGAAAATACCTTATAATATAGCTTAATATTCAGTGTATCATTGAAAATACCTTATAATATAACGTAATATACAGTGTATCATTGAAAAAACCTTATAATATAACGTAATATGCAGTGTATCATTGAAAATACCTTGTAATATATCGTAGTTTATCATTGAAAATACCTTATAATATAACGTAATATGCAGTGTATCATTGAAAATACCTTATAATATATCGTAATATACAGTGTATCATTGAAAATACCTTATAATATAACGTAATATGCAGTGTATCATTGAAAATACCTTATAATATAACGTAATATGCAGTGTATTATTGAAAATACCTTGTAATATATCGTAGTTTATCATTGAAAATACCTTATAATATAACGTAATATGCAGTGTATCATTGAAAATACCTTATAATATAACGTAATATGCAGTGTATCATTGAAAATACGTTATAATATAACGTAATATGCAGTGTATCTTTGAAAATACCTTATAATATATCGTAATTTGTAGTGCATCTTTGAAAATACCTTATAATATAACGTAATATGCAGTGTATCATTGAAAATACCATCTAATATATCGTAGTTTATCATTGAATATACCTTATAATATAACGTAATATGCAGTGTATCACTGAAAATTCCTCATAATATATCGTAGATTAACATTGAAAATACTTTATAATGTAACGTAATATGCAGTGTACCATTGAAAATACCTTATAATATAACGTAATATGCAGTGTATCATTGAAAATACCTTATAATATAGCGTAATATGCAGTGTATCATTGAAAATACCTTATAATATAACGTAATATGCAGTGTATCATTGAAAATATCTTATAATATAACGTAGTATGCAGTGTATCTTTGAAAATACCTTATACTATAACGTAATATGCAGTGTATCATTGAAAACACCTTATAATATAACGTAATATGCAGTGTATCATTGAAAATACCTTATAATATAACGTAAAATGCAGGGTGTCATTGGAAATACCTTATAATATAACGTAATATGCAGTGTATCACTGAAAATTCCTCATAATATATCGTAGATTAACATTGAAAATACTTTATAATGTAACGTAATATGCAGTGTACCATTGAAAATACCTTCTAATATATCGTAGTTTATCATTCAATATACCTTATAATATAACGTAATATGCAGTGTACCATTGAAAATACCTTATAATATAGCGTAATATGCAGTGTATCATTGAAAATACCTTATAATATAGCTTAATATTCAGTGTATTATTGAAAATACCTTATAATATAACGTAGTATGCAGTGTATCTTTGAAAATACCTTATAATATAACGTAATATGCAGTGTATCATTGAAAATACCTTATAATATAACGTAATATGCAGTGTTTCATTGAAAAAACCTTATAATATAACGTAATATGCAGTGTATCATTGAAAATACCTTGTAATATATCGTAGTTTATCATTGAAAATACCTTATAATATAACGTAATATGCAGTGTATCATTGAAAATACCTTATAATATATCGTAATTTGTAGTGCATCTTTGAAAATACCTTATAATATAACGTAATATGCAGTGTATCACTGAAAATTCCTCATAATATATCGTAGATTAACATTGAAAATACTTTATAATGTAACGTAATATGCAGTGTATCATTGAAAATACCTTATAATATAACGTAATATGCAGTGTATCATTGAAAATACCTTATAATATAACGTAATATGCAGTGTACCATTGAAAATACCTTATAATATAACGTAATATGCAGTGTATCATTGAAAATACCTTATAATATAGCGTAATATGCAGTGTATCATTGAAAATACCTTATAATATAACGTTATATGCAGTGTATCATTGAAAATACCTTATAATATAACGTAGTATGCAGTGTATCTTTGAAAATACCTTATACTATAACGTAATATGCAGTGTATCATTGAAAATACCTTATAATATAACGTAATATGCAGTGTATCATTGAAAATACCTTATAATATAACGTAAAATGCAGGGTGTCATTGGAAATACCTTATAATATAACGTAATATGCAGTGTATCACTGAAAATTCCTCATAATATATCGTAGATTAACATTGAAAATACTTTATAATGTAACGTAATATGCAGTGTACCATTGAAAATACCTTATAATATAACGTAATATGCAGTGTATCATTGAAAATACGTTATAATATAACGTAATATGCAGTGTATCTTTGAAAATACCTTATAATATATCGTAATTTGTAGTGCATCTTTGAAAATACCTTATAATATAACGTAATATGCAGTGTATCATTGAAAATACCTTATAATATAACGTAGTATGCAGTGTATCATTGAAAATACCATCTAATATATCGTAGTTTATCATTGAATATACCTTATAATATAACGTAATATGCAGTGTATCACTGAAAATTCCTCATAATATATCGTAGATTAACAATGAAAATACTTTATAATGTAACGTAATATGCAGTGTACCATTGAAAATACCTTATAATATAACGTAATATGCAGTGTATCATTGAAAATACCTTATAATATAGCGTAATATGCAGTGTATCATTGAAAATACCTTATAATATAACGTAATATGCAGTGTATCATTGAAAATACCTTATAATATAACGTAGTATGCAGTGTATCTTTGAAAATACCTTATACTATAACGTAATATGCAGTGTATCATTGAAAATACCTTATAATATAACGTAATATGCAGTGTACCATTGAAAATACCTTCTAATATATCGTAGTTTATCATTGAATATACCTTATAATATAACGTAATATGCAGTGTACCATTGAAAATACCTTATAATATAGCGTAATATGCAGTGTATCATTGAAAATACCTTATAATATAGCTTAATATTCAGTGTATCATTGAAAATACCTTATAATATAACGTAATATACAGTGTATCATTGAAAAAACCTTATAATATAACGTAATATGCAGTGTATCATTGAAAATACCTTGTAATATATCGTAGTTTATCATTGAAAATACCTTATAATATAACGTAATATACAGTGTATCATTGAAAATACCTTATAATATAACGTAATATGCAGTGTATTATTGAAAATACCTTGTAATATATCGTAGTTTATCATTGAAAATACCTTATAATATAACGTAATATGCAGTGTATCATTGAAAATACCTTATAATATAACGTAATATGCAGTGTATCATTGAAAATACGTTATAATATAACGTAATATGCAGTGTATCTTTGAAAATACCTTATAATATATCGTAATTTGTAGTGCATCTTTGAAAATACCTTATAATATAACGTAATATGCAGTGTATCACTGAAAATTCCTCATAATATATCGTAGATTAACATTGAAAATACTTTATAATGTAACGTAATATGCAGTGTACCATTGAAAATACCTTATAATATAACGTAATATGCAGTGTATCATTGAAAATACCTTATAATATAGCGTAATATGCAGTGTATCATTGAAAATACCTTATAATATAACGTAATATGCAGTGTATCATTGAAAATACCTTATAATATAACGTAGTATGCAGTGTATCTTTGAAAATACCTTATACTATAACGTAATATGCAGTGTATCATTGAAAATACCTTATAAGATAACGTAATATGCAGTGTATCATTGAAAATACCTTATAATATAACGTAAAATGCAGGGTGTCATTGGAAATACCTTATAATATAACGTAATATGCAGTGTATCACTGAAAATTCCTCATAATATATCGTAGATTAACATTGAAAATACTTTATAATGTAACGTAATATGCAGTGTACCATTGAAAATACCTTCTAATATATCGTAGTTTATCATTCAATATACCTTATAATATAACGTAATATGCAGTGTACCATTGAAAATACCTTATAATATAGCGTAATATGCAGTGTATCATTGAAAATACCTTATAATATAGCTTAATATTCAGTGTATTATTGAAAATACCTTATAATATAACGTAGTATGCAGTGTATCTTTGAAAATACCTTATAATATGGCGTAATATGCAGTGTATCATTGAAAATACCTTATAATATAACGTAATATGCAGTGTTTCATTGAAAATACCTTATAATATAACGTAATATGCAGTGTATCATTGAAAATACCTTATAATATAACGTAATATGCAGTGTACCATTGAAAATACCTTATAATATATCGTAGTTTATCATTGAAAATACCTTATAATATAACGTAATATGCAGTGTATCATTGAAAATACCTTATAATATAACGTAATATGCAGTGTATCTTTGAAAATACCTTATAATATATCGTAATTTGTAGTGCATCTTTGAAAATACCTTATAATATAACGTAATATGCAGTGTATCACTGAAAATTCCTCATAATATATCGTAGATTAACATTGAAAATACCTTATAATATAGCGTAATATGCAGTGTATCATTGAAAATACCTTATAATATAGCTTAATATTCAGTGTATCATTGAAAATACCTTATAATATAACGTAATATACAGTGTATCATTGAAAAAACCTTATAATATAACGTAATATGCAGTGTATCACTGAAAATTCCTCATAATATATCGTAGATTAACATTGAAAATACTTTATAATGTAACGTAATATGCAGTGTACCATTGAAAATACCTTATAATATAACGTAATATGCAGTGTATCATTGAAAATACCTTATAATATAGCGTAGTATGCAGGGTGTCATTGAAAATACCTTATAATATAACGTAATATGCAGTGTATCACTGAAAATACCTTATAATATAACGTAGTATGCAGTGTATCTTTGAAAATACCTTATAATATATCGTAATTTGTAGTGCATCTTTGAAAATACCTTATAATATAACGTAATATGCAGTGTATCATTGAAAATACGTTATAATATAACGTAATATGCAGTGTATCTTTGAAAATACCTTATAATATATCGTAATTTGTAGTGCATCTTTGAAAATACCTTATAATATAACGTAATATGCAGTGTATCATTGAAAATACCATCTAATATATCGTAGTTTATCATTGAATATACCTTATAATATAACGTAATATGCAGTGTATCACTGAAAATTCCTCATAATATCTCGTAGATTAACATTGAAAATACTTTATAATGTTACGTAATATGCAGTGTACCATTGAAAATACCTTATAATATAACGTAATATGCAGTGTATCATTGAAAATACGTTATAATATAACGTAATATGCAGTGTATCTTTGAAAATACCTTATAATATATCGTAATTTGTAGTGTATCATTGAAAATACCTTATAATATAACGTAGTATGCAGTGTATCTTTGAAAATACCTTATAATATAGCGTAATATGCAGTGTATCATTGAAAATACCTTATAATATAGCTTAATATTCAGTGTATTATTGAAAATACCTTGTAATATATCGTAGTTTATCATTGAAAATACCTTATAATATAACGTAATATGCAGTGTATCATTGAAAATACCTTATAATATAACGTAATATGCAGTGTATCATTCAAAATACGTTATAATATAACGTAATATGCAGTGTATCTTTGAAAATACCTTATAATATATCGTAATTTGTAGTGCATCTTTGAAAATACCTTATAATATAACGTAATATGCAGTGTATCATTGAAAATACCTTATAATATAACGTAGTATGCAGTGTATCATTGAAAATACCATCTAATATATCGTAGTTTATCATTGAATATACCTTATAATATAACGTAATATGCAGTGTATCACTGAAAATTCCTCATAATATATCGTAGATTAACATTGAAAATACTCTATAATGTAACGTAATATGCAGTGTACCATTGAAAATACCTTATAATATAACGTAATATGCAGTGTATCATTGAAAATACCTTATAATATAGCGTAATATGCAGTGTATCATTGAAAATACCTTATAATATAACGTAATATGCAGTGTATCATTGAAAATACCTTATAATATAACGTAGTATGCAGTGTATCTTTGAAAATACCTTATAATATATCGTAATTTGTAGTGCATCTTTGAAAATACCTTATAATATAACGTAACATGCAGTGTATCATTGAAAATACGTTATAATATAACGTAATATGCAGTGTATCATTGAAAATACCTTATAATATATCGTAATTTGTAGTGCATCTTTGAAAATACCTTATAATATAACGTAATATGCAGTGTATCATTGAAAATACCATCTAATATATCGTAGTTTATCATTGAATATACCTTATAATATAACGTAATATGCAGTGTATCACTGAAAATTCCTCATAATATATCGTAGATTAACATTGAAAATACTTTATAATGTTACGTAATATGCAGTGTACCATTGAATATACCTTATAATATAACGTAATATGCAGTGTATCATTGAAAATACGTTATAATATAACGTAATATGCAGTGTATCTTTGAAAATACCTTATAATATATCGTAATTTGTAGTGTATCATTGAAAATACCTTATAATATAACGTAATATGCAGTGTATCTTTGAAAATACCTTATACTATAACGTAATATGCAGTGTATCATTGAAAATACCTTATAATATAACGTAATATGCAGTGTATCATTGAAAATACCTTATAATATAACGTAAAATGCAGGGTGTCATTGGAAATACCTTATAATATAACGTAATATGCAGTGTATCACTGAAAATTCCTCATAATATATCGTAGATTAACATTGAAAATACTTTATAATGTAACGTAATATGCAGTGTACCATTGAAAATACCTTCTAATATATCGTAGTTTATCATTGAATATACCTTATAATATAACGTAATATGCAGTGTACCATTGAAAATACCTTATAATATAGCGTAATATGCAGTGTATCATTGAAAATACCTTATAATATAGCTTAATATTCAGTGTATTATTGAAAATACCTTATAATATAACGTAGTATGCAGTGTATCATTGAAAATACCATCTAATATATCGTAGTTTATCATTGAATATACCTTATAATATAACGTAATATGCAGTGTATCACTGAAAATTCCTCATAATATATCGTAGATTAACATTGAAAATACCTTATAATATAACGTAATATGCAGTGTATCATTGAAAATACCTTATAATATAACGTAATATACAGTGTATCATTGAAAATACCTTATAATATATCGTAATTTGTAGTCCATCTTTGAAAATACCTTATAATATAACGTAAAATGCAGGGTGTCATTGGAAATACCTTATAATATAACGTAATATGCAGTGTATCACTGAAAATTCCTCATAATATATCGTAGATTAACATTGAAAATACTTTATAATGTAACGTAATATGCAGTGTACCATTGAAAATACCTTCTAATATATCGTAGTTTATCATTGAATATACCTTATAATATAACGTAATATGCAGTGTACCATTGAAAATACCTTATAATATAGCGTAATATGCAGTGTATCATTGAAAATACCTTATAATATAGCTTAATATTCAGTGTATCATTGAAAATACCTTATAATATAACGTAATATACAGTGTATCATTGAAAAAACCTTATAATATAACGTAATATGCAGTGTATCATTGAAAATACCTTGTAATATATCGTAGTTTATCATTGAAAATACCTTATAATATAACGTAATATGCAGTGTATCATTGAAAATACCTTATAATATATCGTAATATACAGTGTATCATTGAAAATACCTTATAATATAACGTAATATGCAGTGTATCATTGAAAATACCTTGTAATATATCGTAGTTTATCATTGAAAATACCTTATAATATAACCTAATATGCAGTGTATCATTGAAAATACCTTATAATATAACGTAATATGCAGTGTATCATTGAAAATACCTTATAATATAACGTAGTATGCAGTGTATCTTTGAAAATACCTTATACTATAACGTAATATGCAGTGTATCATTGAAAATACCTTATAATATAACGTAATATGCAGTGTATCATTGAAAATACCTTATAATATAACGTAAAATGCAGGGTGTCATTGGAAATACCTTATAATATAACGTAATATGCAGTGTATCACTGAAAATTCCTCATAATATATCGTAGATTAACATTGAAAATACTTTATAATGTAACGTAATATGCAGTGTACCATTGAAAATACCTTCTAATATATCGTAGTTTATCATTGAATATACCTTATAATATAACGTAATATACAGTGTATCATTGAAAAAACCTTATAATATAACGTAATATGCAGTGTATCATTGAAAATACCTTGTAATATATCGTAGTTTATCATTGAAAATACCTTATAATATAACGTAATATGCAGTGTATCATTGAAAATACCTTATAATATATCGTAATATACAGTGTATCATTGAAAATACCTTATAATATAACGTAATATGCAGTGTATCATTGAAAATACCTTCTAATATATCGTAGTTTATCATTGAAAATACCTTATAATATAACCTAATATGCAGTGTATCATTGAAAATACCTTATAATATAACGTAATATGCAGTGTATCATTGAAAATACCTTATAATATAACGTAATATGCAGTGTATCATTGAAAATACCTTATAATATAACGTAATATGCAGTGTATCATTGAAAATACCTTATAATATAACGTAGTATGCAGTGTATCTTTGAAAATACCTTATACTATAACGTAATATGCAGTGTATCATTGAAAATACCTTATAATATAACGTAATATGCAGTGTATCATTGAAAATACCTTATAATATAACGTAAAATGCAGGGTGTCATTGGAAATACCTTATAATATAACGTAATATGCAGTGTATCACTGAAAATTCCTCATAATATATCGTAGATTAACATTGAAAATACTTTATAACGTAACGTAATATGCAGTGTACCATTGAAAATACCTTCTAATATATCGTAGTTTATCATTGAATATACCTTATAATATAACGTAATATGCAGTGTACCATTGAAAATACCTTATAATATAGCGTAATATGCAGTGTATCATTGAAAATACCTTATAATATAGCTTAATATTCAGTGTATCATTGAAAATACCTTATAATATAACGTAATATACAGTGTATCATTGAAAAAACCTTATAATATAACGTAATATGCAGTGTATCATTGAAAATACCTTGTAATATATCGTAGTTTATCATTGAAAATACCTTATAATATAACGTAATATGCAGTGTATCATTGAAAATACCTTATAATATATCGTAATATACAGTGTATCATTGAAAATACCTTATAATATAACGTAATATGCAGTGTATCATTGAAAATACCTTGTAATATATCGTAGTTTATCATTGAAAATACCTTATAATATAACCTAATATGCAGTGTATCATTGAAAATACCTTATAATATAACGTAAAATGCAGGGTGTCATTGAAAATACCTTATAATATATCGTAATATACAGTGTATCATTGAAAATACCTTATAATATAACGTAATATGCAGTGTATCATTGAAAATACCTTGTAATATATCGTAGTTTATCATTGAAAATACCTTATAATATAACCTAATATGCAGTGTATCAATGAAAATACCTTATAATATAACGTAATATGCAGTGTATCATTGAAAATACCTTATAATATAGCGTAATATGCAGTGTATCATTGAAAATACCTTATAATATAACGTAATATGCAGTGTATCATTGAAAATACCTTATAATATAACGTAGTATGCAGTGTATCTTTGAAAATACCTTATACTATAACGTAATATGCAGTGTATCATTGAAAATACCTTATAATATAACGTAATATGCAGTGTATCATTGAAAATACCTTATAATATAACGTAAAATGCAGGGTGTCATTGGAAATACCTTATAATATAACGTAATATGCAGTGTATCACTGAAAATTCCTCATAATATATCGTAGATTAACATTGAAAATACTTTATAATGTAACGTAATATGCAGTGTACCATTGAAAATACCTTCTAATATATCGTAGTTTATCATTGAATATACCTTATAATATAACGTAATATGCAGTGTACCATTGAAAATACCTTATAATATAGCGTAATATGCAGTGTATCATTGAAAATACCTTATAATATAGCTTAATATTCAGTGTATCATTGAAAATACCTTATAATATAACGTAATATACAGTGTATCATTGAAAAAACCTTATAATATAACGTAATATGCAGTGTATCATTGAAAATACCTTGTAATATATCGTAGTTTATCATTGAAAATACCTTATAATATAACGTAATATGCAGTGTATCATTGAAAATACCTTATAATATATCGTAATATACAGTGTATCATTGAAAATACCTTATAATATAACGTAATATGCAGTGTATCATTGAAAATACCTTGTAATATATCGTAGTTTATCATTGAAAATACCTTATAATATAACCTAATATGCAGTGTATCATTGAAAATACCTTATAATATAACGTAATATACAGTGTATCATTGAAAATACCTTATAATATAACGTAATATGCAGTGTATTATTGAAAATACCTTGTAATATATCGTAGTTTATCATTGAAAATACCTTATAATATAACGTAATATGCAGTGTATCATTGAAAATACCTTATAATATAACGTAATATGCAGTGTATCATTGAAAATACGTTATAATATAATGTAATATGCAGTGTATCTTTGAAAATACCTTATAATATATCGTAATTTGTAGTGCATCTTTGAAAATACCTTATAATATAACGTAATATGCAGTGTATCATTGAAAATACCATCTAATATATCGAAGTTTATCATTGAATATACCTTATAATATAACGTAATATGCAGTGTATCACTGAAAATTCCTCATAATATATCGTAGATTAACATTGAAAATACTTTATAATGTAACGTAATATGCAGTGTACCATTGAAAATACCTTATAATATAACGTAATATGCAGTGTATCATTGAAAATACCTTATAATATAGCGTAATATGCAGTGTATCATTGAAAATACCTTATAATATAACGTAATATGCAGTGTATCATTGAAAATACCTTATAATATAACGTAGTATGCAGTGTATCTTTGAAAATACCTTATACTATAACGTAATATGCAGTGTATCATTGAAAATACCTTATAATATAACGTAATATGCAGTGTATCATTGAAAATACCTTATAATATAACGTAAAATGCAGGGTGTCATTGAAAATACCTTATAATATAACGTAGTATGCAGTGTATCTTTGAAAATACCTTATAATATAACGTAATATGCAGTGTATCATTGAAAATACCTTATAATATAACGTAATATGCAGTGTTTCATTGAAAATACCTCATAATATAACGTAATATGCAGTGTATCATTGAAAATACCTTATAATATAACGTAATATGCAGTGTACCATTGAAAATACCTTATAATATAACGTAATATGCAGTGTATCATTGAAAATACCTTGTAATATATCGTAGTTTATCATTGGAAATACCTTATAATATAACGTAATATGCAGTGTATCACTGAAAATTCCTCATAATATATCGTAGATTAACATTGAAAATACTTTATAATGTAACGTAATATGCAGTGTACCATTGAAAATACCTTATAATATAACGTAATATGCAGTGTATCATTGAAAATACCTTATAATATAGCGTAATATGCAGTGTACCATTGAAAATACCTTATAATATAACGTAATATGCAGTGTATCACTGAAAATTCCTCATAATATATCGTAGATTAACATTGAAAATACTTTATAATGTAACGTAATATGCAGTGTACCATTGAAAATACCTTATAATATAACGTAATATGCAGTGTATCATTGAAAATACCTTATAATATAGCGTAATATGCAGTGTATCATTGAAAATACCTTATAATATAGCGTAATATGCAGTGTATCATTGAAAATACCTTATAATATAACGTAATATGCAGTGTATCATTGAAAATACCTTATAATATAACGTAGTATGCAGTGTATCTTTGAAAATACCTTATACTATAACGTAATATGCAGTGTATCATTGAAAATACCTTATAATATAACGTAATATGCAGTGTATCATTGAAAATACCTTATAATATAACGTAAAATGCAGGGTGTCATTGAAAATACCTTCTAATATATCGTAATATGCAGTGTATCTTTGAAAATACCTTATAATATAACGTAATATGCAGTGTATCATTGAAAATACCTTATAATATAACGTAATATGCAGTGTTTCATTGAAAATACCTTATAATATAACGTAATATGCAGTGTATCATTGAAAATACCTTATAATATAACGTAATATGCAGTGTACCATTGAAAATACCTTATAATATAACGTAATATGCAGTGTATCATTGAAAATACCTTGTAATATATCGTAGTTTATCATTGGAAATACCTTATAATATAACGTAATATGCAGTGTATCACTGAAAATTCCTCATAATATAGCGTAGATTAACATTGAAAATACTTTATAATGTAACGTAATATGCAGTGTACCATTGAAAATACCTTCTAATATATCGTAGTTTATCATTGAATATACCTTATAATATAACGTAATATGCAGTGTACCATTGAAAATACCTTATAATATAGCGTAATATGCAGTGTATCATTGAAAATACCTTATAATATAGCTTAATATTCAGTGTATCATTGAAAATACCTTATAATATAACGTAATATACAGTGTATCATTGAAAAAACCTTATAATATAACGTAATATGCAGTGTATCATTGAAAATACCTTGTAATATATCGTAGTTTATCATTGAAAATACCTTATAATATAACGTAATATGCAGTGTATCATTGAAAATACCTTATAATATAACGTAAAATGCAGGGTGTCATTGAAAATACCTTATAATATAACGTAATATGCAGTGTATCATTGAAAATACCTTATAATATAACGTAATATGCAGTGTATCATTGAAAATACCTTGTAATATATCGTAGTTTATCATTGAAAATACCTTATAATATAACCTAATATGCAGTGTATCATTGAAAATACCTTATAATATAACGTAATATGCAGTGTATCATTGAAAATACCTTATAATATAGCGTAATATGCAGTGTATCATTGAAAATACCTTATAAAATAATGTAATATGCAGTGTATCATTGAAAATACCTTATAATATAACGTAGTATGCAGTGTATCTTTGAAAATACCTTATACTATAACGTAATATGCAGTGTATCATTGAAAATACCTTATAATATAACGTAATATGCAGTGTATCATTGAAAATACCTTATAATATAACGTAAAATGCAGGGTGTCATTGGAAATACCTTATAATATAACGTAATATGCAGTGTATCACTGAAAATTCCTCATAATATATCGTAGATTAACATTGAAAATACTTTATAATGTAACGTAATATGCAGTGTACCATTGAAAATACCTTCTAATATATCGTAGTTTATCATTGAATATACCTTATAATATAACGTAATATGCAGTGTACCATTGAAAATACCTTATAATATAGCGTAATATGCAGTGTATCATTGAAAATACCTTATAATATAGCTTAATATTCAGTGTATCATTGAAAATACCTTATAATATAACGTAATATACAGTGTATCATTGAAAAAACCTTATAATATAACGTAATATGCAGTGTATCATTGAAAATACCTTGTAATATATCGTAGTTTATCATTGAAAATACCTTATAATATAACGTAATATGCAGTGTATCATTGAAAATACCTTATAATATATCGTAATATACAGTGTATCATTGAAAATACTTTATAATATAACGTAATATGCAGTGTATCATTGAAAATACCTTGTAATATATCGTAGTTTATCATTGAAAATACCTTATAATATAACCTAATATGCAGTGTATCATTGAAAATACCTTATAATATAACGTAATATACAGTGTATCATTGAAAATACCTTATAATATAACGTAATATGCAGTGTATTATTGAAAATACCTTGTAATATATCGTAGTTTATCATTGAAAATACCTTATAATATAACGTAATATGCAGTGTATCATTGAAAATACCTTATAATATAACGTAATATGCAGTGTATCATTGAAAATACGTTATAATATAATGTAATATGCAGTGTATCTTTGAAAATACCTTATAATATATCGTAATTTGTAGTGCATCTTTGAAAATACCTTATAAAATAACGTAATATGCAGTGTATCATTGAAAATACCATCTAATATATCGAAGTTTATCATTGAATATACCTTATAATATAACGTAATATGCAGTGTATCACTGAAAATTCCTCATAATATATCGTAGATTAACATTGAAAATACTTTATAATGTAACGTAATATGCAGTGTACCATTGAAAATACCTTATAATATAACGTAATATGCAGTGTATCATTGAAAATACCTTATAATATAGCGTAATATGCAGTGTATCATTGAAAATACCTTATAATATAACGTAATATGCAGTGTATCATTGAAAATACCTTATAATATAACGTAGTATGCAGTGTATCTTTGAAAATACCTTATACTATAACGTAATATGCAGTGTATCATTGAAAATACCTTATAATATAACGTAATATGCAGTGTATCATTGAAAATACCTTATAATATAACGTAAAATGCAGGGTGTCATTGAAAATACCTTATAATATAACGTAGTATGCAGTGTATCTTTGAAAATACCTTATAATATAACGTAATATGCAGTGTATCATTGAAAATACCTTATAATATAACGTAATATGCAGTGTTTCATTGAAAATACCTTATAATATAACGTAATATGCAGTGTATCATTGAAAATACCTTATAATATAACGTAATATGCAGTGTACCATTGAAAATACCTTATAATATAACGTAATATGCAGTGTATCATTGAAAATACCTTGTAATATATCGTAGTTTATCATTGAATATACCTTATAATATAACGTAATATGCAGTGTATCACTGAAAATTCCTCATAATATATCGTAGATTAACATTGAAAATACTTTATAATGTAACGTAATATGCAGTGTACCATTGAAAATACCTTATAATATAACGTAATATGCAGTGTATCATTGAAAATACGTTATAATATAACGTAATATGCAGTGTATCTTTGAAAATACCTTATAATATATCGTAATTTGTAGTGCATCTTTGAAAATACCTTATAATATAACGTAATATGCAGTGTATCATTGGAAATACCTTATAATATAACGTAATATGCAGTGTATCACTGAAAATTCCTCATAATATAGCGTAGATTAACATTGAAAATACTTTATAATGTAACGTAATATGCAGTGTACCATTGAAAATACCTTCTAATATATCGTAGTTTATCATTGAATATACCTTATAATATAACGTAATATGCAGTGTACCATTGAAAATACCTTATAATATAGCGTAATATGCAGTGTATCATTGAAAATACCTTATAATATAGCTTAATATTCAGTGTATCATTGAAAATACCTTATAATATAACGTAATATACAGTGTATCATTGAAAAAACCTTATAATATAACGTAATATGCAGTGTATCATTGAAAATACCTTGTAATATATCGTAGTTTATCATTGAAAATACCTTATAATATAACGTAATATGCAGTGTATCATTGAAAATACCTTATAATATAACGTAAAATGCAGGGTGTCATTGGAAATACCTTATAATATAACGTAATATGCAGTGTATCACTGAAAATTCCTCATAATATAGCGTAGATTAACATTGAAAATACTTTATAATGTAACGTAATATGCAGTGTACCATTGAAAATACCTTCTAATATATCGTAGTTTATCATTGAATATACCGTATAATATAACGTAATATGCAGTGTACCATTGAAAATACCTTATAATATAGCGTAATATGCAGTGTATCATTGAAAATACCTTATAATATAGCTTAATATTCAGTGTATCATTGAAAATACCTTATAATATAACGTAATATACAGTGTATCATTGAAAAAACCTTATAATATAACGTAATATGCAGTGTATCATTGAAAATACCTTGTAATATATCGTAGTTTATCATTGAAAATACCTTATAATATAACGTAATATGCAGTGTATCATTGAAAATACCTTATAATATATCGTAATATACAGTGTATCATTGAAAATACCTTATAATATAACGTAATATGCAGTGTATCATTGAAAATACCTTGTAATATATCGTAGTTTATCATTGAAAATACCTTATAATATAACCTAATATGCAGTGTATCATTGAAAATACCTTATAATATAACGTAATATACAGTGTATCATTGAAAATACCTTATAATATAACGTAATATGCAGTGTATTATTGAAAATACCTTGTAATATATCGTAGTTTATCATTGAAAATACCTTATAATATAACGTAAAATGCAGGGTGTCATTGGAAATACCTTATAATATAACGTAATATGCAGTGTATCACTGAAAATTCCTCATAATATAGCGTAGATTAACATTGAAAATACTTTATAATGTAACGTAATATGCAGTGTACCATTGAAAATACCTTCTAATATATCGTAGTTTATCATTGAATATACCTTATAATATAACGTAATATGCAGTGTACCATTGAAAATACCTTATAATATAGCGTAATATGCAGTGTATCATTGAAAATACCTTATAATATAGCTTAATATTCAGTGTATCATTGAAAATACCTTATAATATAACGTAATATACAGTGTATCATTGAAAAAACCTTATAATATAACGTAATATGCAGTGTATCATTGAAAATACCTTGTAATATATCGTAGTTTATCATTGAAAATACCTTATAATATAACGTAATATGCAGTGTATCATTGAAAATACCTTATAATATATCGTAATATACAGTGTATCATTGAAAATACCTTATAATATAACGTAATATGCAGTGTATCATTGAAAATACCTTATAATATAACGTAATATGCAGTGTATTATTGAAAATACCTTGTAATATATCGTAGTTTATCATTGAAAATACCTTATAATATAACGTAATATGCAGTGTATCATTGAAAATACCTTATAATATAACGTAATATGCAGTGTATCATTGAAAATACGTTATAATATAACGTAATATGCAGTGTATCTTTGAAAATACCTTATAATATATCGTAATTTGTAGTGTATCTTTGAAAATACCTTATAATATAACGTAATATGCAGTGTATCATTGAAAATACCATCTAATATATCGTAGTTTATCATTGAATATACCTTATAATATAACGTAATATGCAGTGTATCACTGAAAATTCCTCATAATATATCGTAGATTAACATTGAAAATACTTTATAATGTAACGTAATATGCAGTGTACCATTGAAAATACCTTATAATATAACGTAATATGCAGTGTATCATTGAAAATACCTTATAATATAGCGTAATATGCAGTGTATCATTGAAAATACCTTATAATATAACGTAATATGCAGTGTATCATTGAAAATACCTTGTAATATATCGTAGTTTATCATTGAAAATACCTTATAATATAACGTAATATGCAGTGTATCATTGAAAATACCTTATAATATATCGTAATATACAGTGTATCATTGAAAATACCTTATAATATAACGTAATATGCAGTGTATCATTGAAAATACCTTATAATATAACGTAATATGCAGTGTATCATTGAAAATACCTTATAATATAGCTTAATATTCAGTGTATCATTGAAAATACCTTATAATATAACGTAATATGCAGTGTATCATTGAAAATACCTTGTAATATATCGTAGTTTATCATTGAAAATACCTTATAATATAACGTAATATGCAGTGTATCATTGAAAATACCTTATAATATAACGTAAAATGCAGGGTGTCATTGGAAATACCTTATAATATAACGTAATATGCAGTGTATCACTGAAAATTCCTCATAATATAGCGTAGATTAACATTGAAAATACTTTATAATGTAACGTAATATGCAGTGTACCATTGAAAATACCTTCTAATATATCGTAGTTTATCATTGAATATACCTTATAATATAACGTAATATGCAGTGTACCATTGAAAATACCTTATAATATAGCGTAATATGCAGTGTATCATTGAAAATACCTTATAATATAGCTTAATATTCAGTGTATCATTGAAAATACCTTATAATATAACGTAATATACAGTGTATCATTGAAAAAACCTTATAATATAACGTAATATGCAGTGTATCATTGAGAATACCTTGTAATATATCGTAGTTTATCATTGAAAATACCTTATAATATAACGTAATATGCAGTGTATCATTGAAAATACCTTATAATATATCGTAATATACAGTGTATCATTGAAAATACCTTATAATATAACGTAATATGCAGTGTATCATTGAAAATACCTTGTAATATATCGTAGTTTATCATTGAAAATACCTTATAATATAACCTAATATGCAGTGTATCATTGAAAATACCTTATAATATAACGTAATATACAGTGTATCATTGAAAATACCTTATAATATAACGTAATATGCAGTGTATCACTGAAAATTCCTCATAATATAGCGTAGATTAACATTGAAAATACTTTATAATGTAACGTAATATGCAGTGTACCATTGAAAATACCTTCTAATATATCGTAGTTTATCATTGAATATACCTTATAATATAACGTAATATGCAGTGTACCATTGAAAATACCTTATAATATAGCGTAATATGCAGTGTATCATTGAAAATACCTTATAATATAGCTTAATATTCAGTGTATCATTGAAAATACCTTATAATATAACGTAATATACAGTGTATCATTGAAAAAACCTTATAATATAACGTAATATGCAGTGTATCATTGAAAATACCTTGTAATATATCGTAGTTTATCATTGAAAATACCTTATAATATAACGTAATATGCAGTGTACCATTGAAAATACCTTATAATATAACGTAATATGCAGTGTATCATTGAAAATACCTTATAATATAGCGTAATATGCAGTGTATCATTGAAAATACCTTATAATATAACGTAATATGCAGTGTATCATTGAAAATATCTTATAATATAACGTAGTATGCAGTGTATCTTTGAAAATACCTTATACTATAACGTAATATGCAGTGTATCATTGAAAACACCTTATAATATAACGTAATATGCAGTGTATCATTGAAAATACCTTATAATATAACGTAAAATGCAGGGTGTCATTGGAAATACCTTATAATATAACGTAATATGCAGTGTATCACTGAAAATTCCTCATAATATATCGTAGATTAACATTGAAAATACTTTATAATGTAACGTAATATGCAGTGTACCATTGAAAATACCTTCTAATATATCGTAGTTTATCATTCAATATACCTTATAATATAACGTAATATGCAGTGTACCATTGAAAATACCTTATAATATAGCGTAATATGCAGTGTATCATTGAAAATACCTTATAATATAACGTAATATGCAGTGTATCATTGAAAATACCTTATAATATAACGTAATATGCAGTGTTTCATTGAAAATACCTTATAATATAACGTAATATGCAGTGTATCATTGAAAATACCTTATAATATAACGTAATATGCAGTGTACCATTGAAAATACCTTATAATATATCGTAGTTTATCATTGAAAATACCTTATAATATAACGTAATATGCAGTGTATCATTGAAAATACCTTATAATATAACGTAATATGCAGTGTATCTTTGAAAATACCTTATAATATATCGTAATTTGTAGTGCATCTTTGAAAATACCTTATAATATAACGTAATATGCAGTGTATCACTGAAAATTCCTCATAATATATCGTAGATTAACATTGAAAATACTTTATAATGTAACGTAATATGCAGTGTACCATTGAAAATACCTTATAATATAGCGTAATATGCAGTGTATCATTGAAAATACCTTATAATATAGCGTAATATGCAGTGTACCATTGAAAATACCTTATAATATAACGTAATATGCAGTGTATCACTGAAAATTCCTCATAATATATCGTAGATTAACATTGAAAATACTTTATAATGTAACGTAATATGCAGTGTACCATTGAAAATACCTTATAATATAACGTAATATGCAGTGTATCATTGAAAATACCTTATAATATAGCGTAATATGCAGTGTACCATTGAAAATACCTTATAATATAACGTAATATGCAGTGTATCATTGAAAATACCTTATAATATAACGTAATATGCAGTGTATCATTGAAAATACCTTATAATATAACGTAATATGCAGTGTATCATTGAAAATACGTTATAATATAACGTAATATGCAGTGTATCATTGAAAATACCTTATAATATAACGTAATATGCAGTGTATCATTGAAAATATCTTATAATATAACGTAGTATGCAGTGTATCTTTGAAAATACCTTATACTATAACGTAATATGCAGTGTATCATTGAAAATACCTTATAATATAACGTAATATGCAGTGTATCATTGAAAATACCTTATAATATAACGTAAAATGCAGGGTGTCATTGGAAATACCTTATAATATAACGTAATATGCAGTGTATCACTGAAAATTCCTCATAATATATCGTAGATTAACATTGAAAATACTTTATAATGTAACGTAATATGCAGTGTACCATTGAAAATACCTTCTAATATATCGTAGTTTATCATTCAATATACCTTATAATATAACGTAATATGCAGTGTACCATTGAAAATACCTTATAATATAGCGTAATATGCAGTGTATCATTGAAAATACCTTATAATATAGCTTAATATTCAGTGTATTATTGAAAATACCTTATAATATAACGTAATATGCAGTGTATCTTTGAAAATACCTTATAATATAACGTAATATGCAGTGTATCATTGAAAATACCTTATAATATAACGTAATATGCAGTGTTTCATTGAAAATACCTTATAATATAACGTAATATGCAGTGTATCATTGAAAATACCTTATAATATAACGTAATATGCAGTGTACCATTGAAAATACCTTATAATATATCGTAGTTTATCATTGAAAATACCTTATAATATAACGTAATATGCAGTGTATCATTGAAAATACCTTATAATATAACGTAATATGCAGTGTATCATTGAAAATACCTTATAATATATCGTAATTTGTAGTGCATCTTTGAAAATACCTTATAATATAACGTAATATGCAGTGTATCACTGAAAATTCCTCATAATATATCGTAGATTAACATTGAAAATACTTTATAATGTAACGTAATATGCAGTGTACCATTGAAAATACCTTATAATATAACGTAATATGCAGTGTATCATTGAAAATACCTTATAATATAGCGTAATATGCAGTGTACCATTGAAAATACCTTATAATATAACGTAATATGCAGTGTATCATTGAAAATACCTTATAATATAGCGTAATATGCAGTGTATCATTGAAAATACCTTATAATATAACGTAATATGCAGTGTATCATTGAAAATACCTTATAATATAACGTAGTATGCAGTGTATCTTTGAAAATACCTTATACTATAACGTAATATGCAGTGTATCATTGAAAATACCTTATAATATAACGTAATATGCAGTGTATCATTGAAAATACCTTATAATATAACGTAAAATGCAGGGTGTCATTGGAAATACCTTATAATATAACGTAATATGCAGTGTATCACTGAAAATTCCTCATAATATATCGTAGATTAACATTGAAAATACTGTATAATGTAACGTAATATGCAGTGTACCATTGAAAATACCTTATAATATAACGTAATATGCAGTGTATCATTGAAAATACGTTATAATATAACGTAATATGCAGTGTATCTTTGAAAATACCTTATAATATATCGTAATTTGTAGTGCATCTTTGAAAATACCTTATAATATAACGTAATATGCAGTGTATCATTGAAAATACCTTATAATATAACGTAGTATGCAGTGTATCATTGAAAATACCATCTAATATATCGTAGTTTATCATTGAATATACCTTATAATATAACGTAATATGCAGTGTATCACTGAAAATTCCTCATAATATATCGTAGATTAACATTGAAAATACTTTATAATGTAACGTAATATGCAGTGTACCATTGAAAATACCTTATAATATAACGTAATATGCAGTGTATCATTGAAAATACCTTATAATATAGCGTAATATGCAGTGTATCATTGAAAATACCTTATAATATAACGTAATATGCAGTGTATCATTGAAAATACCTTATAATATAACGTAGTATGCAGTGTATCTTTGAAAATACCTTATACTATAACGTAATATGCAGTGTATCATTGAAAATACCTTATAATATAACGTAATATGCAGTGTACCATTGAAAATACCTTCTAATATATCGTAGTTTATCATTGAATATAACTTATAATATAACGTAATATGCAGTGTACCATTGAAAATACCTTATAATATAGCGTAATATGCAGTGTATCATTGAAAATACCTTATAATATAGCTTAATATTCAGTGTATCATTGAAAATACCTTATAATATAACGTAATATACAGTGTATCATTGAAAAAACCTTATAATATAACGTAATATGCAGTGTATCATTGAAAATACCTTGTAATATATCGTAGTTTATCATTGAAAATACCTTATAATATAACGTAATATACAGTGTATCATTGAAAATACCTTATAATATAACGTAATATGCAGTGTATTATTGAAAATACCTTGTAATATATCGTAGTTTATCATTGAAAATACCTTATAATATAACGTAATATGCAGTGTATCATTGAAAATACCTTATAATATAACGTAATATGCAGTGTATCATTGAAAATACGTTATAATATAACGTAATATGCAGTGTATCTTTGAAAATACCTTATAATATATCGTAATTTGTAGTGCATCTTTGAAAATACCTTATAATATAACGTAATATGCAGTGTATCATTGAAAATACCATCTAATATATCGTAGTTTATCATTGAATATACCTTATAATATAACGTAATATGCAGTGTATCACTGAAAATTCCTCATAATATATCGTAGATTAACATTGAAAATACTTTATAATGTAACGTAATATGCAGTGTACCATTGAAAATACCTTATAATATAACGTAATATGCAGTGTATCATTGAAAATACCTTATAATATAGCGTAATATGCAGTGTATCATTGAAAATACCTTATAATATAACGTAATATGCAGTGTATCATTGAAAATACCTTATAATATAACGTAGTATGCAGTGTATCTTTGAAAATACCTTATACTATAACGTAATATGCAGTGTATCATTGAAAATACCTTATAATATAACGTAATATGCAGTGTATCATTGAAAATACCTTATAATATAACGTAAAATGCAGGGTGTCATTGGAAATACCTTATAATATAACGTAATATGCAGTGTATCACTGAAAATTCCTCATAATATATCGTAGATTAACATTGAAAATACTTTATAATGTAACGTAATATGCAGTGTACCATTGAAAATACCTTCTAATATATCGTAGTTTATCATTCAATATACCTTATAATATAACGTAATATGCAGTGTACCATTGAAAATACCTTATAATATAGCGTAATATGCAGTGTATCATTGAAAATACCTTATAATATAACGTAATATGCAGTGTATCATTGAAAATACCTTATAATATAACGTAGTATGCAGTGTATCTTTGAAAATACCTTATAATATAACGTAATATGCAGTGTATCATTGAAAATACCTTATAATATAACGTAATATGCAGTGTATCATTGAAAATACCTTATAATATAACGTAATATGCAGTGTATCATTGAAAATACCATCTAATATATCGTAGTTTATCATTGAATATACCTTATAATATAACGTAATATGCAGTGTATCACTGAAAATTCCTCATAATATATCGTAGATTAACATTGAAAATACTTTATAATGTAACGTAATATGCAGTGTACCATTGAAAATACCTTATAATATAACGTAATATGCAGTGTATCATTGAAAATACCTTATAATATAGCGTAATATGCAGTGTATCATTGAAAATACCTTATAATATAACGTAATATGCAGTGTATCATTGAAAATACCTTATAATATAACGTAGTATGCAGTGTATCTTTGAAAATACCTTATACTATAACGTAATATGCAGTGTATCATTGAAAATACCTTATAATATAACGTAATATGCAGTGTATCATTGAAAATACCTTATAATATAACGTAAAATGCAGGGTGTCATTGGAAATACCTTATAATATAACGTAATATGCAGTGTATCACTGAAAATTCCTCATAATATATCGTAGATTAACATTGAAATTACTTTATAATGTAACGTAATATGCAGTGTACCATTGAAAATACCTTCTAATATATCGTAGTTTATCATTCAATATACCTTATAATATAACGTAATATGCAGTGTATCATTGAAAATACCTTATAATATAACGTAATATGCAGTGTATCATTGAAAATACCTTATAATATAACGTAATATGCAGTGTACCATTGAAAATACCTTATAATATATCGTAGTTTATCATTGAAAATACCTTATAATATAACGTAATATGCAGTGTACCATTGAAAATACCTTATAATATAACGTAATATGCAGTGTATCATTGAAAATACCTTATAATATAACGTAATATGCAGTGTACCATTGAAAATACCTTATAATATATCGTAGTTTATCATTGAAAATACCTTATAATATAACGTAATATGCAGTGTATCATTGAAAATACCTTATAATATAAGGTAATATGCAGTGTATCTTTGAAAATACCTTATAATATATCGTAATTTGTAGTGCAACTTTGAAAATACCTTATAATATAACGTAATATGCAGTGTATCACTGAAAATTCCTCATAATATATCGTAGATTAACATTGAAAATACTTTATAATGTAACGTAATATGCAGTGTACCATTGAAAATACCTTATAATATAGCGTAATATGCAGTGTATCATTGAAAATACCTTATAATATAGCGTAATATTCAGTGTATTATTGAAAATACCTTATAATATAAAGTAATATGCAGTGTATCATTGAAAATACCTTATGATATAACGTAATATGCAGTGTAACATTGAAAATACCTTATAATATAACGTAATATGCAGTGTATCATTGAAAATACCTTCTAATATATCGTAGTTTATCATTGAAAATACCTTATAATATATCGTAGTTTATCATTGAATATACCTTATAATATAACGTAATATGCAGTGTATCATTGAAAATACCTTCTAATATATCGTAGTTTATCATTGAAAATACCTTATAATATACCGTAGTTTATCATTGAATAACCCTTATAATATAACGTAATATGCAGTGTATCATTGAAAATACCTTATAATATATCGTAATTTGAAGTGAATCATTGAAAATACCTTATAATATAACGAAATATGCAGTGTATCATTGAAAATACCTTCTAATATATCGTAGTTTATCATTGAAAATACCTTATAATATATCGTAGTTTATCATTGAATATACCTTATAATATAACGTAATATGCAGTGTATCATTGAAAATACCTTCTAATATATCGTAGTTTATCATTGAAAATACCTTATAATATAACCTAATATGCAGTGTATCATTGAAAATACCTTATAATATAACGTAATATACAGTGTATCATTGAAAATACCTTATAATATAACGTAATATGCAGTGTATTATTGAAAATACCTTGTAATATATCGTAGTTTATCATTGAAAATACCTTATAATATAACGTAATATGCAGTGCATCATTGAAAATACCTTATAATATAACGTAATATGCAGTGTATCATTGAAAATACCTTCTAATATATCGTAGTTTATCATTCAATATACCTTATAATATAACGTAATATGCAGTGTACCATTGAAAATACCTTATAATATAGCGTAATATGCAGTGTTTCATTGAAAATACCTTATAATATAACGTAATATGCAGTGTATCATTGAAAATACCTTATAATATAACGTAATATGCAGTGTACCATTGAAAATACCTTATAATATATCGTAGTTTATCATTGAAAATACCTTATAATATAACGTAATATGCAGTGTATCATTGAAAATACCTTATAATATAACGTAATATGCAGTGTATCTTTGAAAATACCTTATAATATATCGTAATTTGTAGTGCATCTTTGAAAATACCTTATAATATAACGTAATATGCAGTGTATCATTGAAAATACCTTATAATATAACGTAATATGCAGTGTATCATTGAAAATACCTTATAATATAACGTAATATGCAGTGTATCATTGAAAATACCTTATAATATAACGTAATATGCAGTGTATCATTGAAAATACGTTATAATATAATGTAATATGCAGTGTATCTTTGAAAATACCTTATAATATATCGTAATTTGTAGTGCATCTTTGAAAATACCTTATAATATAACGTAGTATGCAGTGTATCATTGAAAATACCATCTAATATATCGTAGTTTATCATTGAATATACCTTATAATGTAACGTAATATGCAGTGTACCATTGAAAATACCTTATAATATAACGTAATATGCAGTGTCTCATTGAAAATACCTTATAATATAGCGTAATATGCAGTGTACCATTGAAAATACCTTATAATATAACGTAATATACAGTGTATCATTGAAAATACCTTATAATATAGCGTAATATGCAGTGTATCATTGAAAATACCTTATAATATAACGTAATATGCAGCGTATCATTGAAAATACCTTATAATATAACGTAGTATGCAGTGTATCTTTGAAAATACCTTATAATATAACGTAATATGCAGTGTATCATTGAAAATACCTTATAATATAACGTAATATGCAGTGTATCATTGAAAATACCTTATAATATAACGTAATATACAGTGTATCATTGAAAATACCTTATAATATAACGTAATATGCAGTGTATTATTGAAAATACCTTGTAATATATCGTAGTTTATCATTGAAAATACCTTATAATATAACGTAATATGCAGTGTATCATTGAAAATACCATCTAATATATCGTAGTTTATCATTGAATATACCTTATAATATAACGTAATATGCAGTGTATCACTGAAAATTCCTCATAATATATCGTAGATTAACATTGAAAATACTTTATAATGTAACGTAATATGCAGTGTACCATTGAAAATACCTTATAATATAACGTAATATGCAGTGTATCATTGAAAATACCTTATAATATAGCGTAATATGCAGTGTATCATTGAAAATACCTTATAATATAACGTAATATGCAGTGTATCATTGAAAATACCTTATAATATAACGTAGTATGCAGTGTATCTTTGAAAATACCTTATAATATAACGTAATATGCAGTGTATCATTGAAAATACCTTATAATATAACGTAATATCCAGTGTATCATTGAAAATACCTTATAATATAACGTAATATGCAGTGTATTATTGAAAATACCTTGTAATATATCGTAGTTTATCATTGAAAATACCTTATAATATAACGTAATATGCAGTGTATCATTGAAAATACCTTATAATATAACGTAATATGCAGTGTATCATTGAAAATACGTTATAATATAATGTAATATGCAGTGTATCTTTGAAAATACCTTATAATATATCGTAATTTGTAGTGCATCTTTGAAAATACCTTATAATATAACGTAGTATGCAGTGTATCATTGAAAATACCATCTAATATATCGTAGTTTATCATTGAATATACCTTATAATATAACGTAATATGCAGTGTATCACTGAAAATTCCTCATAATATATCGTAGATTAACATTGAAAATACTTTATAATGTAACGTAATATGCAGTGTACCATTGAAAATACCTTATAATATAGCGTAATATGCAGTGTATCATTGAAAATACCTTATAATATAGCGTAATATGCAGTGTATCATTGAAAATACCTTATAATATAACGTAATATGCAGTGTATCATTGAAAATACCTTATAATATAACGTAGTATGCAGTGTATCTTTGAAAATACCTTATACTATAACGTAATATGCAGTGTATCATTGAAAATACCTTATAATATAACGTAATATGCAGTGTATCATTGAAAATACCTTATAATATAACGTAAAATGCAGGGTGTCATTGGAAATACCTTATAATATAACGTAATATGCAGTGTATCATTGAAAATACCTTATAATATAGCGTAATATTCAGTGTATCATTGAAAAAACCTTATAGTATAACGTAATATGCAGTGTATCATTGAAAATACCTTGTAATATATCGTAGTTTATCATTGAATATACCTTATAATATAACGTAATATGCAGTGTATCACTGAAAATTCCTCATAATATATCGTAGATTAACATTGAAAATACTTTATAATGTAACGTAATATGCAGTGTATCATTGAAAATACCTTATAATATATCGTAATATACAGTGTATCATTGAAAATACCTTATAATATAACGTAATATGCAGTGTATCATTGAAAATACCTTGTAATATATCGTAGTTTATCATTGAAAATACCTTATAATATAACCTAATATGCAGTGTATCATTGAAAATACCTTATAATATAACGTAATATACAGTGTATCATTGAAAATACCTTATAATATAACGTAATATGCAGTGTATTATTGAAAATACCTTGTAATATATCGTAGTTTATCATTGAAAATACCTTATAATATAACGTAATATGCAGTGTATCATTGAAAATACGTTATAATATAACGTAATATGCAGTGTATCTTTGAAAATACCTTATAATATATCGTAATTTGTAGTGCATCTTTGAAAATACCTTATAATATAACGTAATATGCAGTGTATCATTGAAAATACCATCTAATATATCGTAGTTTATCATTGAATATACCTTATAATATAACGTAATATGCAGTGTATCACTGAAAATTCCTCATAATATATCGTAGATTAACATTGAAAATACTTTATAATATGTCGTAATATGCAGTGTATCATTGAAAATACCTTATAATATAACGTAATATGCAGTGTATCATTGAAAATACCTTCTAATATATCGTAATATACAGTGTATCATTGAAAATACCTTATAATATAACGTAATATGCAGTGTATCATTGAAAATACCTTGTAATATATCGTAGTGTATCATTGAAAATACCTTATAATATAACGTAATATGCAGTGTATCATTGAAAATACCTTATAATATAACGTAATATACAGTGTATCATTGAAAATACCTTATAATATAACGTAATATGCAGTGTATTATTGAAAATACCTTGTAATATATCGTAGTTTATCATTGAAAATACCTTATAATATAACGTAATATGCAGTGTATCATTGAAAATACCTTATAATATAACGTAATATGCAGTGTATCATTGAAAATACCTTATAATATAACGTAAAATGCAGGGTGTCATTGGAAATACCTTATAATATAACGTAATATGCAGTGTATCACTGAAAATTCCTCATAATATATCGTAGATTAACATTGAAAATACTTTATAATGTAACGTAATATGCAGTGTACCATTGAAAATACCTTATAATATAGCGTAATATGCAGTGTATCATTGAAAATACCTTATAATATAGCGTAATATTCAGTGTATCATTGAAAATACCTTATAATATAACGTAATATGCAGTGTATCATTGAAAATACCTTATAATATAACGTAGTATGCAGTGTATCTTTGAAAATACCTTATACTATAACGTAATATGCAGTGTATCATTGAAAATACCTTATAATATAACGTAATATGCAGTGTATCATTGAAAATACCTTATAATATAACGTAGTATGCAGTGTATCTTTGAAAATACCTTATACTATAACGTAATATGCAGTGTATCATTGAAAATACCTTATAATATAACGTAATATGCAGTGTATCATTGAAAATACCTCATAATATAGCGTAGATTAACATTGAAAATACTTTATAATGTAACGTAATATGCAGTGTACCATTGAAAATACCTTCTAATATATCGTAGTTTATCATTGAATATACCTTATAATATAACGTAATATGCAGTGTACCATTGAAAATACCTTATAATATAGCGTAATATGCAGTGTATCATTGAAAATACCTTATAATATAGCTTAATATTCAGTGTATCATTGAAAATACCTTATAATATAACGTAATATACAGTGTATCATTGAAAAAACCTTATAATATAACGTAATATGCAGTGTATCATTGAAAATACCTTGTAATATATCGTAGTTTATCATTGAAAATACCTTATAATATAACGTAATATGCAGTGTATCATTGAAAATACCTTATAATATATCGTAATATACAGTGTATCATTGAAAATACCTTATAATATAACGTAATATGCAGTGTATCATTGAAAATACCTTGTAATATATCGTAGTTTATCATTGAAAATACCTTATAATATAACCTAATATGGAGTGTATCATTGAAAATACCTTATAATATAACGTAATATACAGTGTATCATTGAAAATACCTTATAATATAACGTAATATGCAGTGTATTATTGAAAATACCTTGTAATATATCGTAGTTTATCATTGAAAATACCTTATAATATAACGTAATATGCAGTGTATCATTGAAAATACGTTATAATATAACGTAATATGCAGTGTATCTTTGAAAATACCTTATAATATATCGTAATTTGTAGTGCATCTTTGAAAATACCTTATAATATAACGTAATATGCAGTGTATCATTGAAAATACCATCTAATATATCGTAGTTTATCATTGAATATACCTTATAATATAACGTAATATGCAGTGTATCACTGAAAATTCCTCATAATATATCGTAGATTAACATTGAAAATACTTTATAATGTAACGTAATATGCAGTGTACCATTGAAAATACCTTATAATATAACGTAATATGCAGTGTATCATTGAAAATACCTTATAATATAGCGTAATATGCAGTGTATCATTGAAAATACCTTATAATATAACGTAATATGCAGTGTATCATTGAAAATACCTTATAATATAACGTAATATGCAGTGTATCATTGAAAATACCTTATAATATAACGTAATATGCAGTGTATCATTGAAAATACCTTATAATATAACGTAAAATGCAGGGTGTCATTGGAAATACCTTATAATATAACGTAATGTGCAGTGTATCACTGAAAATTCCTCATAATATATCGTAGATTAACATTGAAAATACTTTATAATGTAACGTAATATGCAGTGTACCATTGAAAATACCTTATAATATAACGTAATATGCAGTGTATCATTGAAAATACCTTATAATATAGCGTAATATTCAGTGTATCATTGAAAATACCTTATAATATAACGTAATATGCAGTGTATCATTGAAAATACCTTATAATATATCGTAATTTGTAGTGCATCTTTGAAAATACCTTATAATATAACGTAATATGCAGTGTATCATTGAAAATACCTTATAATATAGCGTAATATGCAGTGTATCATTGAAAATACCTTATAATATAACGTAATATGCAGTGTATCATTGAAAATACCTTATAATATAACGTAGTATGCAGTGTATCTTTGAAAATACCTTATACTATAACGTAATATGCAGTGTATCATTGAAAATACCTTATAATATAACGTAATATGCAGTGTATCATTGAAAATACCTTATAATATAACGTAAAATGCAGGGTGTCATTGGAAATACCTTATAATATAACGTAATATGCAGTGTATCACTGAAAATTCCTCATAATATATCGTAGATTAACATTGAAAATACTTTATAATGTAACGTAATATGCAGTGTACCATTGAAAATACCTTATAATATAGCGTAATATGCAGTGTATCATTGAAAATACCTTATAATATAGCGTAATATTCAGTGTATCATTGAAAATACCTTATAATATAACGTAATATGCAGTGTATCATTGAAAATACCTTATAATATAACGTAGTATGCAGTGTATCTTTGAAAATACCTTATACTATAACGTAATATGCAGTGTATCATTGAAAATACCTTATAATATAACGTAATATGCAGTGTATCATTGAAAATACCTTATAATATAACGTAAAATGCAGGGTGTCATTGGAAATACCTTATAATATAACGTAATATGCAGTGTATCACTGAAAATTCCTCATAATATAGCGTAGATTAACATTGAAAATACTTTATAATGTAACGTAATATGCAGTGTACCATTGAAAATACCTTCTAATATATCGTAGTTTATCATTGAAAATACCTTATAATATAACGTAATATGCAGTGTACCATTGAAAATACCTTATAATATAGCGTAATATGCAGTGTATCATTGAAAATACCTTATAATATAGCTTAATATTCAGTGTATCATTGAAAATACCTTATAATATAACGTAATATACAGTGTATCATTGAAAAAACCTTATAATATAACGTAATATGCAGTGTATCATTGAAAATACCTTGTAATATATCGTAGTTTATCATTGAAAATACCTTATAATATAACGTAATATGCAGTGTATCATTGAAAATACCTTATAATATATCGTAATATACAGTGTATCATTGAAAATACCTTATAATATAACGTAATATGCAGTGTATCATTGAAAATACCTTGTAATATATCGTAGTTTATCATTGAAAATACCTTATAATATAACCTAATATGCAGTGTATCATTGAAAATACCTTATAATATAACGTAATATACAGTGTATCATTGAAAATACCTTATAATATAACGTAATATGCAGTGTATTATTGAAAATACCTTGTAATATATCGTAGTTTATCATTGAAAATACCTTATAATATAACGTAATATGCAGTGTATCATTGAAAATACGTTATAATATAACGTAATATGCAGTGTATCTTTGAAAATACCTTATAATATATCGTAATTTGTAGTGCATCTTTGAAAATACCTTATAATATAACGTAATATGCAGTGTATCATTGAAAATACCATCTAATATATCGTAGTTTATCATTGAATATACCTTATAATATAACGTAATATGCAGTGTATCACTGAAAATTCCTCATAATATATCGTAGATTAACATTGAAAATACTTTATAATGTAACGTAATATGCAGTGTACCATTGAAAATACCTTATAATATAACGTAATATGCAGTGTATCATTGAAAATACCTTATAATATAGCGTAATATGCAGTGTATCATTGAAAATACCTTATAATATAACGTAATATGCAGTGTATCATTGAAAATACCTTATAATATAACGTAATATGCAGTGTATCATTGAAAATACCTTATAATATAACGTAATATGCAGTGTATCATTGAAAATACCTTATAATATAACGTAAAATGCAGGGTGTCATTGGAAATACCTTATAATATAACGTAATATGCAGTGTATCACTGAAAATTCCTCATAATATATCGTAGATTAACATTGAAAATACTTTATAATGTAACGTAATATGCAGTGTATCATTGAAAATCCCTTATAATATAGCGTAATATGCAGTGTATCATTGAAAATACCTTATAATATAGCGTAATATTCAGTGTATCATTGAAAATACCTTATAATATAACGTAATATGCAGTGTATCATTGAAAATACCTTATAATATATCGTAATTTGTAGTGCATCTTTGAAAATACCTTATAATATAACGTAATATGCAGTGTATCATTGAAAATACCTTATAATATAGCGTAATATGCAGTGTATCATTGAAAATACCTTATAATATAACGTAATATGCAGTGTATCATTGAAAATACCTTATAATATAACGTAGTATGCAGTGTATCTTTGAAAATACCTTATACTATAACGTAATATGCAGTGTATCATTGAAAATACCTTATAATATAACGTAATATGCAGTGTATCATTGAAAATACCTTATAATATAACGTAAAATGCAGGGTGTCATTGGAAATACCTTATAATATAACGTAATATGCAGTGTATCACTGAAAATTCCTCATAATATATCGTAGATTAACATTGAAAATACTTTATAATGTAACGTAATATGCAGTGTACCATTGAAAATACCTTCTAATATATCGTAATATACAGTGTATCATTGAAAATACCTTATAATATAACGTAATATGCAGTGTATCATTGAAAATACCTTGTAATATATCGTAGTGTATCATTGAAAATACCTTATAATATAACGTAATATGCAGTGTATCATTGAAAATACCTTATAATATAACGTAATATACAGTGTATCATTGAAAATACCTTATAATATAACGTAATATGCAGTGTATTATTGAAAATACCTTGTAATATATCGTAGTTTATCATTGAAAATACCTTATAATATAACGTAATATGCAGTGTATCATTGAAAATACCTTATAATATAACGTAATATGCAGTGTATCATTGAAAATACGTTATAATATAATGTAATATGCAGTGTATCTTTGAAAATACCTTATAATATATCGTAATTTGTAGTGCATCTTTGAAAATACCTTATAATATAACGTAGTATGCAGTGTATCATTGAAAATACCATCTAATATATCGTAGTTTATCATTGAATATACCTTATAATGTAACGTAATATGCAGTGTACCATTGAAAATACCTTATAATATAACGTAATATGCAGTGTATCATTGAAAATACCTTATAATATAGCGTAATATGCAGTGTACCATTGAAAATACCTTATAATATAACGTAATATGCAGTGTATCATTGAAAATACCTTATAATATAGCGTAATATGCAGTGTATCATTGAAAATACCTTATAATATAACGTAATATGCAGTGTATCATTGAAAATACCTTATAATATAACGTAGTATGCAGTGTATCTTTGAAAATACCTTATAATATAACGTAATATGCAGTGTATCATTGAAAATACCTTATAATATAACGTAATATGCAGTGTATCATTGAAAATACCTTATAATATAACGTAATATACAGTGTATCATTGAAAAATACCTTATAATATAACGTAATATGCAGTGTATCATTGAAAATACCTTATAATATATCGTAGTTTATCATTGAAAATACCTTATAATATAACGTAATATGCAGTGTATCATTGAAAATACCATCTAATATATCGTAGTTTATCATTGAATATACCTTATAATATAACGTAATATGCAGTGTATCACTGAAAATTCCTCATAATATATCGTAGATTAACATTGAAAATACTTTATAATGTAACGTAATATGCAGTGTACCATTGAAAATACCTTATAATATAACGTAATATGCAGTGTATCATTGAAAATACCTTATAATATAACGTAATATACAGTGTATCATTGAAAATACCTTATAATATAACGTAATATGCAGTGTATCATTGAAAATACCTTATAATATAACGTAAAATGCAGGGTGTCATTGGAAATACCTTATAATATAACGTAATATGCAGTGTATCACTGAAAATTCCTCATAATATATCGTAGATTAACATTGAAATTACTTTATAATGTAACGTAATATGCAGTGTACCATTGAAAATACCTTCTAATATATCGTAGTTTATCATTCAATATACCTTATAATATAACGTAATATGCAGTGTATCATTGAAAATACCTTATAATATAACGTAATATGCAGTGTATCATTGAAAATACCTTATAATATAACGTAATATGCAGTGTACCATTGAAAATACCTTATAATATATCGTAGTTTATCATTGAAAATACCTTATAATATAACGTAATATGCAGTGTACCATTGAAAATACCTTATAATATAACGTAATATGCAGTGTATCATTGAAAATACCTTATAATATAACGTAATATGCAGTGTACCATTGAAAATACCTTATAATATATCGTAGTTTATCATTGAAAATACCTTATAATATAACGTAATATACAGTGTATCATTGAAAATACCTTATAATATAACGTAATATGCAGTGTATCATTGAAAATACCTTATAATATAACGTAAAATGCAGGGTGTCATTGGAAATACCTTATAATATAACGTAATATGCAGTGTATCATTGAAAATACCTTATAATATAACGTAATATGCAGTGTATCATTGAAAATACCTTATAATATAACGTAATATGCAGTGTATCATTGAAAATACGTTATAATATAATGTAATATGCAGTGTATCTTTGAAAATACCTTATAATATATCGTAATTTGTAGTGCATCTTTGAAAATACCTTATAATATAACGTAGTATGCAGTGTATCATTGAAAATACCATCTAATATATCGTAGTTTATCATTGAATATACCTTATAATGTAACGTAATATGCAGTGTACCATTGAAAATACCTTATAATATAACGTAATATGCAGTGTATCATTGAAAATACCTTATAATATAGCGTAATATGCAGTGTACCATTGAAAATACCTTATAATATAACGTAATATGCAGTGTATCATTGAAAATACCTTATAATATAGCGTAATATGCTGTGTATCATTGAAAATACCTTATAATATAACGTAATATGCAGCGTATCATTGAAAATACCTTATAATATAACGTAGTATGCAGTGTATCTTTGAAAATACCTTATAATATAACGTAATATGCAGTGTATCATTGAAAATACCTTATAATATAACGTAATATGCAGTGTATCATTGAAAATACCTTATAATATAACGTAATATACAGTGTATCATTGAAAATACCTTATAATATAACGTAATATGCAGTGTATTATTGAAAATACCTTGTAATATATCGTAGTTTATCATTGAAAATACCTTATAATATAACGTAATATGCAGTGTATCATTGAAAATACCATCTAATATATCGTAGTTTATCATTGAATATACCTTATAATATAACGTAATATGCAGTGTATCACTGAAAATTCCTCATAATATATCGTAGATTAACATTGAAAATACTTTATAATGTAACGTAATATGCAGTGTACCATTGAAAATACCTTATAATATAACGTAATATGCAGTGTATCATTGAAAATACCTTATAATATAGCGTAATATGCAGTGTATCATTGAAAATACCTTATAATATAACGTAATATGCAGTGTATCATTGAAAATACCTTATAATATAACGTAGTATGCAGTGTATCTTTGAAAATACCTTATACTATAACGTAATATGCAGTGTATCATTGAAAATACCTTATAATATAACGTAATATGCAGTGTATCATTGAAAATACCTTATAATATAACGTAAAATGCAGGGTGTCATTGGAAATACCTTATAATATAACGTAATATGCAGTGTATCACTGAAAATTCCTCATAATATATCGTAGATTAACATTGAAAATACTTTATAATGTAACGTAATATGCAGTGTACCATTGAAAATACCTTCTAATATATCGTAGTTTATCATTCAATATACCTTATAATATAACGTAATATGCAGTGTACCATTGAAAATACCTTATAATATAGCGTAATATGCAGTGTATCATTGAAAATACCTTATAATATAGCTTAATATTCAGTGTATTATTGAAAATACCTTATAATATAACGTAGTATGCAGTGTATCTTTGAAAATACCTTATAATATAACGTAATATGCAGTGTATCATTGAAAATACCTTATAATATAACGTAATATGCAGTGTTTCATTGCAAATACCTTATAATATAACGTAATATGCAGTGTATCATTGAAAATACCTTATAATATAACGTAATATGCAGTGTACCATTGAAAATACCTTATAATATATCGTAGTTTATCATTGAAAATACCTTATAATATAACGTAATATGCAGTGTATCATTGAAAATACCTTATAATATAACGTAATATGCAGTGTATCATTGAAAATACCTTATAATATAGCGTAATATTCAGTGTATTATTGAAAATACCTTATAATATAAAGTAATATGCAGTGTATCATTGAAAATACCTTATAATATAACGTAGTATGCAGTGTATCTTTGAAAATACCTTATACTATAACGTAATATGCAGTGTATCATTGAAAATACCTTATAATATAACGTAAAATGCAGGGTGTCATTGGAAATACCTTATAATATAACGTAATATGCAGTGTATCACTGAAAATTCCTCATAATATATCGTAATATTCAGTGTATCATTGAAAATACCTTATAATATAACGTAATATGCAGTGTATCATTGAAAATACCTGGTAATATATCGTAGTTTATCTTTGAAAATACCTTATAATATAACGTAATATGCAGTGTATCATTGAAAATACCTTATAATATAACGTAATATGCAGTGTACCATTGAAAATACCTTATAATATAACGTAATATACAGTGTATCATTGAAAATACCTTATAATATAGCGTAATATGCAGTGTATCATTGAAAATACCTTATAATATAACGTAATATGCAGTGTATCATTGAAAATACCTTATAATATAACGTAATATACAGTGTATCATTGAAAATACCTTATAATATAACGTAATATGCAGTGTATTATTGAAAATACCTTGTAATATATCGTAGTTTATCATTGAAAATACCTTATAATATAACGTAATATGCAGTGTATCATTGAAAATACCATCTAATATATCGTAGTTTATCATTGAATATACCTTATAATATAACGTAATATGCAGTGTATCACTGAAAATTCCTCATAATATATCGTAGATTAACATTGAAAATACTTTATAATGTAACGTAATATGCAGTGTACCATTGAAAATACCTTATAATATAACGTAATATGCAGTGTATCATTGAAAATACCTTATAATATAACGTAATATACAGTGTATCATTGAAAATACCTTATAATATAACGTAATATGCAGTGTATCATTGAAAATACCTTATAATATAACGTAAAATGCAGGGTGTCATTGGAAATACCTTATAATATAACGTAATATGCAGTGTATCACTGAAAATTCCTCATAATATATCGTAGATTAACATTGAAATTACTTTATAATGTAACGTAATATGCAGTGTACCATTGAAAATACCTTCTAATATATCGTAGTTTATCATTCAATATACCTTATAATATAACGTAATATGCAGTGTACCATTGAAAATACCTTATAATATAACGTAATATGCAGTGTATCATTGAAAATACCTTATAATATAACGTAATATGCAGTGTACCATTGAAAATACCTTATAATATATCGTAGTTTATCATTGAAAATACCTTATAATATAACGTAATATGCAGTGTACCATTGAAAATACCTTATAATATAACGTAATATGCAGTGTATCATTGAAAATACCTTATAATATAACGTAATATGCAGTGTACCATTGAAAATACCTTATAATATATCGTAGTTTATCATTGAAAATACCTTATAATATAACGTAATATACAGTGTATCATTGAAAATACCTTATAATATAACGTAATATGCAGTGTATCATTGAAAATACCTTATAATATAACGTAAAATGCAGGGTGTCATTGGAAATACCTTATAATATAACGTAATATGCAGTGTATCATTGAAAATACCTTATAATATAACGTAATATGCAGTGTATCATTGAAAATACCTTATAATATAACGTAATATGCAGTGTATCATTGAAAATACGTTATAATATAATGTAATATGCAGTGTATCTTTGAAAATACCTTATAATATATCGTAATTTGTAGTGCATCTTTGAAAATACCTTATAATATAACGTAGTATGCAGTGTACCATTGAAAATACCTTATAATATAACGTAATATGCAGTGTATCATTGAAAATACCTTATAATATAACGTAATATGCAGTGTATCATTGAAAATACCTCATAATATATCGTAATATTCAGTGTATCATTGAAAATACCTTATAATATAACGTAATATGCAGTGTATCATTGAAAATACCTGGTAATATATCGTAGTTTATCTTTGAAAATACCTTATAATATAACGTAATATGCAGTGTATCATTGAAAATACCTTATAATATAACGTAATATGCAGTGTACCATTGAAAATACCTTATAATATAGCGTAATATGCAGTGTATCATTGAAAATACCTTATAATATAGCGTAATATTCAGTGTATCATTGAAAAAACCTTATAATATAACGTAATATGCAGTGTATCATTGAAAATACCTTGTAATATATCGTAGTTTATCATTGAAAATACCTTATAATATAACGTAATATGCAGTGTATCATTGAAAATACCTTATAATATATCGTAATATACACTTTATCATTGAAAATACCTTATAATATATCGTAATTTGTAGTGCATCTTTGAAAATACCTTATAATATAACGTAATATGCAGTGTATCATTGAAAATACCTTATAATATAACGTAATATGCAGTGTATCATTGAAAATACCTTGTAATATATCGTAGTTTATCATTGAATATACCTTATAATATAACGTAATATGCAGTGTATCACTGAAAATTCCTCATAATAAATCGTAGATTAACATTGAAAATACTTTATAATGTAACGTAATATGCAGTGTACCATTGAAAATACCTTATAATATAACGTAATATACAGTGTATCATTGAAAATACCTTATAATATAGCGTAATATGCAGTGTATCATTGAAAATACCTTATAATATAACGTAATATGCAGTGTATCATTGAAAATACCTTATAATATAACGTAGTATGCAGTGTATCTTTGAAAATACCTTATACTATAACGTAATATGCAGTGTATCATTGAAAATACCTTATAATATAACGTAATATGCAGTGTATCATTGAAAATACCTTATAATATAACGTAAAATGCAGGGTGTCATTGGAAATACCTTATAATATAACGTAATATGCAGTGTATCACTGAAAATTCCTCATAATATATCGTAATATACAGTGTATCATTGAAAATACCTTATAATATAACGTAATATGCAGTGTATCATTGAAAATACCTGGTAATATATCGTAGTTTATCATTGAAAATACCTTATAATATAACGTAATATGCAGTGTATCATTGAAAATACCTTATAATATAACGTAATATGCAGTGTATCATTGAAAATACCTTATAATATAACGTAATATACAGTGTATCATTGAAAATACCTTATAATATAGCGTAATATGCAGTGTATCATTGAAAATACCTTATAATATAGCTTAATATTCAGTGTATCACAGAAAATACCTTATAATATAACGTAATATACAGTGTATCATTGAAAATACCTTATAATATAACGTAATATGCAGTGTATCATTGAAAATACCTTATAATATAACGTAAAATGCAGGGTGTCATTGGAAATACCTTATAATATAACGTAAAATGCAGGGTGTCATTGGAAATACCTTATAATATAACGTAATATGCAGTGTATCACTGAAAATTCCTCATAATATATCGTAATATACAGTGTATCATTGAAAATACCTTATAATATAACGTAATATGCAGTGTATCATTGAAAATACCTGGTAATATATCGTAGTTTATCTTTGAAAATACCTTATAATATAACGTAATATGCAGTGTATCATTGAAAATACCTTATAATATAACGTAATATGCAGTGTACCATTGAAAATACCTTATAATATAACGTAATATACAGTGTATCATTGAAAATACCTTATAATATAGCGTAATATGCAGTGTATCATTGAAAATACCTTATAATATAGCTTAATATTCAGTGTATCACAGAAAATACCTTATAATATAACGTAATATACAGTGTATCATTGAAAATACCTTATAATATAACGTAATATGCAGTGTATCATTGAAAATACCTTATAATATAACGTAAAATGCAGGGTGTCATTGGAAATACCTTATAATATAACGTAATATGCAGTGTATCACTGAAAATTCCTCATAATATATCGTAATATTCAGTGTATCATTGAAAATACCTTATAATATAACGTAATATGCAGTGTATCATTGAAAATACCTGGTAATATATCGTAGTTTATCTTTGAAAATACCTTATAATATAACGTAATATGCAGTGCATCATTGAAAATACCTTATAATATAACGTAATATGCAGTGTACCATTGAAAATACCTTATAATATAACGTAATATACAGTGTATCATTGAAAATACCTTATAATATAGCGTAATATGCAGTGTATCATTGAAAATACCTTATAATATAGCTTAATATTCAGTGTATCACAGAAAATACCTTATAATATAACGTAATATACAGTGTATCATTGAAAATACCTTATAATATAACGTAATATGCAGTGTATCATTGAAAATACCTTATAATATAACGTAATATGCAGTGTACCATTGAAAATACCTTATAATATAACGTAATATACAGTGTATCATTGAAAATACCTTATAATATAACGTAATATGCAGTGTATCATTGAAAATACCTTATAATATAGCGTAATATTCAGTGTATCATTGAAAAAACCTTATAATATAACGTAATATGCAGTGTATCATTGAAAATACCTTGTAATATATCGTAGTTTATCATTGAAAATACCTTATAATATAACGTAATATGCAGTGTATCATTGAAAATACCTTATAATATATCGTAATATACACTTTATCATTGAAAATACCTTATAATATATCGTAATTTGTAGTGCATCTTTGAAAATACCTTATAATATAACGTAATATGCAGTGTATCATTGAAAATACCTTATAATATAACGTAATATGCAGTGTATCATTGAAAATACCTTGTAATATATCGTAGTTTATCATTGAATATACCTTATAATATAACGTAATATGCAGTGTATCACTGAAAATTCCTCATAATAAATCGTAGATTAACATTGAAAATACTTTATAATGTAACGTAATATGCAGTGTACCATTGAAAATACCTTATAATATAACGTAATATACAGTGTATCATTGAAAATACCTTATAATATAGCGTAATATGCAGTGTATCATTGAAAATACCTTATAATATAACGTAATATGCAGTGTATCATTGAAAATACCTTATAATATATCGTAATATGCAGTGTATCTTTGAAAATACCTTATACTATAACGTAATATGCAGTGTATCATTGAAAATACCTTATAATATAACGTAATATGCAGTGTATCATTGAAAATACCTTATAATATAACGTAAAATGCAGGGTGTCATTGGAAATACCTTATAATATAACGTAATATGCAGTGTATCACTGAAAATTCCTCATAATATATCGTAATATACAGTGTATCATTGAAAATACCTTATAATATAACGTAATATGCAGTGTATCATTGAAAATACCTGGTAATATATCGTAGTTTATCTTTGAAAATACCTTATAATATAACGTAATATGCAGTGTATCATTGAAAATACCTTATAATATAACGTAATATGCAGTGTACCATTGAAAATACCTTATAATATAACGTAATATACAGTGTATCATTGAAAATACCTTATAATATAGCGTAATATGCAGTGTATCATTGAAAATACCTTATAATATAGCTTAATATTCAGTGTATCACAGAAAATACCTTATAATATAACGTAATATACAGTGTATCATTGAAAATACCTTATAATATAACGTAATATGCAGTGTATCATTGAAAATACCTTATAATATAACGTAATATGCAGTGTACCATTGAAAATACCTTATAATATAACGTAATATACAGTGTATCATTGAAAATACCTTATAATATAACGTAATATGCAGTGTATCATTGAAAATACCTTATAATATAGCGTAATATTCAGTGTATCATTGAAAAAACCTTATAATATAACGTAATATGCAGTGTATCATTGAAAATACCTTGTAATATATCGTAGTTTATCATTGAAAATACCTTATAATATAACGTAATATGCAGTGTATCATTGAAAATACCTTATAATATATCGTAATATACAGTGTATCATTGAAAATACCTTATAATATAACGTAATATGCAGTGTATCATTGAAAATACCATCTAATATATCGTAGTTTATCATTGAATATACCTTATAATATAACGTAATATGCAGTGTATCACTGAAAATTCCTCATAATATATCGTAGATTAACATTGAAAATACTTTATAATGTAACGTAGTATGCAGTGTATCTTTGAAAATACCTTATACTATAACGTAATATGCAGTGTATCATTGAAAATACCTTATAATATAACGTAATATGCAGTGTATCATTGAAAATACCTTATAATATAACGTAAAATGCAGGGTGTCATTGGAAATACCTTATAATATAACGTATTATGCAGTGTATCACTGAAAATTCCTCATAATATATCGTAGATTAAAATTGAAAATACTTTATAATGTAACGTAATATGCAGTGTACCATTGAAAATACCTTATAATATATCGTAATATACAGTGTATCATTGAAAATACCTTATAATATAGCGTAATATGCAGTGTATCATTGAAAATACCTTATAATATAGCGTAATATTCAGTGTATCATTGAAAATACCTTATAATATAACGTAATATGCAGTGTATCATTGAAAATACCTTATAATATAACGTAGTATGCAGTGTATCTTTGAAAATACCTTATACTATAACGTAATATGCAGTGTATCATTGAAAATACCTTATAATATAACGTAATATGCAGTGTATCATTGAAAATACCTTATAATATAACGTAAAATGCAGGGTGTCATTGGAAATACCTTATAATATAACGTAATATGCAGTGTATCACTGAAAATTCCTCATAATATATCGTAATATACAGTGTATCATTGAAAATACCTTATAATATAGCGTAATATGCAGTGTATCATTGAAAATACCTTATAATATAGCTTAATATTCAGTGTATCACAGAAAATACCTTATAATATAACGTAATATACAGTGTATCATTGAAAATACCTTATAATATAACGTAATATGCAGTGTATCATTGAAAATACCTTATAATATAACGTAATATGCAGTGTACCATTGAAAATACCTTATAATATAACGTAATATACAGTGTATCATTGAAAATACCTTATAATATAGCGTAATATGCAGTGTATCATTGAAAATACCTTATAATATAGCGTAATATTCAGTGTATCATTGAAAAAACCTTATAATATAACGTAATATGCAGTGTATCATTGAAAATACCTTCTAATATATCGTAGTTTATCATTGAAAATACCTTATAATATAACGTATTATGCAGTGTATCATTGAAAATACCTTATAATATAACGTAATATGCAGTGTATCATTGAAAATACGTTATAATATAACGTAATATGCAGTGTATCTTTGAAAATACCTTATAATATATCGTAATTTGTAGTGCATCTTTGAAAATACCTTATAATATAACGTAATATGCAGTGTATCATTGAAAATACCTTATAATATAACGTAATATGCAGTGTATCATTGAAAATACCTTGTAATATATCGTAGTTTATCATTGAAAATACCTTATAATATAATGTAATATGCAGTGTATCATTGAAAATACCTTATAATATAACGTAATATGCAGTGTATCATTGAAAATACCTTCTAATATATCGTAGTTTATCATTGAAAATACCTTATAATATAACGTAATATGCAGTGTATCATTGAAAATACCTTATAATATATCGTAATATACAGTGTATCATTGAAAATACCTTATAATATAACGTAATATGCAGTGTATCATTGAAAATACCTTGTAATATATCGTAGTTTATCATTGAAAATACCTTATAATATAACGTAATATGCAGTGTATCATTGAAAATACCTTATAATATAACGTAATATGCAGTGTATCTTTGAAAATACCTTATAATATATCGTAATTTGTAGTGCATCTTTGAAAATACCTTATAATATAACGTAATATGCAGTGTATCATTGAAAATACCTTATAATATAACGTAATATGCAGTGTATCATTGAAAATACCTTCTAATATATCGTAGTTTATCATTGAAAATACCTTATAATATAACGTAATATGCAGTGTATCATTGAAAATACCTTATAATATAACGTAATATGCAGTGTATCATTGAAAATACGTTATAATATAACGTAATATGCAGTGTATCTTTGAAAATACCTTATAATATATCGTAATTTGTAGTGCATCTTTGAAAATACCTTATAATATAACGTAATATGCAGTGTATCATTGAAAATACCTTATAATATAACGTAATATGCAGTGTACCATTGAAAATACCATGTAATATAACGTAATATGCAGTGTATTATTGAAAATACCTTATAATATAACGTAATATGCAGTGTATCATTGAAAATACCTTGTAATATATCGTAGTTTATCATTGAAAACACCTTATAATATAACGTAATATGCAGTGTATCATTGAAAATACCTTATAATATATCGTAATATACAGTGTATCATTGAAAATACCTTATAATATAACGTAATATGCAGTGTATCATTGAAAATACGTTATAATATAACGTAATATGCAGTGTATCTTTGAAAATACCTTATAATATATCGTAATTTGTAGTGCATATTTGAAAATACCTTATAATATAACGTAATATGCAGTGTATCATTGAAAATACCTTATAATATAACGTAATATGCAGTGTACCATTGAAAATACCATGTAATATATCGTAATATACAGTGTATTATTGAAAATACCTTATAATATAACGTAATATGCAGTGTATCATTGAAAATACCTTGTAATATATCGTAGTTTATCATTGAAAATACCTTATAATATAACGTAATATGCAGTGTATCATTGAAAATACCTTATAATATATCGTAATATACAGTGTATCATTGAAAATACCTTATAATATAACGTAATATGCAGTGTATCATTGAAAATACCTTGTAATATATCGTAGTTTATCATTGAAAATACCTTATAATATAACGTAATATGCAGTGTATCATTGAAAATACCTTATAATATAACGTAATATGCAGTGTATCATTGAAAATACCTTATAATATAACGTAATATGCAGTGTGTCATTGAAAATACGTTACAATATAACGAAATATGCAGTGTATCATTGAAAATACCTTATAATATATCGTAGTTTATCATTGAAAATACCTTATAATATAACGTAATATGCAGTGTATCATTGAAAATACCTTATAATATAACGTAATATGCAGTGTATCATTGAAAATACGTTATAATATAACGTAATATGCAGTGTATCTTTGAAAATACCTTATAATATATCGTAATTTGTAGTGCATCTTTGAAAATACCTTATAATATAACGTAATATGCAGTGTATCATTGAAAATACCTTATAATATAACGTAGTATGCAGTGTATCATTGAAAATACCTTATACTATAACGTAATATGCAGTGTATCATTGAAAATACCTTATAATATAACGTAATATGCAGTGTATCATTGAAAATACCTTCTAATATATCGTAGTTTATCATTGAAAATACCTTATAATATAACGTAATATGCAGTGTATCATTGAAAATACCATGTAATATATCGTAATATACAGTGTATCATTGAAAATACCTTATAATATAACGTAATATGCAGTGTATTATTGAAAATACCTTGTAATATATCGTAGTTTATCATTGAAAATACCTTATAATATAACGTAATATGCAGTGTATCATTGAAAATACCTTATAATATAACGTAATATGCAGTGTATCATTGAAAATACGTTACAATATAACGTAATATGCAGTGTATCTTTGAAAATACCTTATAATATATCGTAATTTGTAGTGCATCTTTGAAAATACCTTATAATATAACGTAATATGCAGTGTATCATTGAAAATACCTTATAATATAACGTAATATGCAGTGTATCATTGAAAATACCTTCTAATATATCGTAGTTTATCATTGAAAATACCTTATAATATAACGTAATATGCAGTGTATCATTGAAAATACCTTATAATATAACGTAATATGCAGTGTATCATTGAAAATACGTTATAATATAACGTAATATGCAGTGTATCTTTGAAAATACCTTATAATATATCGTAATTTGTAGTGCATCTTTGAAAATACCTTATAATATAACGTAATATGCAGTGTATCATTGAAATACCTTATAATATAACGTAATATGCAGTGTACCATTGAAAATACCATGTAATATATCGTAATATACAGTGTATTATTGAAAATACCTTATAATATAACGTAATATGCAGTGTATCATTGAAAATACCTTGTAATATAACGTAGTTTATCATTGAAAATACCTTATAATATAACGTAATATGCAGTGTATTATTGAAAATACCTTGTAATATATCGTAGTTTATCATTGAAAATACCTTATAATATAACGTAATATGCAGTGTATCATTGAAAATACGTTATAATATAACGTAATATGCAGTGTATCTTTGAAAATACCTTATAATATATCGTAATTTGTAGTGCATCTTTGAAAATACCTTATAATATAACGTAATATGCAGTGTATCATTGAAAATACCTTATAATATAACGTAATATGCAGTGTACCATTGAAAATACCTTATAATATAACGTAATATACAGTGTATCATTGCAAATACCTTATAATATAGCGTAATATGCAGTGTATCATTGAAAATACCTTATAATATAGCGTAATATGCAGTGTATCATTGAAAATACCTTGTAATATATCGTCATTTATCATTGAAAATACCATGTAATATATCGTAATATACAGTGTATTATTGAATATACCTTATAATATAACGTAATATGCAGTGTATCATTGAAAATACCTTGTAATATATCGTAGTTTATCATTGAAAATACCTTATAATATAACGTAATATGCAGTGTATCATTGAAAATACCTTATAATATATCGTAATATACAGTGTATCATTGAAAATACCTTATAATATAACGTAATATGCAGTGTATCATTGAAAATACCTTATAATATATCGTAATATACAGTGTATCATTGAAAATACCTTATAATATAACGTAATATGCAGTGTATCATTGAAAATACCTTGTAATATATCGTAGTTTATCATTGAAAATACCTTATAATATATCGTAATTAGTAGTGCATCTTTGAAAATACCTTATAATATAACGTAATATGCAGTGTATCATTGAAAATACCTTATAATATAACGTAGTATGCAGTGTATCATTGAAAATACCTTATACTATAACGTAATATGCAGTGTATCATTGAAAATACCTTATAATATAACGTAATATGCAGTGTATCATTGAAAATACCTTCTAATATATCGTAGTTTATCATTGAAAATACCTTATAATATAACGTAATATGCAGTGTATCATTGAAAATACCATGTAATATATCGTAATATACAGTGTATCATTGAAAATACCTTATAATATAACGTAATATGCAGTGTATTATTGAAAATACCTTGTAATATATCGTAGTTTATCATTGAAAATACCTTATAATATAACGTAATATGCAGTGTACCATTGAAAATACCATGTAATATATCGTAATATACAGTGTATTATTGAAAATACCTTATAATATAACGTAATATGCAGTGTGTCATTGAAAATACGTTACAATATAACGAAATATGCAGTGTATCATTGAAAATACCTTATAATATATCGTAGTTTATCATTGAAAATACCTTATAATATAACGTAATATGCAGTGTATCATTGAAAATACCTTATAATATAACGTAATATGCAGTGTATCATTGAAAATACGTTATAATATAACGTAATATGCAGTGTATCTTTGAAAATACCTTATAATATATCGTAATTTGTAGTGCATCTTTGAAAATACCTTATAATATAACGTAATATGCAGTGTATCATTGAAAATACCTTATAATATAACGTAGTATGCAGTGTATCATTGAAAATACCTTATACTATAACGTAATATGCAGTGTATCATTGAAAATACCTTATAATATAACGTAATATGCAGTGTATCTTTGAAAATACCTTATAATATATCGTAATTTGTAGTGCATCTTTGAAAATACCTTATAATATAACGTAATATGCAGTGTATCATTGAAAATACCTTATAATATAACGTAATATGCAGTGTACCATTGAAAATACCATGTAATATATCGTAATATACAGTGTATCATTGAAAATACCTTATAATATAACGTAATATGCAGTGTATCATTGAAAATACCATGTAATATAACGTAGTTTATCATTGAAAATACCTTATAATATAACGTAATATGCAGTGTATCATTGAAAATACCTTATAATATAACGTAATATGCAGTGTATCATTGAAAATACCTTATAATATATCGTAGTTTATCATTGAAAATACCTTATAATATAACGTAATATGCAGTGTATCATTGAAAATACGTTATAATATAACGTAATATGCAGTGTATCTTTGAAAATACCTTATAATATATCGTAATTTGTAGTGCATCTTTGAAAATACCTTATAATATAACGTAATATGCAGTGTATCATTGAAAATACCTTATAATATAACGTAATATGCAGTGTACCATTGAAAATACCTTATAATATAACGTAATATACAGTGTATCATTGCAAATACCTTATAATATAGCGTAATATGCAGTGTATCATTGAAAATACCTTATAATATAGCGTAATATGCAGTGTATCATTGAAAATACCTTGTAATATATCGTCATTTATCATTGAAAATACCATGTAATATATCGTAATATACAGTGTATTATTGAATATACCTTATAATATAACGTAATATGCAGTGTATCATTGAAAATACCTTGTAATATATCGTAGTTTATCATTGAAAATACCTTATAATATAACGTAATATGCAGTGTATCATTGAAAATACCTTATAATATATCGTAATATACAGTGTATCATTGAAAATACCTTATAATATAACGTAATATGCAGTGTATCATTGAAAATACCTTATAATATATCGTAATATACAGTGTATCATTGAAAATACCTTATAATATAACGTAATATGCAGTGTATCATTGAAAATACCTTGTAATATATCGTAGTTTATCATTGAAAATACCTTATAATATATCGTAATTTGTAGTGCATCTTTGAAAATACCTTATAATATAACGTAATATGCAGTGTATCATTGAAAATACCTTATAATATAACGTAGTATGCAGTGTATCATTGAAAATACCTTATACTATAACGTAATATGCAGTGTATCATTGAAAATACCTTATAATATAACGTAATATGCAGTGTATCATTGAAAATACCTTCTAATATATCGTAGTTTATCATTGAAAATACCTTATAATATAACGTAATATGCAGTGTATCATTGAAAATACCATGTAATATATCGTAATATACAGTGTATCATTGAAAATACCTTATAATATAACGTAATATGCAGTGTATCATTGAAAATACCTTGTAATATATCGTAGTTTATCATTGAAAATACCTTATAATATAACGTAATATGCAGTGTACCATTGAAAATACCATGTAATATATCGTAATATACAGTGTATTATTGAAAATACCTTATAATATAACGTAATATGCAGTGTATCATTGAAAATACCTTGTAATATATCGTAGTTTATCATTGAAAATACCTTATAATATAACGTAATATGCAGTGTATCATTGAAAATACCTTATAATATAACGTAGTATGCAGTGTATCATTGAAAATACCTTATACTATAACGTAATATGCAGTGTATCATTGAAAATACCTTATAATATAACGTAATATGCAGTGTATCATTGAAAATACCTTCTAATATATCGTAGTTTATCATTGAAAATACCTTATAATATAACGTAATATGCAGTGTATCATTGAAAATACCATGTAATATATCGTAATATACAGTGTATCATTGAAAATACCTTATAATATAACGTAATATGCAGTGTATTATTGAAAATACCTTGGAATATATCGTAGTTTATCATTGAAAATACCTTATAATATAACGTAATATGCAGTGTATCATTGAAAATACCTTATAATATAACGTAATATGCAGTGTATCGTTGAAAATACGTTACAATATAACGTAATATGCAGTGTATCTTTGAAAATACCTTATAATATATCGTAATTTGTAGTGCATCTTTGAAAATACCTTATAATATAACGTAATATGCAGTGTATCATTGAAAATACCTTATAATATAACGTAATATGCAGTGTATCATTGAAAATACCTTCTAATATATCGTAGTTTATCATTGAAAATACCTTATAATATAACGTGATATGCAGTGTATCATTGAAAATACCTTATAATATAACGTAATATGCTGTGTATCATTGAAAATACGTTATAATATAACGTAATATGCAGTGTATCTTTGAAAATACCTTATAATATATCGTAATTTGTAGTGCATCTTTGAAAATACCTTATAATATAACGTAATATGCAGTGTATCATTGAAAATACCTTATAATATAACGTAATATGCAGTGTACCATTGAAAATACCATGTAATATATCGTAATATACAGTGTATTATTGAAAATACCTTATAATATAACGTAATATGCAGTGTATCATTGAAAATACCATGTAATATAACGTAGTTTATCATTGAAAATACCTTATAATATAACGTAATATGCAGTGTATCATTGAAAATACCTTATAATATAACGTAATGTGCAGTGTATCATTGAAAATACCTTATAATATATCGTAGTTTATCATTGAAAATACCTTATAATATAACGTAATATGCAGTGTATCATTGAAAATACGTTATAATATAACGTAATATGCAGTGTATCTTTGAAAATACCTTATAATATATCGTAATTTGTAGTGCATCTTTGAAAATACCTTATAATATAACGTAATATGCAGTGTATCATTGAAAATACCTTATAATATAACGTAATATGCAGTGTACCATTGAAAATACCTTATAATATAACGTAATATACAGTGTATCATTGCAAATACCTTATAATATAGCGTAATATGCAGTGTATCATTGAAAATACCTTATAATATAGCGTAATATGCAGTGTATCATTGAAAATACCTTGTAATATATCGTAATTTATCATTGAAAATACCATGTAATATATCGTAATATACAGTGTATTATTGAAAATACCTTATAATATAACGTAATATGCAGTGTATCATTGAAAATACCTTGTAATATATCGTAGTTTATCATTGAAAATACCTTATAATATAACGTAATATGCAGTGTATCATTGAAAATACCTTATAATATATCGTAATATACAGTGTATCATTGAAAATACCTTATAATATAACGTAATATGCAGTGTATCATTGAAAATACCTTGTAATATATCGTAGTTTATCATTGAAAATACCTTATAATATATCGTAATTTGTAGTGCATCTTTGAAAATACCTTATAATATAACGTAATATGCAGTGTATCATTGAAAATACCTTATAATATAACGTAGTATGCAGTGAATCATTGAAAATACCTTATACTATAACGTAATATGCAGTGTATCATTGAAAATACCTTATAATATAACGTAATATGCAGTGTATCATTGAAAATACCTTCTAATATAACGTAATATGCAGTGTACCATTGAAAATACCATGTAATATATCGTAATATACAGTGTATTATTGAAAATACCTTATAATATAACGTAATATGCAGTGTATCATTGAAAATACCATGTAATATAACGTAGTTTATCATTGAAAATACCTTATAATATAACGTAATATGCAGTGTATCATTGAAAATACCTTATAATATAACGTAATATGCAGTGTATCATTGAAAATACCTTGTAATATATCGTAGTTTATCATTGAAAATACCTTATAATATAACGTAATATGCAGTGTATCATTGAAAATACGTTATAATATAACGTAATATGCAGTGTATCTTTGAAAATACCTTATAATATATCGTAATTTGTAGTGCATCTTTGAAAATACCTTATAATATAACGTAATATGCAGTGTATCATTGAAAATACCTTATAATATAACGTAATATGCAGTGTACCATTGAAAATACCTTATAATATAACGTAATATACAGTGTATCATTGCAAATACCTTATAATATAGCGTAATATGCAGTGTATCATTGAAAATACCTTATAATATAGCGTAATATGCAGTGTATCATTGAAAATACCTTGTAATATATCGTAATTTATCATTGAAAATACCATGTAATATATCGTAATATACAGTGTATTATTGAAAATACCTTATAATATAACGTAATATGCAGTGTATCATTGAAAATACCTTGTAATATATCGTAGTTTATCATTGAAAATACCTTATAATATAACGTAATATGCAGTGTATCATTGAAAATACCTTATAATATATCGTAATATACAGTGTATCATTGAAAATACCTTATAATATAACGTAATATGCAGTGTATCATTGAAAATACCTTGTAATATATCGTAGTTTATCATTGAAAATACCTTATAATATATCGTAATTTGTAGTGCATCTTTGAAAATACCTTATAATATAACGTAATATGCAGTGTATCATTGAAAATACCTTATAATATAACGTAGTATGCAGTGAATCATTGAAAATACCTTATACTATAACGTAATATGCAGTGTATCATTGAAAATACCTTATAATATAACGTAATATGCAGTGTATCATTGAAAATACCTTCTAATATATCGTAGTTTATCATTGAAAATACCTTATAATATAACGTAATATGCAGTGTATCATTGAAAATACCATGTAATATATCGTAATATACAGTGTATCATTGAAAATACCTTATAATATAACGTAATATGCAGTGTATTATTGAAAATACCTTGTAATATATCGTAGTTTATCATTGAAAATACCTTATAATATAACGTAATATGCAGTGTATCATTGAAAATACCTTCTAATATATCGTAGTTTATCATTGAAAATACCTTATAATATAACGTAATATGCAGTGTATCATTGAAAATACCTTATAATATAACGTAATATGCAGTGTATCATTGAAAATACGTTATAATATAACGTAATATGCAGTGTATCTTTGAAAATACCTTATAACATATCGTAATTTGTAGTGCATCTTTGAAAATACCTTATAATATAACGTAATATGCAGTGTATCATTGAAAATACCTTATAATATAACGTAATATGCAGTGTACCATTGAAAATACCATGTAATATATCGTAATATACAGTGTATTATTGAAAATACCTTATAATATAACGTAATATGCAGTGTATCATTGAAAATACCTTGTAATATATCGTAGTTTATCATTGAAAACACCTTATAATATAACGTAATATGCAGTGTATCATTGAAAATACCTTATAATATATCGTAATATACAGTGTATCATTGAAAATACCTTATAATATAACGTAATATGCAGTGTATCATTGAAAATACGTTATAATATAACGTAATATGCAGTGTATCTTTGAAAATACCTTATAATATATCGTAATTTGTAGTGCATCTTTGAAAATACCTTATAATATAACGTAATATGCAGTGTATCATTGAAAATACCTTATAATATAACGTAATATGCAGTGTACCATTGAAAATACCATGTAATATATCGTAATATACAGTGTATTATTGAAAATACCTTATAATATAACGTAATATGCAGTGTATCATTGAAAATACCTTGTAATATATCGTAGTTTATCATTGAAAATACCTTATAATATAACGTAATATGCAGTGTATCATTGAAAATACCTTATAATATATCGTAATATACAGTGTATCATTGAAAATACCTTATAATATAACGTAATATGCAGTGTATCATTGAAAATACCTTGTAATATATCGTAGTTTATCATTGAAAATACCTTATAATATAACGTAATATGCAGTGTATCATTGAAAATACCTTATAATATAACGTAATATGCAGTGTATCATTGAAAATACCTTATAATATAACGTAATATGCAGTGTGTCATTGAAAATACGTTACAATATAACGAAATATGCAGTGTATCATTGAAAATACCTTATAATATATCGTAGTTTATCATTGAAAATACCTTATAATATAACGTAATATGCAGTGTATCATTGAAAATACCTTATAATATAACGTAATATGCAGTGTATCATTGAAAATACGTTATAATATAACGTAATATGCAGTGTATCTTTGAAAATACCTTATAATATATCGTAATTTGTAGTGCATCTTTGAAAATACCTTATAATATAACGTAATATGCAGTGTATCATTGAAAATACCTTATAATATAACGTAGTATGCAGTGTATCATTGAAAATACCTTATACTATAACGTAATATGCAGTGTATCATTGAAAATACCTTATAATATAACGTAATATGCAGTGTATCTTTGAAAATACCTTATAATATAACGTAATATGCAGTGTATCGTTGAAAATACCTAATAATATATGGTAGTTTATCATTGAAAATACCTTATAATGTATCGTAATATGCAGTGTATCATTGAAAATACCTTATAATATAACGTAATATGCAGTGTATCATTGAAAATACCATGTAATATATCGTAATATACAGTGTATCATTGAAAATACCTTATAATATAACGTAATATGCAGTGTATCATTGAATATACCTTGTAATATATCGTAGTTTACCATTGAAAATACCTTATATTATAACGTAATACGCAGTGTATCATTGAAAATACCTTATAATATAACGTAATATACAGTGTATCATAGAAAATACCTTATAATATATCGTAATTTGTCGTGTATCTTTGAAAATACCTTATAATATATCGTAATTTGTAGTGCATCTTTGAAAATACCTTATAATATAACGTAATATGCAGTGTATCATTGAAAATACCTTATAATATAACGTAATATGCAGTGTATCATTGAAAATACCTTCTAATATATCGTAGTTTATCATTGAATATAACTTATAATATAACGTAATATGCAGTGTATCACTGAAAATTCCTCATAATATATCGTAGATTAACATTGAAAATACTTTATAATGTAACGTAATATGCAGTGTACCATTGAAAATACCTTATAATATAACGTAATATACAGTGTACCTTTGAAAATACCTTATAATATAGCGTAATATGCAGTGTATCATTGAAAATACCATGTAATATATCGTAATATACAGTGTATCATTGAAAATACCTTATAATATAACGTAATATGCAGTGTATCATTGAAAACACCTTGTAATATATCGTAGTTTATCATTGAAAATACCTTATAATATAACGTAATATGCAGTGTATCATTGAAAATACCTTATAATATAACGTAATATGCAGTGTATCATTGAAAATACCTTATAATATAACGTAAAATGCAGTGTATCATTGAATATACCTTGTAATATATCGTAGTTTACCATTGAAAATACCTTATATTATAACGTAATACGCAGTGTATCATTGGAAATACCTTATAATATAACGTAATATACAGTGTATCATAGAAAATACCTTATTATATATCGTAATTTGTCGTGTATCTTTGAAAATACCTTATAATATAACGCAATATGCAGTGTATCGTTGAAAATACCTTATAATATGTCGTAGTTTATCATTGAAAATACCTTACTATATAACGTAATATGCAGTGTATCATTGAAAATACCTTATAATATAACGTAATATGCAGTGTATCATTGAAAATACCATGTAATATATCGTAATATACAGTGTATCATTGAAAATACCTTATAATATAACGTAATATGCAGTGTATCATTGAAAATACCTTGTAATATATCGTAGTTTATCATTGAAAATACCTTATAGTATAACGTAATATGCAGTGTATCATTGAAAATACCTTATAATATATCGTAATATGCAGTGTATCATTGAAAATACCTTATAATATAACGTAATATGCAGTGTATCATTGAAAATACCTTGTAATATATCGTAGTTTATCATTGAAAATACCTTATAATATAACGTAATATGCAGTGTATCATTGAAAATACCTTATAATATAACGTAATATGCAGTGTATCATTGAAAATACCTTATAATATAACGTAATATGCAGTGTATGATTGAAAATACGTTACAATATAACGAAATATGCAGTGTATCATTGAAAATACCTTATAATATATCGTAGTTTATCATTGAAAATACCTTATAATATAACGTAATATGCAGTGTATCATTGAAAATACCTTATAATATAACGTAATATGCAGTGTATCATTGAAAATACCTTATAATATATCGTAATATACAGTGTATCATTGAAAATACCTTATAATATAACGTAATATGCAGTGTATCATTGAAAATACCTTGTAATATATCGTAGTTTATCATTGAAAATACCTTATAATATAACGTAATATGCAGTGTATCTTTGAAAATACCTTATAATATAACGTAATATGCAGTGTATCATTGAAAATACCTTATAATATAACGTAGTATGCAGTATATCATTGAAAATACCTTATAATATAATGTAATATGCAGTGTATCATTGAAAATACGTTACAATATAACGAAATATGCAGTGTATCGTTGAAAATACCTTATAATATTTTCGTAGTTTATCATTGAAAATACCTTATAATGTATCGTAATATGCAGTGTATCATTGAAAATACCTTATAATATAACGTAATATGCAGTGTATCATTGAAAATACCGTGTAATATATCGTAATATACAGTGTATCATTGAAAATACCTTATAATATAACGTAATATGCAGTGTATCATTGATAATACCTTGTAATATATCGTAGTTTATCATTGAAAATACCTTATAATGTATCGTAATATGCAGTGTATCATTGAAAATACCTTATAATATAACGTAATATGCAGTGTATCATTGAAAATACCTTACAATATAACGATATATGCAGTGTATCGTTGAAAATACCTTATAATATATCGTAGTTTATCATTGAAAATACCTTATAATGTATCGTAATATGCAGTGTATCATTGAAAATACCTTATAATATAACGTAATATGCAGTGTATCATTGAAAATACCATGTAATATAACGTAATATACAGTGTATCATTGAAAATACCTTATAATATAACGTAATATGCAGTGTATTATTGAAAATACCTTGTAATATATCGTAGTTTATCATTGAAAATACCTTATAATATAACGTAATATTTTCGTAGTTTATCATTGAAAATACCTTATAATATAACGTAATATGCAGTGTATCATTGAAAATACGTTATAATATAACGTAACATGCAGTGTATCTTTGAAAATACCTTATAATATAACGTAATTTGTAGTGTATCATTGCAAATACCTTATAATATAACGTAATATGCAGTGTATCGTTGAAAATACCTTATAATATAACGTAATATGCAGTGTATCTTTGAAAATACCTTATAATATAACGTAATATGCAGTGTATCATTGAAAATACCTTACAATATAACGATATATGCAGTGTATCGTTGAAAATACCTTATAATATATCGTAGTTTATCATTGAAAATACGTTACAATATAACGTAATATGCAGTGTATCGTTGAAAATACCTTATAATATAACGTAATATGCAGTGTATCATTGAAAATACCATGTAATATATCGTAATATGCAGTGTATCATTGAAAATACGTTATTATATAACGTAATATGCAGTGTATCTTTGAAAATACCTTATAATATATCGTAATTTGTAGTGCATCTTTGAAAATACCTTATAATATAACGTAATATGCAGTGTATCACTGAAAATTCCTCATAATATATCGTAGATTAACAATGAAAATACTTTATAATGTAACGTAATATGCAGTGTATCTTTGAAAATACCTTATAATATAACGTAATATGCAGTGTATCGTTGAAAATACCTAATAATATGTGGTAGTTTATCATTGAAAATACCTTATAATGTATCGTAATATGCAGTGTATCATTGAAAATACCTTATAATATAACGTAATATGCAGTGTATCATTGAAAATACCATGTAATATATCGTAATATACAGTGTATCATTGAAAATACCTTATAATATAACGTAATATGCAGTGTATCATTGAATATACCTTGTAATATATCGTAGTTTACCATTGAAAATACCTTATATTATAACGTAATACGCAGTGTATCATTGGAAATACCTTATAATATAACGTAATATACAGTGTATCATATAAAATACCTTATTATATATCGTAATTTGTCGTGTATCTTTGAAAATACCTTATAATATAACGCAATATGCAGTGTATCGTTGAAAATACCTTATAATATGTCGTAGTTTATCATTGAAAATACCTTATAATGTATCGTAATATGCAGTGTATCATTGAAAATACCTTATAATATAACGTAATATGCAGTGTATCATTGAAAATACCATGTAATATATCGTAATATACAGTGTATCATTGAAAATACCTTATAATATAACGTAATATGCAGTGTATCATTGAATATACCTTGTAATATATCGTAGTTTACCATTGAAAATACCTTATATTATAACGTAATACGCAGTGTATCATTGGAAATACCTTATAATATAACGTAATATACAGTGTATCATAGAAAATACCTTATTATATATCGTAATTTGTCGTGTATCTTTGAAAATACCTTATAATATAACGCAATATGCAGTGTATCGTTGAAAATACCTTATAATATGTCGTAGTTTATCATTGAAAATACCTTACTATATAACGTAATATGCAGTGTATCATTGAAAATACCTTATAATATAACGTAATATGCAGTGTATCATTGAAAATACCATGTAATATATCGTAATATACAGTGTATCATTGAAAATACCTTATAATATAACGTAATATGCAGTGTATCATTGAAAATACCTTGTAATATATCGTAGTTTATCATTGAAAATACCTTATAGTATAACGTAATATGCAGTGTATCATTGAAAATACCTTATAATATATCGTAATATACAGTGTATCATTGAAAATACCTTATAATATAACGTAATATGCAGTGTATCATTGAAAATACCTTGTAATATATCGTAGTTTATCATTGAAAATACCTTATAATATAACGTAATATGCAGTGTATCATTGAAAATACCTTATAATATAACGTAATATGCAGTGTATCATTGAAAATACCTTATAATATAACGTAATATGCAGTGTATCATTGAAAATACGTTACAATATAACGAAATATGCAGTGTATCATTGAAAATACCTTATAATATATCGTAGTTTATCATTGAAAATACCTTATAATATAACGTAATATGCAGTGTATCATTGAAAATACCTTATAATATAACGTAATATGCAGTGTATCATTGAAAATACCTTATAATATAACGTAATATGCAGTGTATCATTGAAAATACCTTGTAATATATCGTAGTTTATCATTGAAAATACCTTATAATATAACGTAATATGCAGTGTATCATTGAAAATACCTTATAATATATCGTAATATACAGTGTATCATTGAAAATACCTTATAATATAACGTAATATGCAGTGTATCATTGAAAATACCTTGTAATATATCGTAGTTTATCATTGAAAATACCTTATAATATAACGTAATATGCAGTGTATCTTTGAAAATACCTTATAATATAACGTAATATGCATTGTATCATTGAAAATACCTTATAATATAACGTAGTATGCAGTATATCATTGAAAATACCTTATAATATAATGTAATATGCAGTGTATCATTGAAAATACGTTACAATATAACGAAATATGCAGTGTATCGTTGAAAATACCTTATAATATTTTCGTAGTTTATCATTGAAAATACCTTATAATGTATCGTAATATGCAGTGTATCATTGAAAATACCTTATAATATAACGTAATATGCAGTGTATCATTGAAAATACCGTGTAATATATCGTAATATACAGTGTATCATTGAAAATACCTTATAATATAACGTAATATGCAGTGTATCATTGATAATACCTTGTAATATATCGTAGTTTATCATTGAAAATACCTTATAATATAACGTAATATGCAGTGTATCATTGAAAATACCTTATAATATAACGTAATATGCAGTGTATCATTGAAAATACCTTACAATATAACGATATATGCAGTGTATCGTTGAAAATACCTTATAATATATCGTAGTTTATCATTGAAAATACCTTATAATGTATCGTAATATGCAGTGTATCATTGAAAATACCTTATAATATAACGTAATATGCAGTGTATCATTGAAAATACCATGTAATATATCGTAATATACAGTGTATCATTGAAAATACCTTATAATATAACGTAATATGCAGTGTATTATTGAAAATACCTTGTAATATATCGTAGTTTATCATTGAAAATACCTTATAATATAACGTAATATTTTCGTAGTTTATCATTGAAAATACCTTATAATATAACGTAATATGCAGTGTATCATTGAAAATACGTTATAATATAACGTAATATGCAGTGTATCATTGAAAATACCTTATAATATAACGTAATTTGTAGTGTATCATTGCAAATACCTTATAATATAACGTAATATGCAGTGTATCGTTGAAAATACCTTATAATATAACGTAATATGCAGTGTATCTTTGAAAATACCTTATAATATAACGTAATATGCAGTGTATCATTGAAAATACCTTATAATATAACGTAGTATGCAGTGTATCATTGAAAATACCTTATAATATAACGTAATATGCAGTGTATCATTGAAAATACGTTACAATATAACGAAATATGCAGTGTATCGTTGAAAATACCTTATAATATTTTCGTAGTTTATCATTGAAAATACCTTATAATATAACGTAATATGCAGTGTATCATTGAAAATACCTTATAATATAACGTAATATGCAGTGTATCATTGAAAATACCGTGTAATATATCGTAATATACAGTGTATCATTGAAAATACCTTATAATATAACGTAATATGCAGTGTATCATTGATAATACCTTGTAATATATCGTAGTTTATCATTGAAAATACCTTATAATATAACGTAATATGCAGTGTATCATTGAAAATACCTTATAATATAACGTAATATGCAGTGTATCATTGAAAATACCTTACAATATAACGATATATGCAGTGTATCGTTGAAAATACCTTATAATATATCGTAGTTTATCATTGAAAATACCTTATAATGTATCGTAATATGCAGTGTATCATTGAAAATACCTTATAATATAACGTAATATGCAGTGTATCATTGAAAATACCATGTAATATATCGTAATATACAGTGTATCATTGAAAATACCTTATAATATAACGTAATATGCAGTGTATCATTGAAAATACCTTGTAATATATCGTAGTTTATCATTGAAAATACCTTATAATATAACGTAATATGCAGTGTATCATTGAAAATACCTTATAATATAACGTAATATGCAGTGTATCATTGAAAATACCTTATAATATAACGTAATATGCAGTGTATCATTGAAAATACGTTACAATATAACGAAATATGCAGTGTATCATTGAAAATACCTTATAATATATCGTAGTTTATCATTGAAAATACCTTATAATATAACGTAATATGCAGTGTATCATTGAAAATACCTTATAATATAACGTAATATGCAGTGTATCATTGAAAATACCTTATAATATAACGTAATATGCAGTGTATCATTGAAAATACCTTGTAATATATCGTAGTTTATCATTGAAAATACCTTATAATATAACGTAATATGCAGTGTATCATTGAAAATACCTTATAATATATCGTTATATACAGTGTATCATTGAAAATACCTTATAATATAACGTAATATGCAGTGTATCATTGAAAATACCTTGTAATATATCGTAGTTTATCATTGAAAATACCTTATAATATAACGTAATATGCAGTGTATCTTTGAAAATACCTTATAATATAACGTAATATGCAGTGTATCATTGAAAATACCTTATAATATAACGTAGTATGCAGTATATCATTGAAAATACCTTATAATATAATGTAATATGCAGTGTATCATTGAAAATACGTTACAATATAACGAAATATGCAGTGTATCGTTGAAAATACCTTATAATATTTTCGTAGTTTATCATTGAAAATACCTTATAATGTATCGTAATATGCAGTGTATCATTGAAAATACCTTATAATATAACGTAATATGCAGTGTATCATTGAAAATACCGTGTAATATATCGTAATATACAGTGTATCATTGAAAATACCTTATAATATAACGTAATATGCAGTGTATCATTGATAATACCTTGTAATATATCGTAGTTTATCATTGAAAATACCTTATAATATAACGTAATATGCAGTGTATCATTGAAAATACCTTATAATATAACGTAATATGCAGTGTATCATTGAAAATACCTTACAATATAACGATATATGCAGTGTATCGTTGAAAATACCTTATAATATATCGTAGTTTATCATTGAAAATACCTTATAATGTATCGTAATATGCAGTGTATCATTGAAAATACCTTATAATATAACGTAATATGCAGTGTATCATTGAAAATACCATGTAATATATCGTAATATACAGTGTATCATTGAAAATACCTTATAATATAACGTAATATGCAGAGTATTATTGAAAATACCTTGTAATATATCGTAGTTTATCATTGAAAATACCTTATAATATAACGTAATATTTTCGTAGTTTATCATTGAAAATACCTTATAATATAACGTAATATGCAGTGTATCATTGAAAATACGTTATAATATAACGTAATATGCAGTGTATCTTTGAAAATACCTTATAATATAACGTAATTTGTAGTGTATCATTGCAAATACCTTATAATATAACGTAATATGCAGTGTATCGTTGAAAATACCTTATAATATAACGTAATATGCAGTGTATCTTTGAAAATACCTTATAATATAACGTAATATGCAGTGTATCATTGAAAATACCTTATAATATAACGTAGTATGCAGTGTATCATTGAAAATACCTTATAATATAACGTAATATGCAGTGTATCATTGAAAATACGTTACAATATAACGAAATATGCAGTGTATCGTTGAAAATACCTTATAATATTTTCGTAGTTTATCATTGAAAATACCTTATAATGTATCGTAATATGCAGTGTATCATTGAAAATACCTTATAATATAACGTAATATGCAGTGTATCATTGAAAATACCGTGTAATATATCGTAATATACAGTGTATCATTGAAAATACCTTATAATATAACGTAATATGCAGTGTATCATTGATAATACCTTGTAATATATCGTAGTTTATCATTGAAAATACCTTATAATATAACGTAATATGCAGTGTATCATTGAAAATACCTTATAATATAACGTAATATGCAGTGTATCATTGAAAATACCTTACAATATAACGATATATGCAGTGTATCGTTGAAAATACCTTATAATATATCGTAGTTTATCATTGAAAATACCTTATAATGTATCGTAATATGCAGTGTATCATTGAAAATACCTTATAATATAACGTAATATGCAGTGTATCATAGAAAATACCATGTAATATAACGTAATATACAGTGTATCATTGAAAATACCTTATAATATAACGTAATATGCAGTGTATTATTGAAAATACCTTGTAATATATCGTAGTTTATCATTGAAAATACCTTATAATATAACGTAATATTTTCGTAGTTTATCATTGAAAATACCTTATAATATAACGTAATATGCAGTGTATCATTGAAAATACGTTATAATATAACGTAATATGCAGTGTATCTTTGAAAATACCTTATAATATAACGTAATTTGTAGTGTATCATTGCAAATACCTTATAATATAACGTAATATGCAGTGTATCGTTGAAAATACCTTATAATATAACGTAATATGCAGTGTATCATTGAAAATACCATGTAATATATCGTAATATGCAGTGTATCATTGAAAATACCTTATAATATAACGTAATATGCAGTGTATCATTGTAAATACCTTATAATATAACGAAATATGCAGTGTATCATTGAAAATACCTTCTTATATATCGTAGTTTATCATTGAAAATACCTTATAATATAACGTAATATGCAGTGTATCATTGAAAATACCTTATAATATAACGTAATATACAGTGTACCATTGAAAATACCTTATAATATAGCGTAATATGCAGTGTATCATTGAAAATACCATGTAATATATCGTAATATACAGTGTATCATTGAAAATACCTTATAATATAACGTAATATGCAGTGTATCATTGAAAACACCTTGTAATATATCGTAGTTTATCATTGAAAATACCTTATAATATAACGTAATATGCAGTGTATCATTGAAAATACCTTACAATATAACGTAATATGCAGTGTTTCATTGCAAATACCTTGTAATATATCGTAGTTTATCATTGAAAATACCTTATAATATAACGTAATATGCAGTGTATCTTTGAAAATACCTTATAATATAACGTAATATGCAGTGTATCATTGAAAATACCTTATAATATAACGTAGTATGCAGTGTATCATTGAAAATACCTTATAATATAATGATATATGCAGTGTATCATTGAAAATACGTTACAATATAACGAAATATGCAGTGTATCGTTGAAAATACCTTATAATATTTTCGTAGTTTATCATTGAAAATACCTTATAATGTATCGTAATATGCAGTGTATCATTGAAAATACCTTATAATATAACGTAATATGCAGTGTATCATTGAAAATACCGTGTAATATATCGTAATATACAGTGTATCATTGAAAATACCTTATAATATAACGTAATATGCAGTGTATTATTGAAAATACCTTGTAATATATCGTAGTTTATCATTGAAAATACCTTATAATATAACGTAATATTTTCGTAGTTTATCATTGAAAATACCTTATAATATAACGTAATATGCAGTGTATCATTGAAAATACGTTATAATATAACGTAATATGCAGTGTATCTTTGAAAATACCTTATAATATAACGTAATTTGTAGTGTATCATTGCAAATACCTTATAATATAGCGTAATATGCAGTGTATCATTGAAAATACCATGTAATATATCGTAATATACAGTGTATCATTGAAAATACCTTATAATATAACGTAATATGCAGTGTATCATTGAAAATACCTTATAATATAACGTAATATGCAGTGTATCATTGAAAATACCTTATAATATAACGTAATATGCAGTGTATCATTGAAAATACCTTATAATATAACGTAGTATGCAGTGTATCATTGAAAATACCTTATAATATAACGTAATATGCAGTGTATCATTGAAAATACGTTACAATATAACGAAATATGCAGTGTATCGTTGAAAATACCTTATAATATTTTCGTAGTTTATCATTGAAAATACCTTATAATGTATCGTAATATGCAGTGTATCATTGAAAATACCTTATAATATAACGTAATATGCAGTGTATCATTGAAAATACCGTGTAATATATCGTAATATACAGTGTATCATTGAAAATACCTTATAATATAACGTAATATGCAGTGTATCATTGATAATACCTTGTAATATATCGTAGTTTATCATTGAAAATACCTTATAATATAACGTAATATGCAGTGTATCATTGAAAATACCTTATAATATAACGTAATATGCAGTGTATCATTGAAAATACCTTACAATATAACGATATATGCAGTGTATCTTTGAAAATACCTTATAATATATCGTAGTTTATCATTGAAAATACCTTATAATGTATCGTAATATGCAGTGTATCATTGAAAATACCTTATAATATAACGTAATATGCAGTGTATCATTGAAAATACCATGTAATATATCGTAATATACAGTGTATCATTGAAAATACCTTATAATATAACGTAATATGCAGTGTATTATTGAAAATACCTTGTAATATATCGTAGTTTATCATTGAAAATACCTTATAATATAACGTAATATTTTCGTAGTTTATCATTGAAAATACCTTATAATATAACGTAATATGCAGTGTATCATTGAAAATACGTTATAATATAACGTAATATGCAGTGTATCTTTGAAAATACCTTATAATATAACGTAATTTGTAGTGTATCATTGCAAATACCTTATAATATAACGTAATATGCAGTGTATCGTTGAAAATACCTTATAATATAACGTAATATGCAGTGTATCATTGAAAATACCTTATAATATAACGAAATATGCAGTGTATCATTGTAAATACCTTATAATATAACGAAATATGCAGTGTATCATTGAAAATACCTTCTTATATATCGTAGTTTATCATTGAAAATACCTTATAATATAACGTAATATGCAGTGTATCATTGAAAATACCTTATAATATAACGTAATATACAGTGTACCATTGAAAATACCTTATAATATAGCGTAATATGCAGTGTATCATTGAAAATACCATGTAATATATCGTAATATACAGTGTATCATTGAAAATACCTTATAATATAGCGTAATATGCAGTGTATCATTGAAAATACCTTATAATATAACGTAATATGCAGTGTATCATTGAAAATACCATGTAATATATCGTAATATACAGTGTATCATTGAAAATACCTTATAATATAACGTAATATGCAGTGTATCATTGAAAATACCTTGTAATATATCGTAGTTTATCATTGAAAATACCTTATAATATAACGTAATATGCAGTGTATCTTTGAAAATACCTTATAATATATCGTAATTTGTAGTGTATCTTTGAAAATACCTTATAATATAACGTAATATGCAGTGTATCATTGAAAATACCTTATAATATAACGTAGTATGCAGTGTATCATTGAAAATACCTTACAATATAACGATATATGCAGTGTATCATTGAAAAAACCTTATAATATAACGTAATATGCAGTGTATCATTGAAAATACCTTGTAATATATCGTAGTTTATCATTGAATATACCTTATAATATAACGTAATATGCAGTGTATCACTGAAAATTCCTCATAATATATCGTAGATTAACATTGAAAATACTTTATAATGTAACGTAATATGCAGTGTATCATTGAAAATACCATGTAATATATCGTAATATACAGTGTATCATTGAAAATACCTTATAATATAACGTAATATGCAGTGTATCATTGAAAATACCTTCTAATATATCGTAGTTTATCATTGAAAATACCTTATAATATAACGTAATATGCAGTGTATCATTGAAAATACCTTATAATATTACGTAATATGCAGTGTATCATTGAAAATACGTTATAATATAACGTAATATGCAGTGTATCTTTGAAAATACCTTATAATATATCGTAATTTGTAGTGCATCTTTGAAAATACCTTATAATATAACGTAATATGCAGTGTATCATTGAAAATACCTTATAATATAACGTAATATGCAGTGTATCATTGAAAATACCTTATAATATAACGTAATATACAGTGTATCATTGAAAATACCTTATAATATAGCGTAATATGCAGTGTATCATTGAAAATACCTTATAATATAACGTGATATTCAGTGTATTATTGAAAAAACCTTATAATATAACGTAATATGCAGTGTATCATTGAAAATACCATGTAATATATCGTAATATACAGTGTATCATTGAAAATACCTTATAATATAACGTAATATGCAGTGTATCATTGAAAATACCTTGTAATATATCGTAGTTTATCATTGAAAATACCTTATAATATAACGTAATATGCAGTGTATCATTGAAAATACCTTATAATATATCGTAATATACAGTGTATCATTGAAAATACGTTATAATATAACGTAATATGCAGTGTATCTTTGAAAATACCTTATAATATATCGTAATTTGTAGTGCATCTTTGAAAATACCTTATAATATAACGTAATATGCAGTGTATCATTGAAAATACCTTATAATATAACGTAGTATGCAGTGTATCATTGAAAATACCTTATAATATAACGTAATATGCAGTGTATCATTGAAAATACGTTACAATATAACGAAATATGCAGTGTATCGTTGAAAATACCTTATAATATTTTCGTAGTTTATCATTGAAAATACCTTATAATGTATCGTAATATGCAGTGTATCATTGAAAATACCTTATAATATAACGTATTATGCAGTGTATCATTGAAAATTACGTGTAATATATCGTAATATACAGTGTATCATTGAAAATACCTTATAATATAACGTAATATGCAGTGTATCATTGAAAATACCTTACAATATAACGATATATGCAGTGTATCGTTGAAAATACCTTATAATATATCGTAGTTTATCATTGAAAATACCTTATAATGTATCGTAATGTGCAGTGTATTATTGAAAATACCTTATAATATAACGTAATATGCAGTGTATCATTGAAAATACCTTACAATATAACGATATATGCAGTGTATCGTTGAAAATACCTTATAATATATCGTAGTTTATCATTGAAAATACCTTATAATGTATCGTAATATGCAGTGTATCATTGAAAATACCTTATAATATAACGTAATATGCAGTGTATCATTGAAAATACCATGTAATATATCGTAATATACAGTGTATCATTGAAAATACCTTATAATATAACGTAATATGCAGTGTATCATTGAAAATACCATGTAATATATCGTAGTTTATCATTGAAAATACCTTATAATATAACGTAATATTTTCGTAGTTTATCATTGAAAATACCTTATAATATAACGTAATATGCAGTGTATCATTGAAAATACGTTATAATATAACGTAATATGCAGTGTATCTTTGAAAATACCTTATAATATATCGTAATTTGTAGTGTATCATTGCAAATACCTTATAATATATCGTAGTTTATCATTGAAAATACCTTATAATATAACGTAATATGCAGTGTATCATTGAAAATACCTTATAATATAACGTAATATGCAGTGTATCATTGAAAATACGTTACAATACAACGAAATATGCAGTGTATCATTGAAAATACCTTATAATATTTTCGTAGTTTATCATTGAAAATACCTTATAATGTATCGTAATATGCAGTGTATCATTGAAAATACCTTATAATATAACGTATTATGCAGTGTATCATTGAAAATTACGTGTAATATATCGTAATATACAGTGTATCATTGAAAATACCTTATAATATAACGTAATATGCAGTGTATTATTGAAAATACCTTGTAATATATCGTAGTTTATCATTGAAAATACCTTATAATATAACGTAATATTTTCGTAGTTTATCATTGAAAATACCTTATAATATAACGTAATATGCAGTGTATCATTGAAAATACGTTATAATATAACGTAATATGCAGTGTATCTTTGAAAATACCTTATAATATAACGTAATTTGTAGTGTATCATTGCAAATACCTTATAATATAGCGTAATATGCAGTGTATCATTGAAAATACCATGTAATATATCGTAATATACAGTGTATCATTGAAAATACCTTATAATATAACGTAATATGCAGTGTATCATTGAAAATACCTTATAATATAACGTATTATGCAGTGTATCATTGAAAATTACGTGTAATATATCGTAATATACAGTGTATCATTGAAAATACCTTATAATATAACGTAATATGCAGTGTATTATTGAAAATACCTTGTAATATATCGTAGTTTATCATTGAAAATACCTTATAATATAACGTAATATTTTCGTAGTTTATCATTGAAAATACCTTATAATATAACGTAATATGCAGTGTATCATTGAAAATACCTTATAATATAACGTAATATGCAGTGTATCATTGAAAATACCTTATAATATAACGTAGTATGCAGTGTATCATTGAAAATACCTTATAATATAACGTAATATGCAGTGTATCATTGAAAATACGTTACAATATAACGAAATATGCAGTGTATCGTTGAAAATACCTTATAATATTTTCGTAGTTTATCATTGAAAATACCTTATAATGTATCGTAATATGCAGTGTATCATTGAAAATACCTTATAATATAACGTAATATGCAGTGTATCATTGAAAATACCGTGTAATATATCGTAATATACAGTGTATCATTGAAAATACCTTATAATATAACGTAATATGCAGTGTATCATTGATAATACCTTGTAATATATCGTAGTTTATCATTGAAAATACCTTATAATATAACGTAATATGCAGTGTATCATTGAAAATACCTTATAATATAACGTAATATGCAGTGTATCATTGAAAATACCTTACAATATAACGATATATGCAGTGTATCTTTGAAAATACCTTATAATATATCGTAGTTTATCATTGAAAATACCTTATAATGTATCGTAATATGCAGTGTATCATTGAAAATACCTTATAATATAACGTAATATGCAGTGTATCATTGAAAATACCATGTAATATATCGTTATATACAGTGTATCATTGAAAATACCTTATAATATAACGTAATATGCAGTGTATTATTGAAAATACCTTGTAATATATCGTAGTTTATCATTGAAAATACCTTATAATATAACGTAATATTTTCGTAGTTTATCATTGAAAATACCTTATAATATAACGTAATATGCAGTGTATCATTGAAAATACGTTATAATATAACGTAATATGCAGTGTATCTTTGAAAATACCTTATAATATAACGTAATTTGTAGTGTATCATTGCAAATACCTTATAATATAACGTAATATGCAGTGTATCGTTGAAAATACCTTATAATATAACGTAATATGCAGTGTATCATTGAAAATACCTTATAATATAACGTAATATGCAGTGTATCATTGTAAATACCTTATAATATAACGAAATATGCAGTGTATCATTGAAAATACCTTCTTATATATCGTAGTTTATCATTGAAAATACCTTATAATATAACGTAATATGCAGTGTATCATTGAAAATACCTTATAATATAACGTAATATGCAGTGTATCATTGAAAATACCTTATAATATAGCGTAATATGCAGTGTATCATTGAAAATACCATGTAATATATCGTAATATACAGTGTATCATTGAAAATACCTTATAATATAGCGTAATATGCAGTGTATCATTGAAAACACCTTATATTATAAGGTAATATGCAGTGTATCATTGAAAATACCATGTAATATATCGTAATATACAGTGTATCATTGAAAATACCTTATAATATAACGTAATATGCAGTGTATCATTGAAAATACCTTGTAATATATCGTAGTTTATCATTGAAAATACCTTATAATATAACGTAATATGCAGTGTATCTTTGAAAATACCTTATAATATATCGTAATTTGTATTGTATCTTTGAAAATACCTTATAATATAACGTAATATGCAGTGTATCATTGAAAATACCTTATAATATAACGTAGTATGCAGTGTATCATTGAAAATACCTTACAATATAACGATATATGCAGTGTATCATTGAAAAAACCTTATAATATAACGTAATATGCAGTGTATCATTGAAAATACCTTGTAATATATCGTAGTTTATCATTGAATATACCTTATAATATAACGTAATATGCAGTGTATCACTGAAAATTCCTCATAATATATCGTAGATTAACATTGAAAATACTTTATAATGTAACGTAATATGCAGTGTATCATTGAAAATACCATGTAATATATCGTAATATACAGTGTATCATTGAAAATACCTTATAATATAACGTAATATGCAGTGTATCATTGAAAATACCTTGTAATATATCGTAGTTTATCATTGAAAATACCTTATAATATAACGTAATATGCAGTGTATCATTGAAAATACCTTATAATATTACGTAATATGCAGTGTATCATTGAAAATACGTTATAATATAACGTAATATGCAGTGTATCTTTGAAAATACCTTATAATATATCGTAATTTGTAGTGCATCTTTGAAAATACCTTATAATATAACGTAATATGCAGTGTATCATTGAAAATACCTTATAATATAACGTAATATGCAGTGTATCATTGAAAATACCTTATAATATAACGTAATATACAGTGTATCATTGAAAATACCTTATAATATAGCGTAATATGCAGTGTATCATTGAAAATACCTTATAATATAGCGTAATATTCAGTGTATTATTGAAAAAACCTTATAATATAACGTAATATGCAGTGTATCATTGAAAATACCATGTAATATATCGTAATATACAGTGTATCATTGAAAATACCTTATAATATAACGTAATATGCAGTGTATCATTGAAAATACCTTGTAATATATCGTAGTTTATCATTGAAAATACCTTATAATATAACGTAATATGCAGTGTATCATTGAAAATACCTTATAATATATCGTAATATACAGTGTATCATTGAAAATACGTTATAATATAACGTAATATGCAGTGTATCTTTGAAAATACCTTATAATATATCGTAATTTGTAGTGCATCTTTGAAAATACCTTATAATATAACGTAATATGCAGTGTATCATTGAAAATACCTTATAATATAACGTAGTATGCAGTGTATCATTGAAAATACCTTATAATATAACGTAATATGCAGTGTATCATTGAAAATACGTTACAATATAACGAAATATGCAGTGTATCGTTGAAAATACCTTATAATATTTTCGTAGTTTATCATTGAAAATACCTTATAATGTATCGTAATATGCAGTGTATCATTGAAAATACCTTATAATATAACGTATTATGCAGTGTATCATTGAAAATTACGTGTAATATATCGTAATATACAGTGTATCATTGAAAATACCTTATAATATAACGTAATATGCAGTGTATCATTGAAAATACCTTACAATATAACGATATATGCAGTGTATCGTTGAAAATACCTTATAATATATCGTAGTTTATCATTGAAAATACCTTATAATGTATCGTAATGTGCAGTGTATTATTGAAAATACCTTATAATATAACGTAATATGCAGTGTATCATTGAAAATACCTTACAATATAACGATATATGCAGTGTATCGTTGAAAATACCTTATAATATATCGTAGTTTATCATTGAAAATACCTTATAATGTATCGTAATATGCAGTGTATCATTGAAAATACCTTATAATATAACGTAATATGCAGTGTATCATTGAAAATACCATGTAATATATCGTAATATACAGTGTATCATTGAAAATACCTTATAATATAACGTAATATGCAGTGTATCATTGAAAATACCATGTAATATATCGTAGTTTATCATTGAAAATACCTTATAATATAACGTAATATTTTGGTAGTTTATCATTGAAAATACCTTATAATATAACGTAATATGCAGTGTATCATTGAAAATACCATGTAATATATCGTAATATACAGTGTATCATTGAAAATACCTTATAATATAACGTAATATGCAGTGTATCATTGAAAATACCTTGTAATATATCGTAGTTTATCATTGAAAATACCTTATAATATAACGTAATATGCAGTGTATCATTGAAAATACCTTATAATATATCGTAATATACAGTGTATCATTGAAAATACGTTATAATATAACGTAATATGCAGTGTATCTTTGAAAATACCTTATAATATATCGTAATTTGTAGTGCATCTTTGAAAATACCTTATAATATAACGTAATATGCAGTGTATCATTGAAAATACCTTATAATATAACGTAATATGCAGTGTATCATTGAAAATACCTTATAATATAACGTAATATGCAGTGTATCATTGAAAATACGTTACAATATAACGAAATATGCAGTGTATCGTTGAAAATACCTTATAATATTTTCGTAGTTTATCATTGAAAATACCTTATAATGTATCGTAATATGCAGTGTATCATTGAAAATACCTTATAATATAACGTATTATGCAGTGTATCATTGAAAATTACGTGTAATATATCGTAATATACAGTGTATCATTGAAAATACCTTATAATATAACGTAATATGCAGTGTATCATTGAAAATACCTTACAATATAACGATATATGCAGTGTATCGTTGAAAATACCTTATAATATATCGTAGTTTATCATTGAAAATACCTTATAATGTATCGTAATGTGCAGTGTATTATTGAAAATACCTTATAATATAACGTAATATGCAGTGTATCATTGAAAATACCTTACAATATAACGATATATGCAGTGTATCGTTGAAAATACCTTATAATATATCGTAGTTTATCATTGAAAATACCTTATAATATATCGTAATATGCAGTGTATCATTGAAAATACCTTATAATATAACGTAATATGCAGTGTATCATTGAAAATACCATGTAATATATCGTAATATACAGTGTATCATTGAAAATACCTTATAATATAACGTAATATGCAGTGTATCATTGAAAATACCATGTAATATATCGTAGTTTATCATTGAAAATACCTTATAATATAACGTAATATTTTGGTAGTTTATCATTGAAAATACCTTATAATATAACGTAATATGCAGTGTATCATTGAAAATACGTTATAATATAACGTAATATGCAGTGTATCATTGAAAATACCTTATAATATAACGTAATTTGTAGTGTATCATTGCAAATACCTTATAATATATCGTAGTTTATCATTGAAAATACCTTATAATATAACGTAATATGCAGTGTATCATTGAAAATACCTTATAATATAACGTAATATGCAGTGTATCATTGAAAATACGTTACAATACAACGTAATATGCAGTGTATCGTTGAAAATACCTTATAATATTTTCGTAGTTTATCATTGAAAATACCTTATAATGTATCGTAATATGCAGTGTATCATTGAAAATACCTTATAATATAACGTATTATGCAGTGTATCATTGAAAATTACGTGTAATATATCGTAATATACAGTGTATCATTGAAAATACCTTATAATATAACGTAATATGCAGTGTATTATTGAAAATACCTTGTAATATATCGTAGTTTATCATTGAAAATACCTTATAATATAACGTAATATTTTCGTAGTTTATCATTGAAAATACCTTATAATATAACGTAATATGCAGTGTATCATTGAAAATACGTTATAATATAACGTAATATGCAGTGTATCTTTGAAAATACCTTATAATATAACGTAATTTGTAGTGTATCATTGCAAATACCTTATAATATAGCGTAATATGCAGTGTATCATTGAAAATACCATGTAATATATCGTAATATACAGTGTATCATTGAAAATACCTTATAATATAACGTAATATGCAGTGTATCATTGAAAATACCTTATAATATAACGTATTATGCAGTGTATCATTGAAAATTACGTGTAATATATCGTAATATACAGTGTATCATTGAAAATACCTTATAATATAACGTAATATGCAGTGTATTATTGAAAATACCTTGTAATATATCGTAGTTTATCATTGAAAATACCTTATAATATAACGTAATATTTTCGTAGTTTATCATTGAAAATACCTTATAATATAACGTAATATGCAGTGTATCATTGAAAATACCTTATAATATAACGTAATATGCAGTGTATCATTGAAAATACCTTATAATATAACGTAGTATGGAGTGTATCATTGAAAATACCTTATAATATAACGTAATATGCAGTGTATCATTGAAAATACGTTACAATATAACGAAATATGCAGTGTATCGTTGAAAATACCTTATAATATTTTCGTAGTTTATCATTGAAAATACCTTATAATGTATCGTAATATGCAGTGTATCATTGAAAATACCTTATAATATAACGTAATATGCAGTGTACCATTGAAAATACCTTATAATATAACGTAATATACAGTGTATCATTGAAAATACCTTATAATATAGCGTAATATGCAGTGTATCATTGAAAATACCTTATAATATAGCGTAATATTCAGTGTATTATTGAAAAAACCTTATAATATAACGTAATATGCAGTGTATCATTGAAAATACCATGTAATATATCGTAATATACAGTGTATCATTGAAAATACCTTATAATATAACGTAATATGCAGTGTATCATTGAAAATACCTTGTAATATATCGTAGTTTATCATTGAAAATACCTTATAATATAACGTAATATGCAGTGTATCATTGAAAATACCTTATAATATATCGTAATATACAGTGTATCATTGAAAATACGTTATAATATAACGTAATATGCAGTGTATCTTTGAAAATACCTTATAATATATCGTAATTTGTAGTGCATCTTTGAAAATACCTTATAATATAACGTAATATGCAGTGTATCATTGAAAATACCTTATAATATAACGTAGTATGCAGTGTATCATTGAAAATACCTTATAATATAACGTAATATGCAGTGTATCATTGAAAATACGTTACAATATAACGAAATATGCAGTGTATCGTTGAAAATACCTTATAATATTTTCGTAGTTTATCATTGAAAATACCTTATAATGTATCGTAATATGCAGTGTATCATTGAAAATACCTTATAATATAACGTATTATGCAGTGTATCATTGAAAATTACGTGTAATATATCGTAATATACAGTGTATCATTGAAAATACCTTATAATATAACGTAATATGCAGTGTATCATTGAAAATACCTTACAATATAACGATATATGCAGTGTATCGTTGAAAATACCTTATAATATATCGTAGTTTATCATTGAAAATACCTTATAATGTATCGTAATGTGCAGTGTATTATTGAAAATACCTTATAATATAACGTAATATGCAGTGTATCATTGAAAATACCTTACAATATAACGATATATGCAGTGTATCGTTGAAAATACCTTATAATATATCGTAGTTTATCATTGAAAATACCTTATAATGTATCGTAATATGCAGTGTATCATTGAAAATACCTTATAATATAACGTAATATGCAGTGTATCATTGAAAATACCATGTAATATAACGTAATATGCAGTGTATCATTGAAAATACCTTATAATATAACGTAATATGCAGTGTATCATTGAAAATACCATGTAATATATCGTAGTTTATCATTGAAAATACCTTATAATATAACGTAATATTTTGGTAGTTTATCATTGAAAATACCTTATAATATAACGTAATATGCAGTGTATCATTGAAAATACGTTATAATATAACGTAATATGCAGTGTATCTTTGAAAATACCTTATAATATATCGTAATTTGTAGTGTATCATTGCAAATACCTTATAATATATCGTAGTTTATCATTGAAAATACCTTATAATATAACGTAATATGCAGTGTATCATTGAAAATACCTTATAATATAACGTAATATGCAGTGTATCATTGAAAATACGTTACAATATAACGAAATATGCAGTGTATCGTTGAAAATACCTTATAATATTTTCGTAGTTTATCATTGAAAATACCTTATAATGTATCGTAATATGCAGTGTATCATTGAAAATACCTTATAATATAACGTATTATGCAGTGTATCATTGAAAATTACGTGTAATATATCGTAATATACAGTGTATCATTGAAAATACCTTATAATATAACGTAATATGCAGTGTATTATTGAAAATACCTTGTAATATATCGTAGTTTATCATTGAAAATACCTTATAATATAACGTAATATTTTCGTAGTTTATCATTGAAAATACCTTATAATATAACGTAATATGCAGTGTATCATTGAAAATACGTTATAATATAACGTAATATGCAGTGTATCTTTGAAAATACCTTATAATATAACGTAATTTGTAGTGTATCATTGCAAATACCTTATAATATAGCGTAATATGCAGTGTATCATTGAAAATACCATGTAATATATCGTAATATACAGTGTATCATTGAAAATACCTTATAATATAACGTAATATGCAGTGTATCATTGAAAATACCTTATAATATAACGTATTATGCAGTGTATCATTGAAAATTACGTGTAATATATCGTAATATACAGTGTATCATTGAAAATACCTTATAATATAACGTAATATGCAGTGTATTATTGAAAATACCTTGTAATATATCGTAGTTTATCATTGAAAATACCTTATAATATAACGTAATATTTTCGTAGTTTATCATTGAAAATACCTTATAATATAACGTAATATGCAGTGTATCATTGAAAATACCTTATAATATAACGTAATATGCAGTGTATCATTGAAAATACCTTATAATATAACGTAGTATGGAGTGTATCATTGAAAATACCTTATAATATAACGTAATATGCAGTGTATCATTGAAAATACGTTACAATATAACGAAATATGCAGTGTATCGTTGAAAATACCTTATAATATTTTCGTAGTTTATCATTGAAAATACCTTATAATGTATCGTAATATGCAGTGTATCATTGAAAATACCTTATAATATAACGTAATATGCAGTGTATCATTGAAAATACCGTGTAATATATCGTAATATACAGTGTATCATTGAAAATACCTTATAATATAACGTAATATGCAGTGTATCATTGATAATACCTTGTAATATATCGTAGTTTATCATTGAAAATACCTTATAATATAACGTAATATGCAGTGTATCATTGAAAATACCTTATAATATAACGTAATATGCAGTGTATCATTGAAAATACCTTACAATATAACGATATATGCAGTGTATCGTTGAAAATACCTTATAATATATCGTAGTTTATCATTGAAAATACCTTATAATGTATCGTAATATGCAGTGTATCATTGAACATACCTTATAATATAACGTAATATGCAGTGTATCATTGAAAATACCATGTAATATATCGTAATATACAGTGTATCATTGAAAATACCTTATAATATAACGTAATATGCAGTGTATTATTGAAAATACCTTGTAATATATCGTAGTTTATCATTGAAAATACCTTATAATATAACGTAATATTTTCGTAGTTTATCATTGAAAATACCTTATAATATAACGTAATATGCAGTGTATCATTGAAAATACGTTATAATATAACGTAATATGCAGTGTATCTTTGAAAATACCTTATAATATAACGTAATTTGTAGTGTATCATTGCAAATACCTTATAATATAACGTAATATGCAGTGTATCGTTGAAAATACCTTATAATATAACGTAATATGCAGTGTATCATTGAAAATACCTTATAATATAACGTAATATGCAGTGTATCATTGTAAATACCTTATAATATAACGAAATATGCAGTGTATCATTGAAAATACCTTCTTATATATCGTAGTTTATCATTGAAAATACCTTATAATATAACGTAATATGCAGTGTATCATTGAAAATACCTTATAATATAACGTAATATGCAGTGTATCATTGAAAATACCTTATAATATAGCGTAATATGCAGTGTATCATTGAAAATACCATGTAATATATCGTAATATACAGTGTATCATTGAAAATACCTTATAATATAGCGTAATATGCAGTGTATCATTGAAAACACCTTATAATATAACGTAATATGCAGTGTATCATTGAAAATACCTTATAATATATCGTAATATACAGTGTATCATTGAAAATACCTTATAATATAACGTAATATGCAGTGTATCATTGAAAATACCTTGTAATATATCGTAGTTTATCATTGAAAATACCTTATAATATAACGTAATATGCAGTGTATCTTTGAAAATACCTTATAATATATCGTAATTTGTAGTGCATCTTTGAAAATACCTTATAATATAACGTAATATGCAGTGTATCATTGAAAATACCTTATAATATAACGTAGTATGCAGTGTATCATTGAAAATACCTTACAATATAACGATATATGCAGTGTATCATTGAAAAAACCTTATAATATAACGTAATATGCAGTGTATCATTGAAAATACCTTGTAATATATCGTAGTTTATCATTGAATATACCTTATAATATAACGTAATATGCAGTGTATCACTGAAAATTCCTCATAATATATCGTAGATTAACATTGAAAATACTTTATAATGTAACGTATTATGCAGTGTATCATTGAAAATACCATGTAATATATCGTAATATACAGTGTATCATTGAAAATACCTTATAATATAACGTAATATGCAGTGTATCATTGAAAATACCTTGTAATATATCGTAGTTTATCATTGAAAATACCTTATAATATAACGTAATATGCAGTGTATCATTGAAAATACCTTATAATATTACGTAATATGCAGTGTATCATTGAAAATACGTTATAATATAACGTAATATGCAGTGTATCTTTGAAAATACCTTATAATATATCGTAATTTGTAGTGCACCTTTGAAAATACCTTATAATATAACGTAATATGCAGTGTATCATTGAAAATACCTTATAATATAACGTAATATGCAGTGTACCATTGAAAATACCTTATAATATAACGTAATATACAGTGTATCATTGAAAATACCTTATAATATAGCGTAATATGCAGTGTATCATTGAAAATACCTTATAATATAGCGTAATATTCAGTGTATTATTGAAAAAACCTTATAATATAACGTAATATGCAGTGTATCATTGAAAATACCATGTAATATATCGTAATATACAGTGTATCATTGAAAATACCTTATAATATAACGTAATATGCAGTGTATCATTGAAAATACCTTGTAATATATCGTAGTTTATCATTGAAAATACCTTATAATATAACGTAATATGCAGTGTATCATTGAAAATACCTTATAATATATCGTAATATACAGTGTATCATTGAAAATACGTTATAATATAACGTAATATGCAGTGTATCTTTGAAAATACCTTATAATATATCGTAATTTGTAGTTTATCATTGAAAATACCTTATAATGTATCGTAATATGCAGTGTATCATTGAAAATACCTTATAATATAACGTAATATGCAGTGTATCATTGAAAATACCGTGTAATATATCGTAATATACAGTGTATCATTGAAAATACCTTATAATATAACGTAATATGCAGTGTATCATTGATAATACCTTGTAATATATCGTAGTTTATCATTGAAAATACCTTATAATATAACGTAATATGCAGTGTATCATTGAAAATACCTTATAATATAACGTAATATGCAGTGTATCATTGAAAATACCTTACAATATAACGATATATGCAGTGTATCGTTGAAAATACCTTATAATATATCGTAGTTTATCATTGAAAATACCTTATAATGTATCGTAATATGCAGTGTATCTTTGAAAATACCTTATAATATATCGTAATTTGTAGTTTATCATTGAAAATACCTTATAATGTATCGTAATATGCAGTGTATCATTGAAAATACCGTGTAATATATCGTAATATACAGTGTATCATTGAAAATACCTTATAATATAACGTAATATGCAGTGTATCATTGATAATACCTTGTAATATATCGTAGTTTATCATTGAAAATACCTTATAATATAACGTAATATACAGTGTATCATTGAAAATACCTTATAATATAACGTAATATGCAGTGTATTATTGAAAATACCTTGTAATATATCGTAGTTTATCATTGAAAATACCTTATAATATATCGTAATATTTTCGTAGTTTATCATTGAAAATACCTTATAATATAACGTAATATGCAGTGTATCATTGAAAATACGTTATAATATAACGTAATATGCAGTGTATCTTTGAAAATACCTTATAATATAACGTAATTTGTAGTGTATCATTGCAAATACCTTATAATATAACGTAATATGCAGTGTATCGTTGAAAATACCTTATAATATAACGTAATATGCAGTGTATCATTGAAAATACCTTATAATATAACGTAATATGCAGTGTATCATTGTAAATACCTTATAATATAACGAAATATGCAGTGTATCATTGAAAATACCTTCTTATATATCGTAGTTTATCATTGAAAATACCTTATAATATAACGTAATATGCAGTGTATCATTGAAAATACCTTATAATATAACGTAATATACAGTGTACCATTGAAAATACCTTATAATATAACGAAATATGCAGTGTATCATTGAAAATACCATGTAATATATCGTAATATACAGTGTATCATTGAAAATACCTTATAATATAGCGTAATATGCAGTGTATCATTGAAAACACCTTATAATATAACGTAATATGCAGTGTATCATTGAAAATACCATGTAATATATCGTAATATACAGTGTATCATTGAAAATACCTTATAATATAACGTAATATGCAGTGTATCATTGAAAATACCTTGTAATATATCGTAGTTTATCTTTGAAAATACCTTATAATATAACGTAATATGCAGTGTATCATTGAAAATACCTTATAATATAACGTAGTATGCAGTGTATCATTGAAAATACCTTACAATATAACGATATATGCAGTGTATCATTGAAAAAACCTTATAATATAACGTAATATGCAGTGTATCATTGAAAATACCTTGTAATATATCGTAGTTTATCATTGAATATACCTTATAATATAACGTAATATGCAGTGTATCACTGAAAATTCCTCATAATATATCGTAGATTAACATTGAAAATACTTTATAATGTAACGTAATATGCAGTGTATCATTGAAAATACCATGTAATATATCGTAATATACAGTGTATCATTGAAAATACCTTATAATATAACGTAATATGCAGTGTATCATTGAAAATACCTTGTAATATATCGTAGTTTATCATTGAAAATACCTTATAATATCACGTAATATGCAGTGTATCATTGAAAATACCTTATAATATTACGTAATATGCAGTGTATCATTGAAAATACGTTATAATATAACGTAATATGCAGTGTATCTTTGAAAATACCTTATAATATATCGTAATTTGTAGTGCACCTTTGAAAATACCTTATAATATAACGTAATATGCAGTGTATCATTGAAAATACCTTATAATATAACGTAATATGCAGTGTATCATTGAAAATACCTTATAATATAACGTAATATACAGTGTATCATTGAAAATACCTTATAATATAGCGTAATATGCAGTGTATCATTGAAAATACCTTATAATATAGCGTAATATTCAGTGTATTATTGAAAAAACCTTATAATATAACGTAATATGCAGTGTATCATTGAAAATACCATGTAATATATCGTAATATACAGTGTATCATTGAAAATACCTTATAATATAACGTAATATGCAGTGTATCATTGAAAATACCTTGTAATATATCGTAGTTTATCATTGAAAATACCTTATAATATAACGTAATATGCAGTGTATCATTGAAAATACCTTATAATATATCGTAATATACAGTGTATCATTGAAAATACGTTATAATATAACGTAATATGCAGTGTATCTTTGAAAATACCTTATAATATATCGTAATTTGTAGTGCATCTTTGAAAATACCTTATAATATAACGTAATATGCAGTGTATCATTGAAAATACCTTATAATATAACGTAGTATGCAGTGTATCATTGAAAATACCTTATAATATAACGTAATATGCAGTGTATCATTGAAAATACGTTACAATATAACGAAATATGCAGTGTATCGTTGAAAATACCTTATAATATTTTCGTAGTTTATCATTGAAAATACCTTATAATGTATCGTAATATGCAGTGTATCATTGAAAATACCTTATAATATAACGTATTATGCAGTGTATCATTGAAAATTACGTGTAATATATCGTAATATACAGTGTATCATTGAAAATACCTTATAATATAACGTAATATGCAGTGTATCATTGAAAATACCTTACAATATAACGATATATGCAGTGTATCGTTGAAAATACCTTATAATATATCGTAGTTTATCATTGAAAATACCTTATAATGTATCGTAATGTGCAGTGTATTATTGAAAATACCTTATAATATAACGTAATATGCAGTGTATCATTGAAAATACGTTACAATATAACGAAATATGCAGTGTATCATTGAAAATACCTTATAATATATCGTAGTTTATCATTGAAAATACCTTATAATATAACGTAGTATGCAGTGTATCATTGAAAATACCTTATAATATAACGTAATATGCAGTGTATCATTGAAAATACCTTATAATATAACGTAATATGCAGTGTATCATTGAAAATACGTTATAATATAACGTAATATGCAGTGTATCTTTGAAAATACCTTATAATATATCGTAATTTGTAGTGCATCTTTGAAAATACCTTATAATATAACGTAATATGCAGTGTATCATTGAAAATACCTTATAATATAACGTAGTATGCAGTGTATCATTGAAAATACCTTACAATATAACGATATATGCAGTGTATCATTGAAAAAACCTTATAATATAACGTAATATGCAGTGTATCATTGAAAATACCTTGTAATATATCGTAGTTTATCATTGAATATACCTTATAATATAACGTAATATGCAGTGTATCACTGAAAATTCCTCATAATATATCGTAGATTAACATTGAAAATACTTTATAATGTAACGTAATATGCAGTGTATCATTGAAAATACCATGTAATATATCGTAATATACAGTGTATCATTGAAAATACCTTATAATATAACGTAATATGCAGTGTATCATTGAAAATACCTTGTAATATATCGTAGTTTATCATTGAAAATACCTTATAATATAACGTAATATGCAGTGTATCATTGAAAATACCTTATAATATTACGTTATATGCAGTGTATCATTGAAAATACGTTATAATATAACGTAATATGCAGTGTATCTTTGAAAATACCTTATAATATATCGTAATTTGTAGTGCATCTTTGAAAATACCTTATAATATAACGTAATATGCAGTGTATCATTGAAAATACCTTATAATATAACGTAATATGCAGTGTATCATTGAAAATACCTTGTAATATATCGTAGTTTATCATTGAAAATACCTTATAATATAACGTAATATGCAGTGTATCATTGAAAATACCTTATAATATATCGTAATATACAGTGTATCATTGAAAATACGTTATAATATAACGTAATATGCAGTGTATCTTTGAAAATACCTTATAATATATCGTAATTTGTAGTGCATCTTTGAAAATACCATGTAATATATCGTAATATACAGTGTATCATTGAAAATACCTTATAATATAGCGTAATATGCAGTGTATCATTGAAAATACCTTATAATATAGCGTAATATTCAGTGTATTATTGAAAAAACCTTATAATATAACGTAATATGCAGTGTATCATTGAAAATACCATGTAATATATCGTAATATACAGTGTATCATTGAAAATACCTTATAATATAACGTAATATGCAGTGTATCATTGAAAATACCTTGTAATATATCGTAGTTTATCATTGAAAATACCTTATAATATAACGTAATATGCAGTGTATCATTGAAAATACCTTATAATATATCGTAATATACAGTGTATCATTGAAAATACGTTATAATATAACGTAATATGCAGTGTATCTTTGAAAATACCTTATAATATATCGTAATTTGTAGTGCATCTTTGAAAATACCTTATAATATAACGTAATATGCAGTGTATCATTGAAAATACCTTATAATATAACGTAGTATGCAGTGTATCATTGAAAATACCTTATAATATAACGTAATATGCAGTGTATCATTGAAAATACGTTACAATATAACGAAATATGCAGTGTATCGTTGAAAATACCTTATAATATTTTCGTAGTTTATCATTGAAAATACCTTATAATGTATCGTAATATGCAGTGTATCATTGAAAATACCTTATAATATAACGTATTATGCAGTGTATCATTGAAAATTACGTGTAATATATCGTAATATACAGTGTATCATTGAAAATACCTTATAATATAACGTAATATGCAGTGTATCATTGAAAATACCTTACAATATAACGATATATGCAGTGTATCGTTGAAAATACCTTATAATATATCGTAGTTTATCATTGAAAATACCTTATAATATAACGTAATATGCAGTGTATCATTGAAAATACCTTATAATATAACGTAATATGCAGTGTATCATTGAAAATACGTTATAATATAACGTAATATGCAGTGTATCTTTGAAAATACCTTATAATATATCGTAATTTGTAGTGCATCTTTGAAAATACCTTATAATATAACGTAATATGCAGTGTATCATTGAAAATACCTTATAATATAACGTAGTATGCAGTGTATCATTGAAAATACCTTATAATATAACGTAATATGCAGTGTATCATTGAAAATACGTTACAATATAACGAAATATGCAGTGTATCGTTGAAAATACCTTATAATATTTTCGTAGTTTATCATTGAAAATACCTTATAATGTATCGTAATATGCAGTGTATCATTGAAAATACCTTATAATATAACGTAATATGCAGTGTATCATTGAAAATACCGTGTAATATATCGTAATATACAGTGTATCATTGAAAATACCTTATAATATAACGTAATATGCAGTGTATCATTGAAAATACCTTACAATATAACGATATATGCAGTGTATCGTTGAAAATACCTTATAATATATCGTAGTTTATCATTGAAAATACCTTATAATGTATCGTAATATGCAGTGTATCATTGAAAATACCTTATAATATAACGTAATATGCAGTGTATCATTGAAAATACCATGTAATATATCGTACTATACAGTGTATCATTGAAAATACCTTATAATATAACGTAATATGCAGTGTATTATTGAAAATACCTTGTAATATATCGTAGTTTATCATTGAAAATACCTTATAATATAACGTAATATGCAGTGTATCATTGAAAATACGTTATAATATAACGTAATATGCAGTGTATCTTTGAAAATACCTTATAATATAACGTAATATGCAGTGTATCATTGAAAATACCTTATAATATAACGTAATATGCAGTGTATCATTGAAAATACCATGTAATATATCGTACTATACAGTGTATCATTGAAAATACCTTATAATATAACGTAATATGCAGTGTATTATTGAAAATACCTTGTAATATATCGTAGTTTATCATTGAAAATACCTTATAATATAACGTAATATGCAGTGTATCATTGAAAATACGTTATAATATAACGTAATATGCAGTGTATCTTTGAAAATACCTTATAATGTATCGTAATATGCAGTGTATCATTGAAAATACCTTATAATATAACGTAATATGCAGTGTACCATTGAAAATACCGTGTAATATATCGTAATATACAGTGTATCATTGAAAATACCTTATAATATAACGTGATATGCAGTGTATCATTGAAAATACCTTACAATATAACGAAATATGCAGTGTATCGTTGAAAATACCTTATAATATATCGTAGTTTATCATTGAAAATACCTTATAATGTATCGTAATATGCAGTGTATCATTGAAAATACCTTATAATATAACGTAATATGCAGTGTATCATTGAAAATACCTTATAATATAACGTAATATGCAGTGTATCATTGAAAATACCATGTAATATATCGTACTATACAGTGTATCATTGAAAATACCTTATAATATAACGTAATATGCAGTGTATTATTGAAAATACCTTGTAATATATCGTAGTTTATCATTGAAAATACCTTATAATATAACGTAATATGCAGTGTATCATTGAAAATACGTTATAATATAACGTAATATGCAGTGTATCATTGAAAATACCTTATAATGTATCGTAATATGCAGTGTATCATTGAAAATACCTTATAATATAACGTAATATGCAGTGTACCATTGAAAATACCGTGTAATATATCGTAATATACAGTGTATCATTGAAAATACCTTATAATATAACGTGATATGCAGTGTATCATTGAAAATACCTTACAATATAACGAAATATGCAGTGTATCGTTGAAAATACCTTATAATATATCGTAGTTTATCATTGAAAATACCTTATAATGTATCGTAATATGCAGTGTATCATTGAAAATACCTTATAATATAACGTAATATGCAGTGTATCATTGAAAATACCATGTAATATATCGTAATATACAGTGTATCATTGAAAATACCTTATAATATAACGTAATATGCAGTGTATTATTGAAAATACCTTGTAATATATCGTAGTTTATCATTGAAAATACCTTATAATATAACGTAATATTTTCGTAGTTTATCATTGAAAATACCTTATAATATAACGTAATATGCAGTGTATCATTGAAAATACGTTATTATATAACGTAATATGCAGTGTATCTTTGAAAATACCTTATAGTATATCGTAATTTGTAGTGCATCTTTGAAAATACCTTATAATATAACGTAATATGCAGTGTATCATTGAAAATACCTTATAATATAACGTAGTATGCAGTGTATCATTGAAAATACCTTATAATATAACGTAATATGCAGTGTATCATTGAAAATACCATATAATATAACGTAATATGCTGTGTACCATTGAAAATACCATGTAATATATCGTAATATACAGTGTATCATTGAAAATACCTTATAATATAACGTAATATGCAGTGTATTATTGAAAATACCTTGTAATATATCGTAGTTTATCATTGAAAATACCTTATAATATAACGTAATATTTTCGTAGTTTATCATTGAAAATACCTTATAATATAACGTAATATGCAGTGTATCATTGAAAATACGTTATAATATAACGTAATATGCAGTGTATCTTTGAAAATACCTTATAATATAACGTAATTTGTAGTGTATCATTGCAAATACCTTATAATATAGCGTAATATGCAGTGTATCATTGAAAATACCATGTAATATATCGTAATATACAGTGTATCATTGAAAATACCTTATAATATAACGTAATATGCAGTGTATCATTGAAAATACCTTATAATATAACGTAATATGCAGTGTATCATTGAAAATACTTTATAATATAACGTAATATGCAGTGTATCATTGAAAATACCTTATAATATAACGTAGTATGCAGTGTATCATTGAAAATACCTTATAATATAACGTAATATGCAGTGTATCATTGAAAATACGTTACAATATAACGAAATATGCAGTGTATCGTTGAAAATACCTTATAATATTTTCGTAGTTTATCATTGAAAATACCTTATAATGTATCGTAATATGCAGTGTATCATTGAAAATACCTTATAATATAACGTAATATGCAGTGTATCATTGAAAATACCGTGTAATATATCGTAATATACAGTGTATCATTGAAAATACCTTATAATATAACGTAATATGCAGTGTATCATTGATAATACCTTGTAATATATCGTAGTTTATCATTGAAAATACCTTATAATATAACGTAATATGCAGTGTATCATTGAAAATACCTTATAATATAACGTAATATGCAGTGTATCATTGAAAATACCTTACAATATAACGATATATGCAGTGTATCGTTGAAAATACCTTATAATATATCGTAGTTTATCATTGAAAATACCTTATAATGTATCGTAATATGCAGTGTATCATTGAAAATACCTTATAATATAACGTAATATGCAGTGTATCATTGAAAATACCATGTAATATATCGTAATATACAGTTTATCATTGAAAATACCTTATAATATAACGTAATATGCAGTGTATTATTGAAAATACCTTGTAATATATCGTAGTTTATCATTGAAAATACCTTATAATATAACGTAATATTTTCGTAGTTTATCATTGAAAATACCTTATAATATAACGTAATATGCAGTGTATCATTGAAAATACGTTATAATATAACGTAATATGCAGTGTATCTTTGAAAATACCTTATAATATAACGTAATTTGTAGTGTATCATTGCAAATACCTTATAATATAACGTAATATGCAGTGTATCGTTGAAAATACCTTATAATATAACGTAATATGCAGTGTATCATTGAAAATACCTTATAATATAACGAAATATGCAGTGTATCATTGTAAATACCTTATAATATAACGAAATATGCAGTGTATCATTGAAAATACCTTCTTATATATCGTAGTTTATCATTGAAAATACCTTATAATATAACGTAATATGCAGTGTATCATTGAAAATACCTTACAATATAACGATATATGCAGTGTATCGTTGAAAATACCTTATAATATATCGTAGTTTATCATTGAAAATACCTTATAATGTATCGTAATATGCAGTGTATCATTGAAAATACCTTATAATATAACGTAATATGCAGTGTATCATTGAAAATACCATGTAATATATCGTAATATACAGTTTATCATTGAAAATACCTTATAATATAACGTAATATGCAGTGTATTATTGAAAATACCTTGTAATATATCGTAGTTTATCATTGAAAATACCTTATAATATAACGTAATATTTTCGTAGTTTATCATTGAAAATACCTTATAATATAACGTAATATGCAGTGTATCATTGAAAATACGTTATAATATAACGTAATATGCAGTGTATCTTTGAAAATACCTTATAATATAACGTAATTTGTAGTGTATCATTGCAAATACCTTATAATATAACGTAATATGCAGTGTATCGTTGAAAATACCTTATAATATAACGTAATATGCAGTGTATCATTGAAAATACCTTATAATATAACGAAATATGCAGTGTATCATTGTAAATACCTTATAATATAACGAAATATGCAGTGTATCATTGAAAATACCTTCTTATATATCGTAGTTTATCATTCAAAATACCTTATAATATAACGTAATATGCAGTGTATCATTGAAAATACCTTATAATATAACGTAATATACAGTGTACCATTGAAAATACCTTATAATATAGCGTAATATGCAGTGTATCATTGAAAATACCATGTAATATATCGTAATATACAGTGTATCATTGAAAATACCTTATAATATAGCGTAATATGCAGTGTATCATTGAAAACACCTTATAATATAACGTAATATGCAGTGTATCATTGAAAATACCATGTAATATATCGTAATATACAGTGTATCATTGAAAATACCTTATAATATAACGTAATATGCAGTGTATCATTGAAAATACCTTGTAATATATCGTAGTTTATCATTGAAAATACCTTATAATATAACGTAATATGCAGTGTATCTTTGAAAATACCTTATAATATATCGTAATTTGTAGTGCATCTTTGAAAATACCTTATAATATAACGTAATATGCAGTGTATCATTGAAAATACCTTATAATATAACGTAGTATGCAGTGTATCATTGAAAATACCTTACAATATAACGATATATGCAGTGTATCATTGAAAATACCTTATAATATATCGTAATATACAGTGTATCATTGAAAATACGTTATGATATAACGTAATATGCAGTGTATCTTTGAAAATACCTTATAATATATCGTAATTTGTAGTGCATCTTTGAAAATACCTTATAATATAACGTAATATGCAGTGTATCATTGAAAATACCTTATAATATAACGTAGTATGCAGTGTATCATTGAAAATACCTTATAATATAACGTACTATGCAGTGTATCATTGAAAATTACGTGTAATATATCGTAATATACAGTGTATCATTGAAAATACCTTATAATATAACGTAATATGCAGTGTATCATTGAAAATACCTTACAATATAACGATATATGCAGTGTATCGTTGAAAATACCTTATAATATATCGTAGTTTATCATTGAAAATACCTTATAATGTATCGTAATGTGCAGTGTATTATTGAAAATACCTTATAATATAACGTAATATGCAGTGTATCATTGAAAATACGTTACAATATAACGAAATATGCAGTGTATCATTGAAAATACCTTATAATATATCGTAGTTTATCATTGAAAATACCTTATAATATAACGTAATATGCAGTGTATCATTGAAAATACCTTATAATATAACGTAATATGCAGTGTATCATTGAAAATACGTTATAATATAACGTAATATGCAGTGTATCTTTGAAAATACCTTATAATATATCGTAATTTGTAGTGCATCTTTGAAAATACCTTATAATATAACGTAATATGCAGTGTATCATTGAAAATACCTTATAATATAACGTAGTATGCAGTGTATCATTGAAAATACCTTATAATATAACGTAATATGCAGTGTATCATTGAAAATACGTTACAATATAACGAAATATGCAGTGTATCGTTGAAAATACCTTATAATATTTTCGTAGTTTATCATTGAAAATACCTTATAATGTATCGTAATATGCAGTGTATCATTGAAAATACCTTATAATATAACGTACTATGCAGTGTATCATTGAAAATTACGTGTAATATATCGTAATATACAGTGTATCATTGAAAATACCTTATAATATAACGTAATATGCAGTGTATCATTGAAAATACCTTACAATATAACGATATATGCAGTGTATCGTTGAAAATACCTTATAATATATCGTAGTTTATCATTGAAAATACCTTATAATGTATCGTAATGTGCAGTGTATTATTGAAAATACCTTATAATATAACGTAATATGCAGTGTATCATTGAAAATACGTTACAATATAACGAAATATGCAGTGTATCATTGAAAATACCTTATAATATATCGTAGTTTATCATTGAAAATACCTTATAATATAACGTAATATGCAGTGTATCATTGAAAATACCTTATAATATAACGTAATATGCAGTGTATCATTGAAAATACGTTATAATATAACGTAATATGCAGTGTATCTTTGAAAATACCTTATAATATATCGTAATTTGTAGTGCATCTTTGAAAATACCTTATAATATAACGTAATATGCAGTGTATCATTGAAAATACCTTATAATATAACGTAATATGCAGTGTATCATTGAAAATACCTTATAATATAACGTAATATGCAGTGTATCATTGAAAATACGTTACAATATAAAGAAATATGCAGTGTATCGTTGAAAATACCTTATAATATTTTCGTAGTTTATCATTGAAAATACCTTATAATGTATCGTAATATGCAGTGTATCATTGAAAATACCTTATAATATAACGTAATATGCAGTGTATCATTGAAAATACCGTGTAATATATCGTAATATACAGTGTATCATTGAAAATACCTTATAATATAACGTAATATGCAGTGTATCATTGAAAATACCTTACAATATAACGATATATGCAGTGTATCGTTGAAAATACCTTATAATATATCGTAGTTTATCATTGAAAATACCTTATAATGTATCGTAATATGCAGTGTATCATTGAAAATACCTTATAATATAACGTAATATGCAGTGTATCATTGAAAATACCATGTAATATAACGTAATATGCAGTGTACCATTGAAAATATCTTATAATATAACGTAATATACAGTGTATCATTGAAAATACCTTATAATATAGCGTAATATGCAGTGTATCATTGAAAATACCTTATAATATATCGTAATTTGTAGTGCATCTTTGAAAATACCTTATAATATAACGTAATATGCAGTGTATCATTGAAAATACCTTATAATATAACGTAGTATGCAGTGTATCATTGAAAATACCTTATAATATAACGTAATATGCAGTGTATCATTGAAAATACCTTGTAATATATCGTAGTTTATCATTGAAAATACCTTATAATATAACGTAATATGCAGTGTATCATTGAAAATACCTTATAATATATCGTAATATACAGTGTATCATTGAAAATACGTTATGATATAACGTAATATGCAGTGTATCTTTGAAAATACCTTATAATATATCGTAATTTGTAGTGCATCTTTGAAAATACCTTATAATATAACGTAATATGCAGTGTATCATTGAAAATACCTTATAATATAACGTAGTATGCAGTGTATCATTGAAAATACCTTATAATATAACGTACTATGCAGTGTATCATTGAAAATTACGTGTAATATATCGTAATATACAGTGTATCATTGAAAATACCTTATAATATAACGTAATATGCAGTGTATCATTGAAAATACCTTACAATATAACGATATATGCAGTGTATCGTTGAAAATACCTTATAATATATCGTAGTTTATCATTGAAAATACCTTATAATGTATCGTAATGTGCAGTGTATTATTGAAAATACCTTATAATATAACGTAATATGCAGTGTATCATTGAAAATACGTTACAATATAACGAAATATGCAGTGTATCATTGAAAATACCTTATAATATATCGTAGTTTATCATTGAAAATACCTTATAATATAACGTAATATGCAGTGTATCATTGAAAATACCTTATAATATAACGTAATATGCAGTGTATCATTGAAAATACGTTATAATATAACGTAATATGCAGTGTATCTTTGAAAATACCTTATAATATATCGTAATTTGTAGTGCATCTTTGAAAATACCTTATAATATAACGTAATATGCAGTGTATCATTGAAAATACCTTATAATATAACGTAGTATGCTGTGTATCTTTGAAAATACCTTATAATATATCGTAATTTGTAGTGCATCTTTGAAAATACCTTATAATATAACGTAATATGCAGTGTATCATTGAAAATACCTTATAATATAACGTAGTATGCAGTGTATCATTGAAAATACCTTATAATATAACGTAGTATGCAGTGTATCATTGAAAATACCTTATAATATAACGTAATATGCAGTGTATCATTGAAAATACGTTACAATATAACGAAATATGCAGTGTATCGTTGAAAATACCTTATAATATTTTCGTAGTTTATCATTGAAAATACCTTATAATGTATCGTAATATGCAGTGTATCATTGAAAATACCTTATAATATAACGTACTATGCAGTGTATCATTGAAAATTACGTGTAATATATCGTAATATACAGTGTATCATTGAAAATACCTTATAATATAACGTAATATGCAGTGTATCATTGAAAATACCTTACAATATAACGATATATGCAGTGTATCGTTGAAAATACCTTATAATATATCGTAGTTTATCATTGAAAATACCTTATAATGTATCGTAATGTGCAGTGTATTATTGAAAATACCTTATAATATAACGTAATATGCAGTGTATCATTGAAAATACGTTACAATATAACGAAATATGCAGTGTATCATTGAAAATACCTTATAATATATCGTAGTTTATCATTGAAAATACCTTATAATATAACGTAATATGCAGTGTATCATTGAAAATACCTTATAATATAACGTAATATGCAGTGTATCATTGAAAATACGTTATAATATAACGTAATATGCAGTGTATCTTTGAAAATACCTTATAATATATCGTAATTTGTAGTGTATCTTTGAAAATACCTTATAATATAACGTAATATGCAGTGTATCATTGAAAATACCTTATAATATAACGTAGTATGCAGTGTATCATTGAAAATACCTTATAATATAACGTAATATGCAGTGTATCATTGAAAATACGTTACAATATAAAGAAATATGCAGTGTATCGTTGAAAATACCTTATAATATTTTCGTAGTTTATCATTGAAAATACCTTATAATGTATCGTAATATGCAGTGTATCATTGAAAATACCTTATAATATAACGTAATATGCAGTGTATCATTGAAAATACCGTGTAATATATCGTAATATACAGTGTATCATTGAAAATACCTTATAATATAACGTAATATGCAGTGTATCATTGAAAATACCTTACAATATAACGATATATGCAGTGTATCGTTGAAAATACCTTATAATATATCGTAGTTTATCATTGAAAATACCTTATAATGTATCGTAATATGCAGTGTATCATTGAAAATACCTTATAATATAACGTAATATGCAGTGTATCATTGAAAATACCATGTAATATATCGTACTATACAGTGTATCATTGAAAATACCTTATAATATAACGTAATATGCAGTGTATTATTGAAAATACCTTGTAATATATCGTAGTTTATCATTGAAAATACCTTATAATATAACGTAATATGCAGTGTATCATTGAAAATACGTTATAATATAACGTAATATGCAGTGTATCTTTGAAAATACCTTATAATATAACGTAATATGCAGTGTATCATTGAAAATACCTTATAATATAACGTAATATGCAGTGTATCATTGAAAATACCTTATAATATAACGTAATATGCAGTGTATCATTGAAAATACCTTATAATATAACGTAATATGCAGTGTATCATTGAAAATACGTTACAATATAACGTAATATGCAGTGTATCTTTGAAAATACCTTATAATATATCGTAATTTGTAGTGCATCTTTGAAAATACCTTATAATATAACGTAATATGCAGTGTATCATTGAAAATACCTTATAATATAACGTAATATGCAGTGTATCATTGAAAATACCTTGTAATATATCGTAGTTTATCATTGAAAATACCTTATAATATAACGTAATATGCAGTGTATCATTGAAAATACCTTGTAATATATCGTAGTTTATCATTGAAAATACCTTATAATATAACGTAATATGCAGTGTATCATTGAAAATACCTTATAATATATCGTAATATACAGTGTATCATTGAAAATACGTTATAATATAACGTAATATGCAGTGTATCTTTGAAAATACCTTATAATATATCGTAATTTGTAGTGCATCTTTGAAAATACCTTATAATATAACGTAATATGCAGTGTATCATTGAAAATACCTTATAATATAACGTAGTATGCAGTGTATCATTGAAAATACCTTATAATATAACGTAATATGCAGTGTATCATTGAAAATAGGTTACAATATAACGAAATATGCAGTGTATCGTTGAAAATACCTTATAATATTTTCGTAGTTTATCATTGAAAATACCTTATAATGTATCGTAATATGCAGTGTATCATTGAAAATACCTTATAATATAACGTAATATGCAGTGTATCATTGAAAATACCGTGTAATATATCGTAATATACAGTGTATCATTGAAAATACCTTATAATATAACGTAATATGCAGTGTATCATTGAAAATACCTTACACTATAACGATATATGCAGTGTATCGTTGAAAATACCTTATAATATATCGTAGTTTATCATTGAAAATACCTTATAATGTATCGTAATATGCAGTGTATTATTGAAAATACCTTATAATATAACGTAATATGCAGTGTATTATTGAAAATACCTTGTAATATATCGTAGTTTATCATTGGAAATACCTTATAATATAACGTAATATGCAGTGCATCTTTGAAAATACCTTATAATATAACGTAATATGCAGTGTATCATTGAAAATACCTTATAATATAACGTAATATGCAGTGTATCATTGAAAATACCTTATAATATAACGTAATATGCAGTGTATCATTGAAAATACGTTACAATATAACGAAATATGCAGTGTATCGTTGAAAATACCTTATAATATTTTCGTAGTTTATCATTGAAAATACCTTATAATGTATCGTAATATGCAGTGTATCATTGAAAATACCTTATAATATAACGTAATATGCAGTGTATCATTGAAAATACCGTGTAATATATCGTAATATACAGTGTATCATTGAAAATACCTTATAATATAACGTAATATGCAGTGTATCATTGAAAATACCTTACAATATAACGATATATGCAGTGTATCGTTGAAAATACCTTATAATATATCGTAGTTTATCATTGAAAATACCTTATAATGTATCGTAATATGCAGTGTATCATTGAAAATACCTTATAATATAACGTAATATGCAGTGTATCATTGAAAATACCATGTAATATATCGTACTATACAGTGTATCATTGAAAATACCTTATAATATAACGTAATATGCAGTGTATTATTGAAAATACCTTGTAATATATCGTAGTTTATCATTGAAAATACCTTATAATATAACGTAATATGCAGTGTATCATTGAAAATACGTTATAATATAACGTAATATGCAGTGTATCTTTGAAAATACCTTATAATATAACGTAATATGCAGTGTATCATTGAAAATACCTTATAATATAACGTAATATGCAGTGTATCATTGAAAATACCTTATAATATAACGTAATATGCAGTGTATCATTGAAAATACCTTATAATATAACGTAATATGCAGTGTATCATTGAAAATACGTTACAATATAACGTAATATGCAGTGTATCTTTGAAAATACCTTATAATATATAGTAATTTGTAGTGCATCTTTGAAAATACCTTATAATATAACGTAATATGCAGTGTATCATTGAAAATACCTTATAATATAACGTAATATGCAGTGTATCATTGAAAATACCTTGTAATATATCGTAGTTTATCATTGAAAATACCTTATAATATAACGTAATATGCAGTGTATCATTGAAAATACCTTGTAATATATCGTAGTTTATCATTGAAAATACCTTATAATATAACGTAATATGCAGTGTATCATTGAAAATACCTTATAATATATCGTAATATACAGTGTATCATTGAAAATACGTTATAATATAACGTAATATGCAGTGTATCTTTGAAAATACCTTATAATATATCGTAATTTGTAGTGCATCTTTGAAAATACCTTATAATATAACGTAATATGCAGTGTATCATTGAAAATACCTTATAATATAACGTAGTATGCAGTGTATCATTGAAAATACCTTATAATATAACGTAATATGCAGTGTATCATTGAAAATAGGTTACAATATAACGAAATATGCAGTGTATCGTTGAAAATACCTTATAATATTTTCGTAGTTTATCATTGAAAATACCTTATAATGTATCGTAATATGCAGTGTATCATTGAAAATACCTTATAATATAACGTAATATGCAGTGTATCATTGAAAATACCGTGTAATATATCGTAATATACAGTGTATCATTGAAAATACCTTATAATATAACGTAATATGCAGTGTATCATTGAAAATACCTTACAATATAACGATATATGCAGTGTATCGTTGAAAATACCTTATAATATATCGTAGTTTATCATTGAAAATACCTTATAATGTATCGTAATATGCAGTGTATTATTGAAAATACCTTATAATATAACGTAATATGCAGTGTATTATTGAAAATACCTTGTAATATATAGTAGTTTATCATTGAAAATACCTTATAGTATAACGTAATATGCAGTGCATCTTTGAAAATACCTTATAATATAACGTAATATGCAGTGTATCATTGAAAATACCTTATAATATAACGTAGTATGCAGTGTATCATTGAAAATACCTTATAATATAACGTAATATGCAGTGTATCATTGAAAATACGTTACAATATAACGAAATATGCAGTGTATCGTTGAAAATACCTTATAATATTTTCGTAGTTTATCATTGAAAATACCTTATAATGTATCGTAATATGCAGTGTATCATTGAAAATACCTTATAATATAACGTAATATGCAGTGTATTATTGAAAATACCTTGTAATATATCGTAGTTTATCATTGAAAATACCATATAATATAACGTAATATTTTCGTAGTTTATCATTGAAAATACCTTATAATATAACGTAATATGCAGTGTATCATTGAAAATACGTTACAATATAACGAAATATGCAGTGTATCGTTGAAAATACCTTATAATATTTTCGTAGTTTATCATTGAAAATACCTTATAATGTATCGTAATATGCAGTGTATTATTGAAAATACCTTATAATATAACGTAATATGCAGTGTATCATTGAAAATACCATGTAATATATCGTAATATACAGTGTATCATTGAAAATACCTTATAATATAACGTAATATGCAGTGTATTATTGAAAATACCTTGTAATATATCGTAGTTTATCATTGAAAATACCTTATAATATAACGTAATATTTTCGTAGTTTATCATTGAAAATACCTTATAATATAACGTAATATGCAGTGTATCATTGAAAATACGTTATTATATAACGTAATATGCAGTGTATCTTTGAAAATACCTTATAGTATATCGTAATTTGTAGTGCATCTTTGAAAATACCTTATAATATAACGTAATATGCAGTGTATCATTGAAAATACCTTATAATATAACGTAGTATGCAGTGTATCATTGAAAATACCTTATAATATAACGTAATATGCAGTGTATCATTGAAAATACGTTACAATATAACGAAATATGCAGTGTATCGTTGAAAATACCTTATAATATTTTCGTAGTTTATCATTGAAAATACCTTATAATGTATCGTAATATGCAGTGTATCATTGAAAATACCTTATAATATAACGTAATATGCAGTGTACCATTGAAAATACCGTGTAATATATCGTAATATACAGTGTATCATTGAAAATACCTTATAATATAACGTAATATGCAGTGTATCATTGAAAATACCTTACAATATAACGATATATGCAGTGTATCGTTGAAAATACCTTATAATATATCGTAGTTTATCATTGAAAATACCTTATAATGTATCGTAATATGCAGTGTATCATTGAAAATACCTTATAATATAACGTAATATGCAGTGTATCATTGAAAATACCATGCAATATATCGTAATATACAGTGTATCATTGAAAATACCTTATATTATAACGTAATATGCAGTGTATTATTGAAAATACCTTGTAATATATCGTAGTTTATCATTGAAAATACCTTATAATATACCGTAATATTTTCGTAGTTTATCATTGAAAATACCTTATAATATAACGTAATATGCAGTGTATCATTGAAAATACGTTATAATATAACGTAATATGCAGTGTATCTTTGAAAATACCTTATAATATAACGTAATATGCAGTGTATCATTGAAAATACCTTATAATATAACGTAATATGCAGTGTATCATTGAAAATACGTTACAATATAACGTAATATGCAGTGTATCTTTGAAAATACCTTATAATATATCGTAATTTGTAGTGCATCTTTGAAAATACCTTATAATATAACGTAATATGCAGTGTATCATTGAAAATACCTTATAATATAACGTAATATGCAGTGTATCATTGAAAATACCTTGTAATATATCGTAGTTTATCATTGAAAATACCTTATAATATAACGTAATATGCAGTGTATCATTGAAAATACCTTATAATATAACGTAATATGCAGTGTATCATTGAAAATACGTTATGATATAACGTAATATGCAGTGTATCTTTGAAAATACCTTATAATATATCGTAATTTGTAGTGCATCTTTGAAAATACCTTATAATATAACGTAATATGCAGTGTATCATTGAAAATACCTTATAATATAACGTAATATGCAGTGTACCATTGAAAATACCTTATAATATAACGTAATATACAGTGTATCATTGAAAATACCTTATAATATAGCGTAATATGCAGTGTATCATTGAAAATACCTTATAATATAGCGTAATATTCAGTGTATTATTGAAAAAACCTTATAATATAACGTAATATGCAGTGTATCATTGAAAATACCATGTAATATATCGTAATATACAGTGTATCATTGAAAATACCTTATAATATAACGTAATATGCAGTGTATCATTGAAAATACCTTGTAATATATCGTAGTTTATCATTGAAAATACCTTATAATATATCGTAATTTGTAGTGCATCATTGAAAATACCTTATAATATAACGTAATATGCAGTGTATCATTGAAAATACCTTATAATATAACGTAATATGCAGTGTATCATTGAAAATACCTTGTAATATATCGTAGTTTATCATTGAAAATACCTTATAATATAACGTAATATGCAGTGTATCATTGAAAATACCTTGTAATATATCGTAGTTTATCATTGAAAATACCTTATAATATAACGTAATATGCAGTGTATCATTGAAAATACCTTATAATATATCGTAATATACAGTGTATCATTGAAAATACGTTATAATATAACGTAATATGCAGTGTATCTTTGAAAATACCTTATAATATATCGTAATTTGTAGTGCATCTTTGAAAATACCTTATAATATAACGTAATATGCAGTGTATCATTGAAAATACCTTATAATATAACGTAGTATGCAGTGTATCATTGAAAATACCTTATAATATAACGTAGTATGCAGTGTATCATTGAAAATACCTTATAATATAACGTAATATGCAGTGTATCATTGAAAATACGTTACAATATAACGAAATATGCAGTGTATCGTTGAAAATACCTTATAATATTTTCGTAGTTTATCATTGAAAATACCTTATAATGTATCGTAATATGCAGTGTATCATTGAAAATACCTTATAATATAACGTACTATGCAGTGTATCATTGAAAATTACGTGTAATATATCGTAATATACAGTGTATCATTGAAAATACCTTATAATATAACGTAATATGCAGTGTATCATTGAAAATACCTTACAATATAACGATATATGCAGTGTATCGTTGAAAATACCTTATAATATATCGTAGTTTATCATTGAAAATACCTTATAATGTATCGTAATGTGCAGTGTATTATTGAAAATACCTTATAATATAACGTAATATGCAGTGTATCATTGAAAATACGTTACAATATAACGAAATATGCAGTGTATCATTGAAAATACCTTATAATATATCGTAGTTTATCATTGAAAATACCTTATAATATAACGTAATATGCAGTGTATCATTGAAAATACCTTATAATATAACGTAATATGCAGTGTATCATTGAAAATACGTTATAATATAACGTAATATGCAGTGTATCTTTGAAAATACCTTATAATATATCGTAATTTGTAGTGCATCTTTGAAAATACCTTATAATATAACGTAATATGCAGTGTATCATTGAAAATACCTTATAATATAACGTAGTATGCAGTGTATCATTGAAAATACCTTATAATATAACGTAATATGCAGTGTATCATTGAAAATACGTTACAATATAACGAAATATGCAGTGTATCGTTGAAAATACCTTATAATATTTTCGTAGTTTATCATTGAAAATACCTTATAATGTATCGTAATATGCAGTGTATCATTGAAAATACCTTATAATATAACGTAATATGCAGTGTATCATTGAAAATACCGTGTAATATATCGTAATATACAGTGTATCATTGAAAATACCTTATAATATAACGTAATATGCAGTGTATCATTGAAAATACCTTACAATATAACGATATATGCAGTGTATCGTTGAAAATACCTTATAATATATCGTAGTTTATCATTGAAAATACCTTATAATGTATCGTAATATGCAGTGTATCATTGAAAATACCTTATAATATAACGTAATATGCAGTGTATCATTGAAAATACCATGTAATATATCGTACTATACAGTGTATCATTGAAAATACCTTATAATATAACGTAATATGCAGTGTATTATTGAAAATACCTTGTAATATATCGTAGTTTATCATTGAAAATACCTTATAATATAACGTAATATGCAGTGTATCATTGAAAATACCTTATAATATAACGTAATATGCAGTGTATCATTGAAAATACCTTGTAATATATCGTAGTTTATCTTTGAAAATACCTTATAATATAACGTTATATGCAGTGTATCATTGAAAATACCTTATAATATAACGTAATATGCAGTGTATCATTGAAAATACCTTATAATATAACGTAATATGCAGTGTATCATTGAAAATACCTTATAATATAACGTAATATGCAGTGTATCATTGAAAATACGTTACAATATAACGTAATATGCAGTGTATCTTTGAAAATACCTTATAATATATCGTAATTTGTAGTGCATCTTTGAAAATACCTTATAATATAACGTAATATGCAGTGTATCATTGAAAATACCTTATAATATAACGTAATATGCAGTGTATCATTGAAAATACCTTGTAATATATCGTAGTTTATCATTGAAAATACCTTATAATATAACGTAATATGCAGTGTATCATTGAAAATACCTTGTAATATATCGTAGTTTATCATTGAAAATACCTTATAATATAACGTAATATGCAGTGTATCATTGAAAATACCTTATAATATATCGTAATATACAGTGTATCATTGAAAATACGTTATAATATAACGTAATATGCAGTGTATCTTTGAAAATACCTTATAATATATCGTAATTTGTAGTGCATCTTTGAAAATACCTTATAATATAACGTAATATGCAGTGTATCATTGAAAATACCTTATAATATAACGTAATATGCAGTGTATCATTGAAAATACCTTATAATATAACGTAATATGCAGTGTATCATTGAAAATACGTTACAATATAACGAAATATGCAGTGTATCGTTGAAAATACCTTATAATATTTTCGTAGTTTATCATTGAAAATACCTTATAATGTATCGTAATATGCAGTGTATCATTGAAAATACCTTATAATATAACGTAATATGCAGTGTACCATTGAAAATACCGTGTAATATATCGTAATATACAGTGTATCATTGAAAATACCTTATAATATAACGTAATATGCAGTGTATCATTGAAAATACCTTACAATATAACGATATATGCAGTGTATCGTTGAAAATACCTTATAATATATCGTAGTTTATCATTGAAAATACCTTATAATGTATCGTAATATGCAGTGTATCATTGAAAATACCTTATAATATAACGTAATATGCAGTGTATCATTGAAAATACCATGCAATATATCGTAATATACAGTGTATCATTGAAAATACCTTATATTATAACGTAATATGCAGTGTATTATTGAAAATACCTTGTAATATATCGTAGTTTATCATTGAAAATACCTTATAATATACCGTAATATTTTCGTAGTTTATCATTGAAAATACCTTATAATATAACGTAATATGCAGTGTATCATTGAAAATACGTTATAATATAACGTAATATGCAGTGTATCTTTGAAAATACCTTATAATATAACGTAATATGCAGTGTATCATTGAAAATACCTTATAATATAACGTAATATGCAGTGTATCATTGAAAATACGTTACAATATAACGTAATATGCAGTGTATCTTTGAAAATACCTTATAATATATCGTAATTTGTAGTGCATCTTTGAAAATACCTTATAATATAACGTAATATGCAGTGTATCATTGAAAATACCTTATAATATAACGTAATATGCAGTGTATCATTGAAAATACCTTGTAATATATCGTAGTTTATCATTGAAAATACCTTATAATATAACGTAATATGCAGTGTATCATTGAAAATACCTTATAATATAACGTAATATGCAGTGTATCATTGAAAATACGTTATAATATAACGTAATATGCAGTGTATCTTTGAAAATACCTTATAATATATCGTAATTTGTAGTGCATCTTTGAAAATACCTTATAATATATCGTAATATACAGTGTATCATTGAAAATACGTTATAATATAACGTAATATGCAGTGTATCATTGAAAATACCTTACAATATAACGATATATGCAGTGTATCGTTGAAAATACCTTATAATATATCGTAGTTTATCATTGAAAATACCTTATAATATAACGTAATATGCAGTGTATCATTGAAAATACCTTATAATATATCGTAATATACAGTGTATCATTGAAAATACGTTATAATATAACGTAATATGCAGTGTATCTTTGAAAATACCTTATAATATATCGTAATTTGTAGTGCATCTTTGAAAATACCTTATAATATAACGTAATATGCAGTGTATCATTGAAAATACCTTATAATATAACGTAGTATGCAGTGTATCATTGAAAATACCTTATAATATAACGTAATATGCAGTGTATCATTGAAAATACGTTACAATATAACGAAATATGCAGTGTATCGTTGAAAATACCTTATAATATTTTCGTAGTTTATCATTGAAAATACCTTATAATGTATCGTAATATGCAGTGTATCATTGAAAATACCTTATAATATAACGTAATATGCAGTGTATCATTGAAAATACCGTGTAATATATCGTAATATACAGTGTATCATTGAAAATACCTTATAATATAACGTAATATGCAGTGTATCATTGAAAATACCTTGTAATATATCGTAGTTTATCATTGAAAATACCTTATAATATAACGTAATATGCAGTGTATCATTGAAAATACCTTATAATATAACGTAATATGCAGTGTATCATTGAAAATACCTTATAATATAACGTAATATACAGTGTATCATTGAAAATACCTTATAATATAGCGTAATATGCAGTGTATCATTGAAAATACCTTATAATATAGCGTAATATTCAGTGTATCATTGAAAAAACCTTATAATATAACGTAATATGCAGTGTATCATTGAAAATACCATGTAATATATCGTAATATACAGTGTATCATTGAAAATACCTTATAATATAACGTAATATGCAGTGTATCATTGAAAATACCTTGTAATATATCGTAGTTTATCATTGAAAATACCTTATAATATAACGTAATATGCAGTGTATCATTGAAAATACCTTATAATATATCGTAATATACAGTGTATCATTGAAAATACGTTATAATATAACGTAATATGCAGTGTATCTTTGAAAATACCTTATAATATATCGTAATTTGTAGTGCATCTTTGAAAATACCTTATAATATAACGTAATATGCAGTGTATCATTGAAAATACCTTATAATATAACGTAGTATGCAGTGTATCATTGAAAATACCTTATAATATAACGTAATATGCAGTGTATCATTGAAAATACGTTACAATATAACGAAATATGCAGTGTATCGTTGAAAATACCTTATAATATTTTCGTAGTTTATCATTGAAAATACCTTATAATGTATCGTAATATGCAGTGTATCATTGAAAATACCTTATAATATAACGTACTATGCAGTGTATCATTGAAAATTACGTGTAATATATCGTAATATACAGTGTATCATTGAAAATACCTTATAATATAACGTAATATGCAGTGTATCATTGAAAATACCTTATAATATAACGTAATATGCAGTGTATCATTGAAAATACCTTATAATATATCGTAGTTTATCATTGAAAATACCTTATAATGTATCGTAATGTGCAGTGTATTATTGAAAATACCTTATAATATAACGTAATATGCAGTGTATCATTGAAAATACGTTACAATATAACGAAATATGCAGTGTATCATTGAAAATACCTTATAATATATCGTAGTTTATCATTGAAAATACCTTATAATATAACGTAATATGCAGTGTATCATTGAAAATACCTTATAATATAACGTAATATGCAGTGTATCATTGAAAATACGTTATAATATAACGTAATATGCAGTGTATCTTTGAAAATACCTTATAATATATCGTAATTTGTAGTGCATCTTTGAAAATACCTTATAATATAACGTAATATGCAGTGTATCATTGAAAATACCTTATAATATAACGTAGTATGCAGTGTATCATTGAAAATACCTTATAATATAACGTAATATGCAGTGTATCATTGAAAATACGTTACAATATAACGAAATATGCAGTGTATCGTTGAAAATACCTTATAATATTTTCGTAGTTTATCATTGAAAATACCTTATAATGTATCGTAATATGCAGTGTATCATTGAAAATACCTTATAATATAACGTACTATGCAGTGTATCATTGAAAATTACGTGTAATATATCGTAATATACAGTGTATCATTGAAAATACCTTATAATATAACGTAATATGCAGTGTATCATTGAAAATACCTTACAATATAACGATATATGCAGTGTATCGTTGAAAATACCTTATAATATATCGTAGTTTATCATTGAAAATACCTTATAATGTATCGTAATGTGCAGTGTATTATTGAAAATACCTTATAATATAACGTAATATGCAGTGTATCATTGAAAATACGTTACAATATAACGAAATATGCAGTGTATCATTGAAAATACCTTATAATATATCGTAGTTTATCATTGAAAATACCTTATAATATAACGTAATATGCAGTGTATCATTGAAAATACCTTATAATATAACGTAATATGCTGTGTATCATTGAAAATACGTTATAATATAACGTAATATGCAGTGTATCTTTGAAAATACCTTATAATATATCGTAATTTGTAGTGCATCTTTGAAAATACCTTATAATATAACGTAATATGCAGTGTATCATTGAAAATACCTTATAATATAACGTAGTATGCAGTGTATCATTGAAAATACCTTATAATATAACGTAATATGCAGTGTATCATTGAAAATACGTTACAATATAACGAAATATGCAGTGTATCGTTGAAAATACCTTATAATATTTTCGTAGTTTATCATTGAAAATACCTTATAATGTATCGTAATATGCAGTGTATCATTGAAAATACCTTATAATATAACGTAATATGCAGTGTATCGTTGAAAATACCTTATAATATATCGTAGTTTATCATTGAAAATACCTTATAATGTATCGTAATATGCAGTGTATCATTGAAAATACCTTATAATATAACGTAATATGCAGTGTATCATTGAAAATACCATGTAATATATCGTACTATACAGTGTATCATTGAAAATACCTTATAATATAACGTAATATGCAGTGTATTATTGAAAATACCTTGTAATATATCGTAGTTTATCATTGAAAATACCTTATAATATAACGTAATATGCAGTGTATCATTGAAAATACCATGTAATATATCGTACTATACAGTGTATCATTGAAAATACCTTATAATATAACGTAATATGCAGTGTATTATTGAAAATACCTTGTAATATATCGTAGTTTATCATTGAAAATACCTTATAATATAACGTAATATGCAGTGTATCTTTGAAAATACCTTATAATATAACGTAATATGCAGTGTATCATTGAAAATACGTTACAATATAACGTAATATGCAGTGTATCTTTGAAAATACCTTATAATATATCGTAATTTGTAGTGCATCATTGAAAATACCTTATAATATAACGTAATATGCAGTGTATCATTGAAAATACCTTATAATATAACGTAATATGCAGTGTATCATTGAAAATACCTTGTAATATATCGTAGTTTATCATTGAAAATACCTTATAATATAACGTAATATGCAGTGTATCATTGAAAATACCTTATAATATAACGTAATATGCAGTGTATCATTGAAAATACCTTATAATATAACGTAATATACAGTGTATCATTGAAAATACCTTATAATATAGCGTAATATGCAGTGTATCATTGAAAATACCTTATAATATAGCGTAATATTCAGTGTATCATTGAAAAAACCTTATAATATAACGTAATATGCAGTGTATCATTGAAAATACCATGTAATATATCGTAATATACAGTGTATCATTGAAAATACCTTATAATATAACGTAATATGCAGTGTATCATTGAAAATACCTTGTAATATAAGGTAGTTTATCATTGAAAATACCTTATAATATAACGTAATATGCAGTGTATCATTGAAAATACCTTATAATATATCGTAATATACAGTGTATCATTGAAAATACGTTATAATATAACGTAATATGCAGTGTATCTTTGAAAATACCTTATAATATATCGTAATTTGTAGTGCATCTTTGAAAATACCTTATAATATAACGTAATATGCAGTGTATCATTGAAAATACCTTATAATATAACGTAGTATGCAGTGTATCATTGAAAATACCTTATAATATAACGTAATATGCAGTGTATCATTGAAAATACGTTACAATATAACGAAATATGCAGTGTATCGTTGAAAATACCTTATAATATTTTCGTAGTTTATCATTGAAAATACCTTATAATGTATCGTAATATGCAGTGTATCATTGAAAATACCTTATAATATAACGTACTATGCAGTGTATCATTGAAAATTACGTGTAATATATCGTAATATACAGTGTATCATTGAAAATACCTTATAATATAACGTAATATGCAGTGTATCATTGAAAATACCTTACAATATAACGATATATGCAGTGTATCGTTGAAAATACCTTATAATATATCGTAGTTTATCATTGAAAATACCTTATAATGTATCGTAATGTGCAGTGTATTATTGAAAATACCTTATAATATAACGTAATATGCAGTGTATCATTGAAAATACGTTACAATATAACGAAATATGCAGTGTATCATTGAAAATACCTTATAATATATCGTAGTTTATCATTGAAAATACCTTATAATATAACGTAATATGCAGTGTATCATTGAAAATACCTTATAATATAACGTAATATGCAGTGTATCATTGAAAATACGTTATAATATAACGTAATATGCAGTGTATCTTTGAAAATACCTTATAATATATCGTAATTTGTAGTGCATCTTTGAAAATACCTTATAATATAACGTAATATGCAGTGTATCATTGAAAATACCTTATAATATAACGTAGTATGCAGTGTATCATTGAAAATACCTTATAATATAACGTAATATGCAGTGTATCATTGAAAATACGTTACAATATAACGAAATATGCAGTGTATCGTTGAAAATACCTTATAATATTTTCGTAGTTTATCATTGAAAATACCTTATAATGTATCGTAATATGCAGTGTATCATTGAAAATACCTTATAATATAACGTAATATGCAGTGTATCATTGAAAATACCGTGTAATATATCGTAATATACAGTGTATCATTGAAAATACCTTATAATATAACGTAATATGCAGTGTATCATTGAAAATACCTTACAATATAACGATATATGCAGTGTATCGTTGAAAATACCTTATAATATATCGTAGTTTATCATTGAAAATACCTTATAATGTATCGTAATATGCAGTGTATCATTGAAAATACCTTATAATATAACGTAATATGCAGTGTATCATTGAAAATACCATGTAATATATCGTACTATACAGTGTATCATTGAAAATACCTTATAATATAACGTAATATGCAGTGTATTATTGAAAATACCTTGTAATATATCGTAGTTTATCATTGAAAATACCTTATAATATAACGTAATATGCAGTGTATCATTGAAAATACGTTATAATATAACGTAATATGCAGTGTATCTTTGAAAATACCTTATAATATAACGTAATATGCAGTGTATCATTGAAAATACCTTATAATATAACGTAATATGCAGTGTATCATTGAAAATACCTTATAATATAACGTAATATGCAGTGTATCATTGAAAATACCTTATAATATAACGTAATATGCAGTGTATCATTGAAAATACGTTACAATATAACGTAATATGCAGTGTATCTTTGAAAATACCTTATAATATATCGTAATTTGTAGTGCATCTTTGAAAATACCTTATAATATAACGTAATATGCAGTGTATCATTGAAAATACCTTATAATATAACGTAATATGCAGTGTATCATTGAAAATACCTTGTAATATATCGTAGTTTATCATTGAAAATACCTTATAATATAACGTAATATGCAGTGTATCATTGAAAATACCTTGTAATATATCGTAGTTTATCATTGAAAATACCTTATAATATAACGTAATATGCAGTGTATCATTGAAAATACCTTATAATATATCGTAATATACAGTGTATCATTGAAAATACGTTATAATATAACGTAATATGCAGTGTATCTTTGAAAATACCTTATAATATATCGTAATTTGTAGTGCATCTTTGAAAATACCTTATAATATAACGTAATATGCAGTGTATCATTGAAAATACCTTATAATATAACGTAGTATGATGTGCATCATTGAAAATACCTTATAATATGACGTAGTATGATGTGCATCATTGAAAATACCTTATAATATAACGTAATATGCAGTGTATCATTGAAAATACGTTACAATATAACGAAATATGCAGTGTATCGTTGAAAATACCTTATAATATTTTCGTAGTTTATCATTGAAAATACCTTATAATGTATCGTAATATGCAGTGTATCATTGAAAATACCTTATAATATAACGTACTATGCAGTGTATCATTGAAAATTACGTGTAATATATCGTAATATACAGTGTATCATTGAAAATACCTTATAATATAACGTAATATGCAGTGTATCATTGAAAATACCTTACAATATAACGATATATGCAGTGTATCGTTGAAAATACCTTATAATATATCGTAGTTTATCATTGAAAATACCTTATAATGTATCGTAATGTGCAGTGTATTATTGAAAATACCTTATAATATAACGTAATATGCAGTGTATCATTGAAAATACGTTACAATATAACGAAATATGCAGTGTATCATTGAAAATACCTTATAATATATCGTAGTTTATCATTGAAAATACCTTATAATATAACGTAATATGCAGTGTATCATTGAAAATACCTTATAATATAACGTAATATGCAGTGTATCATTGAAAATACGTTATAATATAACGTAATATGCAGTGTATCTTTGAAAATACCTTATAATATATCGTAATTTGTAGTGCATCTTTGAAAATACCTTATAATATAACGTAATATGCAGTGTATCATTGAAAATACCTTATAATATAACGTAGTATGCAGTGTATCATTGAAAATACCTTATAATATAACGTAATATGCAGTGTATCATTGAAAATACGTTACAATATAACGAAATATGCAGTGTATCGTTGAAAATACCTTATAATATTTTCGTAGTTTATCATTGAAAATACCTTATAATGTATCGTAATATGCAGTGTATCATTGAAAATACCTTATAATATAACGTAATATGCAGTGTATCATTGAAAATACCGTGTAATATATCGTAATATACAGTGTATCATTGAAAATACCTTATAATATAACGTAATATGCAGTGTATCATTGAAAATACCTTACAATATAACGATATATGCAGTGTATCGTTGAAAATACCTTATAATATATCGTAGTTTATCATTGAAAATACCTTATAATGTATCGTAATATGCAGTGTATCATTGAAAATACCTTATAATATAACGTAATATGCAGTGTATCATTGAAAATACCATGTAATATATCGTACTATACAGTGTATCATTGAAAATACCTTATAATATAACGTAATATGCAGTGTATTATTGAAAATACCTTGTAATATATCGTAGTTTATCATTGAAAATACCTTATAATATAACGTAATATGCAGTGTATCATTGAAAATACCATGTAATATATCGTACTATACAGTGTATCATTGAAAATACCTTATAATATAACGTAATATGCAGTGTATTATTGAAAATACCTTGTAATATATCGTAGTTTATCATTGAAAATACCTTATAATATAACGTAATATGCAGTGTATCTTTGAAAATACCTTATAATATAACGTAATATGCAGTGTATCATTGAAAATACCTTATAATATAACGTAATATGCAGTGTATCATTGAAAATACCTTATAATATAACGTAATATGCAGTGTATCATTGAAAATACCTTATAATATAACGTAATATGCAGTGTATCATTGAAAATACGTTACAATATAACGTAATATGCAGTGTATCTTTGAAAATACCTTATAATATATCGTAATTTGTAGTGCATCTTTGAAAATACCTTATAATATAACGTAATATGCAGTGTATCATTGAAAATACCTTATAATATACCGTAATATGCAGTGTATCATTGAAAATACCTTGTAATATATCGTAGTTTATCATTGAAAATACCTTATAATATAACGTAATATGCAGTGTATCATTGAAAATACCTTGTAATATATCGTAGTTTATCATTGAAAATACCTTATAATATAACGTAATATGCAGTGTATCATTGAAAATACCTTATAATATATCGTAATATACAGTGTATCATTGAAAATACGTTATAATATAACGTAATATGCAGTGTATCTTTGAAAATACCTTATAATATATCGTAATTTGTAGTGCATCTTTGAAAATACCTTATAATATAACGTAATATGCAGTGTATCATTGAAAATACCTTATAATATAACGTAGTATGCAGTGTATCATTGAAAATACCTTATAATATAACGTAATATGCAGTGTATCATTGAAAATAGGTTACAATATAACGAAATATGCAGTGTATCGTTGAAAATACCTTATAATATTTTCGTAGTTTATCATTGAAAATACCTTATAATGTATCGTAATATGCAGTGTATCATTGAAAATACCTTATAGTATAACGTAATATGCAGTGTATCATTGAAAATACCGTGTAATATATCGTAATATACAGTGTATCATTGAAAATACCTTATAATATAACGTAATATGCAGTGTATCATTGAAAATACCTTACAATATAACGATATATGCAGTGTATCGTTGAAAATACCTTATAATATATCGTAGTTTATCATTGAAAATACCTTATAATGTATCGTAATATGCAGTGTATTATTGAAAATACCTTATAATATAACGTAATATGCAGTGTATTATTGAAAATACCTTGTAATATATCGTAGTTTATCATTGGAAATACCTTATAATATAACGTAATATGCAGTGCATCTTTGAAAATACCTTATAATATAACGTAATATGCAGTGTATCATTGAAAATACCTTATAATATAACGTAATATGCAGTGTATCATTGAAAATACCTTATAATATAACGTAATATGCAGTGTATCATTGAAAATACGTTACAATATAACGAAATATGCAGTGTATCGTTGAAAATACCTTATAATATTTTCGTAGTTTATCATTGAAAATACCTTATAATGTATCGTAATATGCAGTGTATCATTGAAAATACCTTATAATATAACGTAATATGCAGTGTACCATTGAAAATACCGTGTAATATATCGTAATATACAGTGTATCATTGAAAATACCTTATAATATAACGTGATATGCAGTGTATCATTGAAAATACCTTACAATATAACGATATATGCAGTGTATCGTTGAAAATACCTTATAATATATCGTAGTTTATCATTGAAAATACCTTATAATGTATCGTAATATGCAGTGTATCATTGAAAATACCTTATAATATAACGTAATATGCAGTGTATCATTGAAAATACCATGTAATATATCGTAATATACAGTGTATCATTGAAAATACCTTATAATATAACGTAATATGCAGTGTATTATTGAAAATACCTTATAATATAACGTAGTGTTTTGGATCTTCACTGGTTTCCGTTACGCGGAAACTTGAATTTACGATCCACCGAAATAGCCAACGAATAAAGGCTTTTAAGAAATAAGCGTGTGTTTGGGAGAGCGTTTTAATTTGTTGGTTTGACCACCGTCACTCGCGATACAATTTCGCAATACGACTAGACTTTTAATCTTTCGGTAAGAACAAAAGGATCGAGCACGTGCTGGTTTTATGATTCCGATTATCGTCGCGACGATTCTTAGAACAGAGAGAGCGAGGACCCGACCGATCGTTGTGTATATTGTCGCGGTTCGTTCCCCTCGCCGCGCACCCCGAACTACTCGGTCCGCCCGAAGTGTGCGGGGAGAGAGAGAGACAAGCAACGACAACGATCGAGTCCTCATTATCGGTACTTTTCGGCAGTTGTCAATACACACTCGCTCAGCACGGTACACCGTGCGAATGTATTCGTGTCTTCGCACAGCGATACCGAACAGCTGATCTGTTTTTACTCGAACATACCGCCCGCCTCGTTGTCGGGTCGGCAACGAAATAATGCAACGATTTTCGCGACTTTGCGACGTGTGTGTTCAATGTGAGTGATCAAAATCGTTCGGTGATTTTACATGGTTGCAGTGAACAATATCAACAAAATGCAATTCTATCCGTTACGTGCTAAAAGTGAACAATGAAAACAAAACAAAGTGCGCTATATACAACTATATACAATATATACATCGGTCTAGTGCGCGTCAACACGAGTCTCGACGACGTTCAGCGCATCGGTGCACCGCCCGCCGTGAAGAGAGTCAGATTTCTTCGCCTGAGGATTCTTCTGCCGAAATGAGCGGTACGAGGCGTTGGACGGCCCGCGTGGTGGTACGAGTGGCAGTCTTCACGGCCGCTACACGTACTCGTCCGTCGGATCCTCGCTGCACTTCGACGACTCGTCCGAGCGGCCATTTCGTAGGCGGTGCGAGGTCGTCCTTCAGTAGTACGATGGCTCCGACAGCAAGATTCTCCCGTGCCTTTTGCCATTTCGGAAGTGTCTGCAACTGGCTCAGGTACTCGGTGCGCCAACGCTTCCAAAAGCCTTCCAGGAGTCTGGATATAAGGTTCCATCTCCTTTTTCCAGCATCGTACGTGATTTCTTCACCCGGTTCTGGAACTGCACACAACGAATTAGCGTTGACTAGGTGATTCGGTGTGAGGAAGGAAGGATCATTTGGATCATCGGACAAGGCGGCAAGGGGTCGAGAATTCAAGCAAGCTTCCACTTGACACAGCAAGGTGGAAAGCTCCTCGAAGGTGAGCTTCTGCTCCCCTATCGTGCGTCGCAGATGCCTCTTTGTGGATTTTACTGCCGCTTCCCACAGACCACCGAAATGTGGAGAATACGGCGGTATGAAGCTCCATTCCGTCCCGTCGGCGGCAAGCAACTCCGCTGTTTCCTGGTAGAACGCCGATGCGGCGTTGAACATGCGCTTCAGAAGCTGATCGGCACCTCTGAACGTCGTGGCGTTGTCGCTCAACATTTTTGTGCAGTTTCCTCGCCGAGCTACGAAGCGCTTGAAGGCGGCGATGAAGGAAGCCGTCTCCAGCTCCGCAAGTTCGTCGCCAAAGTCATCCGCTTGGCTCATTCGGTGGACGCTCACCCATGCCTCATCAATCTCGGTAGCGGTCAAGAACCCATGTCGTGGTGTATCGATGGAGCGAGCGTTGTTGACGAAACGTCGCACATACGCTGTCACCCTGACCAACCTCAATATTGACGAGAATCGAAGCGGATCCCAGGGCGACTCGAAAGCTGCTTTCAGGCTAGGACGCTCGCAGGGCTTCGTTTTCCTGACTGTTGTCGTCGTCACCGTCACTCTGCGCTCCGGGGCCTCACTGTCGTCGACCTCATGTGAGCCAGGCCAGTCCTCCTGAGGCCTTGACAACCACGGGGGACCCGTCCACCAGAGATCGTCGTCGACCAATACCTGCGCCGTGATCCCACGCGTGGCAAGATCTGCAGGATTTTCGTGCGTCCTCGTGTGTCGCCATTCAACCTCCGGCAGCAGGCGCTGGATCTCGGCCACCCTATGCGCCACGAACGGTTTCCACCTGGAAGCATGCGATCTTACCCAGGCTAGAACGACAGATGCATCTGTCCACGCGTGCATCGTCACAGTGCGAGGCTGCATCGCGTCTCTCACGGCTCTCAGCAATCGGGCCAGCAGAAGAGCGCCACACAGCTCCAGTCTGGGAATGCTCTGAGGTTTCGTTGGAGCGACCTTGGTTTTCGCCATCAATAAGTGCGTCTCGGCCTTTGCACCGGTAACTGGCACCCTTATAAAGATGGCTGCAGAGTAGGCTCTTTGGGATGCGTCGCTGAATCCGTGCAGTTCTACATGGTCGCTGCTCGCCGCACGGTAGCCAATCCATCGCGGAACGGAGATTTGATCGGTCCTCTCCATCTCGCATCTAAGCTGATTCCATCGATCGGCGAGCTGCGCAGACAGTGGCTCATCCCACGACGCTCCAGACAACCAGAGGTCCTGCAGCATGATTTTGGCAGCCACGGTGATCGGAGATAACCAGCCTAGCGGGTCGAAAAGCCTAGCAGTCTCGGACAAAACCAGCCGTTTAGTCCATCGTTGACCTGTTGCCGCGGTCATGAGTTTCGGAGCCGCCAGCGACAGCGTATCGCTTGCTGTACTCCATTTGAGGCCCAGTGCTCCTGTCTCCTGATGATGCTGCAACAATTCAACGAAACCGGAGCTCGATGGCAAATAATTTGCCGCCCACTTATCTAACGGGAATCCGCCCGCCGTCAAGATGTCCGTGAGCTGACGTCGAGCCTCTTCTGCATCGTCTGTATCGTCTCCTCCTGCGAGGATATCGTCGACATAGGAGTTCGTTCGGAGCATCGCTGCACCTCGCGGATATCGAGCCTCTTCGTCGTCGGCAAGCTGGAGCAGCACTCTCGTGGCGAGGTACGGAGCAGACGTCGTGCCGTAGGTCACGGTCGTCAAACGGAAATCTCGGACTTCCTCGCTCGGATCCGTCCTCCAGACGATCCTCTGCCAGTCTCGGTCCTCTGGGTGCACCTTAATCTGGCGAAACATTTTTACGATGTCCGTGGAGAAGGCGTGTCGATGGAACCGCCACTTCGTTATGACGGCCCAGAGGTCAGATTGGAGCTTCGGTCCTGCAGCCAGGTAATTATTGAAATTGCTATCTTTGCCTTTGCCTGAAACATAAGAGCCATTAAAAACTACTCTAATTTTCTTCGAAGCTCCATTTTCCCGCCACACGGCGTGATGCGGAAGGTAATTCTCCCCCCCGCCAGTCGAGTGCCGCGAGACTAACTCCATATGCCCGAGCCGTTCGTATTCCTCCAGAAATTCGATATATTTCCGGCGTAGCATCTCGTCCTTCGCTCGTCGTCCTTCAGATGATACGAGCATGCGAACGGCGACAGGTCGCGGAACACCGACATCGGCGCTCGGGGTGGTAACGAACGGCAAGCGCACAACATAGCGCCCTTCATGGTCTCGGCTGTGCGTATCCTGGAAGTATCGTTCGCACGCATCATCCTGAGGCGAGCTTATCGGTTTCGACGATACTTCCTCTAGTTCCCAGAACCTCTGCCAATCATCGCGAGGGTCTCGTGCAGGCTGGACTAGTAAGGATCGCACCCGACGGTTTCCACTGCCATCAGACGTCGTGGAAATAGTTGCACCCATCGGCGCCCAGCCGAAGGGTGTTCGGACAATCGGAGGAGTGCCCATTGGTCCGATTCGATTCTCGAGGAGAAGGTGTCCACACGCATCTGCCCCTAGGAGCAACTCCACCCTATTTGGAGAGCGGAAGTCCTCGTCGGCCAACGGGAGTCCTTGCAGGTGAGTCCATTTCTCGTCGTTGATTTCTACCGCCGGAGTCGGAGCGGTAATTTTTTGCGTCACCAACGCTTTCAACGAGAGTTGGAAGCTGGAATCGCGACCGGAGGCGAGTAAAACGGATACTTCGTGACGTACCGTACCCACGTTTATTTCCTGATATCCCGTTAAGTGTACCTCTACGTTCCGGCGCGGAAGACGTAACACTTGCACGATGTCATCAGTAACGAAGGACGTCTCGGACCCGGGGTCGAGTAACGCGCGCGCATAAACACTGCGCCCGTTCGGGGATTTTAACAGGACGCGCGCGGTGGCCAGCAAAACAACGCGATTCGATCGGAACGTATTCACCGAGCTCGTGCTCGGTCCCGCGATGTTTGCATTTTTTGAGAACGCCTCGTGAAGCGCGGTATGATGATGGCCGTCGCACACCATACACCGATACGAAGACGGGCACTCCGCGAGCAAATGTTTTCCGGAGAGACACGAGACGCACAGTTTCGACTGGTACACGAAGTTCTTTCTTTTCTGAGCGCTAAGGTTTTTAAACTGGCTGCAGCGTCCCAGTTGATGGTCTCCTGAGCACGACGGGCACTTGAGAATAGTTTTGCCTTTCGCGAATGATTCCTTCGTCATTTGGACCGTCATGGCTGTCCTCTTCTCTGACCTTCGCTGCTCCTCTCGTTTGGGAGTCGTCGATGGAGGCTCCGGCTCTGGGTTCGAGGCCAGAGCATGTATTCGTGACTCGAGGAAGTCTCGAATTTCTTCGAATGAAGGCATGATCGTCGGATCCGGGAACATTTTTTCCCATTCCAAGCTAGTGGTCGAATCCAGCTTTCTCACGAGAAGAGTGACGAACCAATCGTCCCACGTCTCGACCGATTTCCTCAACGCGGCCAAGGCATCTCGAGCTTGACAGAATTCGTCGAGTACCCGGGTTAACTCTTCCTTCGTCGCTCGTTTTATGGCTGGGCAATCCAAAATTCTTCCGATGTGCGCTTTGGTCAGAACGCGGATTCCTCCGTAGCGACGTTCGAGCGCCGCCCACGCCGTTGCATAATTGGCACCGGTCAGAGACGTGCGCGCGATGACCTTCGCGGCCTCACCGGTGAGGTTCGCCTTCAAGTATTGCAGGCGTTGAACGTCTCGCAACCGTTTCGCGTTGTGAATCGTGGCACGGAACGAATCACGAAACTCCTCCCACTGAAGTAGATCGCCCGAAAACTTTTCTATGTGAAGGGTCGGTAACCTTGTTCCTCCGTTGCATCCGTGAAAGTCGTCTTCAGCCGAATCGTCTACGGTGACTGGCTTCAAATTCTCCAGTCTTTCCGCTAAGTCAGTCGAACTCTCCAGATAAGTTTCTTCGACTTCATCGAATAGTCCCTTTTTTTTGTAGTCACTGACGTCGAATTCTGCCTTCGATGACATCGCGCGATGATTTTCGGCAAAATCACGCCAGTAGTTGTCCAGCAACGTGGCCCTTTTTTGTAGCGCGATCACTGTGAGCTTCGCGGCCCCCATTTTATCGGTGTTCGCGATAAACCTTTTAATGCGACTAGCTAGATCTTCCTGAGCTCGCGCCCATTCGACGAACGTTTGCGACATCTCGTCGACGGTTAAATTTTAAAACGAGCGGAACAACAACTTGTGTTCGAACGCGAAAAAAAAGAGGGACCTTGCGCGTGTCACGGCAAACGACTTTGCTCGATCGATTCGAACAAGCGGTAACGCTTCGACCGAAGGTCACGGGTTTTTCGAATTCGTAACGGTTCGGTACTCGGCCGAATTCGAGGTTTTTGCGAACGGACTCACGAATTCTATTCGGAGAATTCACTTTTGCTCTCTTCCAGGTGCTTCCTGATTGTCCTCGACGTGGCCTCAGAAGATGCTCGATGCACTCACGGATCACTCGAGGAAACAAGAGGAACGAAGCAACGACGGAACTCACGGTGATGCACAGAATTCTTTGGAATTCTGCGGTGGATCAAACTCAACGGTGGAGTAGAGCAATCGGCGCACTCTAATTCCCGGGTTTCGGCACCAATGTTTTGGATCTTCACTGGTTTCCGTTACGCGGAAACTTGAATTTACGATCCACCGAAATAGCCAACGAATAAAGGCTTTTAAGAAATAAGCGTGTGTTTGGGAGAGCGTTTTAATTTGTTGGTTTGACCACCGTCACTCGCGATACAATTTCGCAATACGACTAGACTTTTAATCTTTCGGTAAGAACAAAAGGATCGAGCACGTGCTGGTTTTATGATTCCGATTATCGTCGCGACGATTCTTAGAACAGAGAGAGCGAGGACCCGACCGATCGTTGTGTATATTGTCGCGGTTCGTTCCCCTCGCCGCGCACCCCGAACTACTCGGTCCGCCCGAAGTGTGCGGGGAGAGAGAGAGACAAGCAACGACAACGATCGAGTCCTCATTATCGGTACTTTTCGGCAGTTGTCAATACACACTCGCTCAGCACGGTACACCGTGCGAATGTATTCGTGTCTTCGCACAGCGATACCGAACAGCTGATCTGTTTTTACTCGAACACGTAGTATGCAGTGTATCATTGAAAATACCTTATAATATAACGTAATATGCAGTGTATCATTGAAAATACGTTACAATATAACGAAATATGCAGTGTATCGTTGAAAATACCTTATAATATTTTCGTAGTTTATCATTGAAAATACCTTATAATGTATCGTAATATGCAGTGTATCATTGAAAATACCTTATAATATAACGTAATATGCAGTGTACCATTGAAAATACCGTGTAATATATCGTAATATACAGTGTATCATTGAAAATACCTTATAATATAACGTAATATGCAGTGTATCATTGAAAATACCTTACAATATAACGATATATGCAGTGTATCGTTGAAAATACCTTATAATATATCGTAGTTTATCATTGAAAATACCTTATAATGTATCGTAATATGCAGTGTATCATTGAAAATACCTTATAATATAACGTAATATGCAGTGTATCATTGAAAATACCATGCAATATATCGTAATATACAGTGTATCATTGAAAATACCTTATATTATAACGTAATATGCAGTGTATTATTGAAAATACCTTGTAATATATCGTAGTTTATCATTGAAAATACCTTATAATATACCGTAATATTTTCGTAGTTTATCATTGAAAATACCTTATAATATAACGTAATATGCAGTGTATCTTTGAATATACGTTATAATATAACGTAATATGCAGTGTATCTTTGAAAATACCTTATAATATAACGTAATATGCAGTGTATCATTGAAAATACCTTATAATATAACGTAATATGCAGTGTATCATTGAAAATACGTTACAATATAACGTAATATGCAGTGTATCTTTGAAAATACCTTATAATATATCGTAATTTGTAGTGCATCTTTGAAAATACCTTATAATATAACGTAATATGCAGTGTATCATTGAAAATACCTTATAATATAACGTAATATGCAGTGTATCATTGAAAATACCTTGTAATATATCGTAGTTTATCATTGAAAATACCTTATAATATAACGTAATATGCAGTGTATCATTGAAAATACCTTATAATATAACGTAATATGCAGTGTATCATTGAAAATACGTTATAATATAACGTAATATGCAGTGTATCTTTGAAAATACCTTATAATATATCGTAATTTGTAGTGCATCTTTGAAAATACCTTATAATATAACGTAATATGCAGTGTATCATTGAAAATACCTTATAATATAACGTAATATGCAGTGTACCATTGAAAATACCTTATAATATAACGTAATATACAGTGTATCATTGAAAATACCTTATAATATAGCGTAATATGCAGTGTATCATTGAAAATACCTTATAATATAGCGTAATATTCAGTGTATTATTGAAAAAACCTTATAATATAACGTAATATGCAGTGTATCATTGAAAATACCATGTAATATATCGTAATATACAGTGTATCATTGAAAATACCTTATAATATAACGTAATATGCAGTGTATCATTGAAAATACCTTGTAATATATCGTAGTTTATCATTGAAAATACCTTATAATATAACGTAATATGCAGTGTATCATTGAAAATACCTTATAATATATCGTAATATACAGTGTATCATTGAAAATACGTTATAATATAACGTAATATGCAGTGTATCTTTGAAAATACCTTATAATATATCGTAATTTGTAGTGCATCTTTGAAAATACCTTATAATATAACGCAATATGCAGTGTATCATTGAAAATACCTTATAATATAACGTAGTATGCAGTGTATCATTGAAAATACCTTATAATATAACGTAATATGCAGTGCATCATTGAAAATACGTTACAATATAACGAAATATGCAGTGTATCGTTGAAAATACCTTATAATATTTTCGTAGTTTATCATTGAAAATACCTTATAATGTATCGTAATATGCAGTGTATCATTGAAAATACCTTATAATATAACGTAATATGCAGTGTATCATTGAAAATACCGTGTAATATATCGTAATATACAGTGTATCATTGAAAATACCTTATAATATAACGTAATATGCAGTGTATCATTGAAAATACCTTACAATATAACGATATATGCAGTGTATCATTGAAAAAACCTTATAATATAACGTAATATGCAGTGTATCATTGAAAATACCTTGTAATATATCGTAGTTTATCATTGAATATACCTTATAATATAACGTAATATGCAGTGTATCACTGAAAATTCCTCATAATATATCGTAGATTAACATTGAAAATACTTTATAATGTAACGTAATATGCAGTGTATCATTGAAAATACGTTATAATATAACGTAATATGCAGTGTATCTTTGAAAATACCTTATAATATAACGTAATATGCAGTGTATCATTGAAAATACCTTATAATATAACGTAATATGCAGTGTATCATTGAAAATACGTTACAATATAACGTAATATGCAGTGTATCTTTGAAAATACCTTATAATATATCGTAATTTGTAGTGCATCTTTGAAAATACCTTATAATATAACGTAATATGCAGTGTATCATTGAAAATACCTTATAATATAACGTAATATGCAGTGTATCATTGAAAATACCTTGTAATATATCGTAGTTTATCATTGAAAATACCTTATAATATAACGTAATATGCAGTGTATCATTGAAAATACCTTATAATATAACGTAATATGCAGTGTATCATTGAAAATACGTTATAATATAACGTAATATGCAGTGTATCTTTGAAAATACCTTATAATATATCGTAATTTGTAGTGCATCTTTGAAAATACCTTATAATATAACGTAATATGCAGTGTATCATTGAAAATACCTTATAATATAACGTAATATGCAGTGTACCATTGAAAATACCTTATAATATAACGTAATATACAGTGTATCATTGAAAATACCTTATAATATAGCGTAATATGCAGTGTATCATTGAAAATACCTTATAATATAGCGTAATATTCAGTGTATTATTGAAAAAACCTTATAATATAACGTAATATGCAGTGTATCATTGAAAATACCATGTAATATATCGTAATATACAGTGTATCATTGAAAATACCTTATAATATAACGTAATATGCAGTGTATCATTGAAAATACCTTGTAATATATCGTAGTTTATCATTGAAAATACCTTATAATATAACGTAATATGCAGTGTATCATTGAAAATACCTTATAATATAGCGTAATATGCAGTGTATCATTGAAAATACCTTATAATATAGCGTAATATTCAGTGTATTATTGAAAAAACCTTATAATATAACGTAATATGCAGTGTATCATTGAAAATACGTTATAATATAACGTAATATGCAGTGTATCTTTGAAAATACCTTATAATATATCGTAATTTGTAGTGCATCTTTGAAAATACCTTATAATATAACGTAATATGCAGTGTATCATTGAAAATACCTTATAATATAACGTAATATGCAGTGTACCATTGAAAATACCTTATAATATAACGTAATATACAGTGTATCATTGAAAATACCTTATAATATAGCGTAATATGCAGTGTATCATTGAAAATACCTTATAATATAGCGTAATATTCAGTGTATTATTGAAAAAACCTTATAATATAACGTAATATGCAGTGTATCATTGAAAATACCATGTAATATATCGTAATATACAGTGTATCATTGAAAATACCTTATAATATAACGTAATATGCAGTGTATCATTGAAAATACCTTGTAATATATCGTAGTTTATCATTGAAAATACCTTATAATATAACGTAATATGCAGTGTATCATTGAAAATACCTTACAATATAACGATATATGCAGTGTATCATTGAAAAAACCTTATAATATAACGTAATATGCAGTGTATCACTGAAAATTCCTCATAATATATCGTAGATTAACATTGAAAATACTTTATAATGTAACGTAATATGCAGTGTATCATTGAAAATACCATGTAATATATCGTAATATACAGTGTATCATTGAAAATACCTTATAATATAACGTAATATGCAGTGTATCATTGAAAATACCTTGTAATATATCGTAGTTTATCATTGAAAATACCTTATAATATAACGTAATATGCAGTGTATCATTGAAAATACCTTATAATATAGCGTAATATGCAGTGTATCATTGAAAATACCTTATAATATAGCGTAATATTCAGTGTATTATTGAAAAAACCTTATAATATAACGTAATATGCAGTGTATCATTGAAAATACGTTATAATATAACGTAATATGCAGTGTATCTTTGAAAATACCTTATAATATATCGTAATTTGTAGTGCATCTTTGAAAATACCTTATAATATAACGTAATATGCAGTGTATCATTGAAAATACCTTATAATATAACGTAATATGCAGTGTACCATTGAAAATACCTTATAATATAACGTAATATACAGTGTATCATTGAAAATACCTTATAATATAGCGTAATATGCAGTGTATCATTGAAAATACCTTATAATATAGCGTAATATTCAGTGTATTATTGAAAAAACCTTATAATATAACGTAATATGCAGTGTATCATTGAAAATACCATGTAATATATCGTAATATACAGTGTATCATTGAAAATACCTTATAATATAACGTAATATGCAGTGTATCATTGAAAATACGTTACAATATAACGAAATATGCAGTGTATCGTTGAAAATACCTTATAATATTTTCGTAGTTTATCATTGAAAATACCTTATAATGTATCGTAATATGCAGTGTATCATTGAAAATACCTTATAATATAACGTAATATGCAGTGTATCATTGAAAATACCGTGTAATATATCGTAATATACAGTGTATCATTGAAAATACCTTATAATATAACGTAATATGCAGTGTATCATTGAAAATACCTTACAATATAACGATATATGCAGTGTATCGTTGAAAATACCTTATAATATATCGTAGTTTATCATTGAAAATACCTTATAATGTATCGTAATATGCAGTGTATCATTGAAAATACCTTATAATATAACGTAATATGCAGTGTATCATTGAAAATACCATGTAATATATCGTACTATACAGTGTATCATTGAAAATACCTTATAATATAACGTAATATGCAGTGTATTATTGAAAATACCTTGTAATATATCGTAGTTTATCATTGAAAATACCTTATAATATAACGTAATATTTTCGTAGTTTATCATTGAAAATACCTTATAATATAACGTAATATGCAGTGTATCATTGAAAATACCTTATAATATAACGTAATATGCAGTGTATCATTGAAAATACCTTATAATATAACGTAATATGCAGTGTATCATTGAAAATACGTTACAATATAACGTAATATGCAGTGTATCTTTGAAAATACCTTATAATATATCGTAATTTGTAGTGCATCTTTGAAAATACCTTATAATATAACGTAATATGCAGTGTATCATTGAAAATACCTTATAATATAACGTAATATGCAGTGTATCATTGAAAATACGTTATAATATAACGTAATATGCAGTGTATCTTTGAAAATACCTTATAATATAACGTAATATGCAGTGTATCATTGAAAATACGTTACAATATAACGTAATATGCAGTGTATCTTTGAAAATACCTTATAATATATCGTAATTTGTAGTGCATCTTTGAAAATACCTTATAATATAACGTAATATGCAGTGTATCATTGAAAATACCTTATAATATAACGTAATATGCAGTGTATCATTGAAAATACCTTGTAATATATCGTAGTTTATCATTGAAAATACCTTATAATATAACGTAATATGCAGTGTATCATTGAAAATACCTTATAATATAACGTAATATGCAGTGTATCATTGAAAATACCTTATAATATAACGTAATATACAGTGTATCATTGAAAATACCTTATAATATAGCGTAATATGCAGTGTATCATTGAAAATACCTTATAATATAACGTAATATGCTGTGTATCATTGAAAATACCTTGTAATATATCGTAGTTTATCATTGAAAATACCTTATAATATAACGTAATATGCAGTGTATCATTGAAAATACCTTATAATATATCGTAATATGCAGTGTATCATTGAAAATACGTTACAATATAACGTAATATGCAGTGTATCTTTGAAAATACCTTATAATATATCGTAATTTGTAGTGCATCTTTGAAAATACCTTATAATATAACGTAATATGCAGTGTATCATTGAAAATACCTTATAATATAACGTAATATGCAGTGTATCATTGAAAATACCTTATAATATATCGTAGTTTATCATTGAAAATACCTTATAATATAACGTAATATGCAGTGTATCATTGAAAATACCTTATAATATAACGTAATATGCAGTGTATCATTGAAAATACCTTATAATATAACGTACTATGCAGTGTATCATTGAAAATTACGTGTAATATATCGTAATATACAGTGTATCATTGAAAATACCTTATAATATAACGTAATATGCAGTGTATCATTGAAAATACCTTACAATATAACGATATATGCAGTGTATCGTTGAAAATACCTTATAATATATCGTAGTTTATCATTGAAAATACCTTATAATGTATCGTAATGTGCAGTGTATTATTGAAAATACCTTATAATATAACGTAATATGCAGTGTATCATTGAAAATACGTTACAATATAACGAAATATGCAGTGTATCATTGAAAATACCTTATAATATATCGTAGTTTATCATTGAAAATACCTTATAATATAACGTAATATGCAGTGTATCATTGAAAATACCTTATAATATAACGTAATATGCAGTGTATCATTGAAAATACGTTATAATATAACGTAATATGCAGTGTATCTTTGAAAATACCTTATAATATATCGTAATTTGTAGTGCATCTTTGAAAATACCTTATAATATAACGTAATATGCAGTGTATCATTGAAAATACCTTATAATATAACGTAGTATGCAGTGTATCATTGAAAATACCTTATAATATAACGTAATATGCAGTGTATCATTGAAAATACGTTACAATATAACGAAATATGCAGTGTATCGTTGAAAATACCTTATAATATTTTCGTAGTTTATCATTGAAAATACCTTATAATGTATCGTAATATGCAGTGTATCATTGAAAATACCTTATAATATAACGTAATATGCAGTGTATCATTGAAAATACCGTGTAATATATCGTAATATACAGTGTATCATTGAAAATACCTTATAATATAACGTAATATGCAGTGTATCATTGAAAATACCTTACAATATAACGATATATGCAGTGTATCGTTGAAAATACCTTATAATATATCGTAGTTTATCATTGAAAATACCTTATAATGTATCGTAATATGCAGTGTATCATTGAAAATACCTTATAATATAACGTAATATGCAGTGTATCATTGAAAATACCATGTAATATATCGTACTATACAGTGTATCATTGAAAATACCTTATAATATAACGTAATATGCAGTGTATCATTGAAAATACCTTATAATATAACGTAATATGCAGTGTATCATTGAAAATACCTTATAATATAACGTAATATGCAGTGTATCATTGAAAATACCTTGTAATATATCGTAGTTTATCATTGAAAATACCTTATAATATAACGTAATATGCAGTGTATCATTGAAAATACCTTGTAATATATCGTAGTTTATCATTGAAAATACCTTATAATATAACGTAATATGCAGTGTATCATTGAAAATACCTTATAATATATCGTAATATACAGTGTATCATTGAAAATACGTTATAATATAACGTAATATGCAGTGTATCTTTGAAAATACCTTATAATATATCGTAATTTGTAGTGCATCTTTGAAAATACCTTATAATATAACGTAATATGCAGTGTATCATTGAAAATACCTTATAATATAACGTAGTATGCAGTGTATCATTGAAAATACCTTATAATATAACGTAGTATGCAGTGTATCATTGAAAATACCTTATAATATAACGTAATATGCAGTGTATCATTGAAAATACGTTACAATATAACGAAATATGCAGTGTATCGTTGAAAATACCTTATAATATTTTCGTAGTTTATCATTGAAAATACCTTATAATGTATCGTAATATGCAGTGTATCATTGAAAATACCTTATAATATAACGTACTATGCAGTGTATCATTGAAAATTACGTGTAATATATCGTAATATACAGTGTATCATTGAAAATACCTTATAATATAACGTAATATGCAGTGTATCATTGAAAATACCTTACAATATAACGATATATGCAGTGTATCGTTGAAAATACCTTATAATATATCGTAGTTTATCATTGAAAATACCTTATAATGTATCGTAATGTGCAGTGTATTATTGAAAATACCTTATAATATAACGTAATATGCAGTGTATCATTGAAAATACGTTACAATATAACGAAATATGCAGTGTATCATTGAAAATACCTTATAATATATCGTAGTTTATCATTGAAAATACCTTATAATATAACGTAATATGCAGTGTATCATTGAAAATACCTTATAATATAACGTAATATGCAGTGTATCATTGAAAATACGTTATAATATAACGCAATATGCAGTGTATCTTTGAAAATACCTTATAATATATCGTAATTTGTAGTGCATCTTTGAAAATACCTTATAATATAACGTAATATGCAGTGTATCATTGAAAATACCTTATAATATAACGTAGTATGCAGTGTATCATTGAAAATACCTTATAATATAACGTAATATGCAGTGTATCATTGAAAATACGTTACAATATAACGAAATATGCAGTGTATCGTTGAAAATACCTTATAATATTTTCGTAGTTTATCATTGAAAATACCTTATAATGTATCGTAATATGCAGTGTATCATTGAAAATACCTTATAATATAACGTAATATGCAGTGTACCATTGAAAATACCGTGTAATATATCGTAATATACAGTGTATCATTGAAAATACCTTATAATATAACGTAATATGCAGTGTATCATTGAAAATACCTTGTAATATATCGTAGTTTATCATTGAAAATACCTTATAATATAACGTAATATGCAGTGTATCATTGAAAATACCTTATAATATAACGTAATATGCAGTGTATCATTGAAAATACGTTATAATATAACGTAATATGCAGTGTATCTTTGAAAATACCTTATAATATATCGTAATTTGTAGTGCATCTTTGAAAATACCTTATAATATAACGTAATATGCAGTGTATCATTGAAAATACCTTATAATATAACGTAATATGCAGTGTACCATTGAAAATACCTTATAATATAACGTAATATACAGTGTATCATTGAAAATACCTTATAATATAGCGTAATATGCAGTGTATCATTGAAAATACCTTATAATATAGCGTAATATTCAGTGTATTATTGAAAAAACCTTATAATATAACGCAATATGCAGTGTATCTTTGAAAATACCTTATAATATATCGTAATTTGTAGTGCATCTTTGAAAATACCTTATAATATAACGTAATATGCAGTGTATCATTGAAAATACCTTATAATATAACGTAGTATGCAGTGTATCATTGAAAATACCTTATAATATAACGTAATATGCAGTGTATCATTGAAAATACGTTACAATATAACGAAATATGCAGTGTATCGTTGAAAATACCTTATAATATTTTCGTAGTTTATTATTGAAAATACCTTATAATGTATCGTAATATGCAGTGTATCATTGAAAATACCTTATAATATAACGTAATATGCAGTGTATCAGTGAAAATACCGTGTAATATATCGTAATATACAGTGTATCATTGAAAATACCTTATAATATAACGTAATATGCAGTGTATCATTGAAAATACCTTACAATATAACGATATATGCAGTGTATCATTGAAAAAACCTTATAATATAACGTAATATGCAGTGTATCATTGAAAATACCTTGTAATATATCGTAGTTTATCATTGAATATACCTTATAATATAACGTAATATGCAGTGTATCACTGAAAATTCCTCATAATATATCGTAGATTAACATTGAAAATACCTTATAATATAACGTAATATTTTCGTAGTTTATCATTGAAAATACCTTATAATATAACGTAATATGCAGTGTATCATTGAAAATACGTTATAATATAACGTAATATGCAGTGTATCTTTGAAAATACCTTATAATATAACGTAATATGCAGTGTATCATTGAAAATACCTTATAATATAACGTAATATGCAGTGTATCATTGAAAATACGTTACAATATAACGTAATATGCAGTGTATCTTTGAAAATACCTTATAATATATCGTAATTTGTAGTGCATCTTTGAAAATACCTTATAATATAACGTAATATGCAGTGTATCATTGAAAATACCTTATAATATAACGTAATATGCAGTGTATCATTGAAAATACGTTATAATATAACGTAATATGCAGTGTATCTTTGAAAATACCTTATAATATAATGTAATATGCAGTGTATCATTGAAAATACGTTACAATATAACGTAATATGCAGTGTATCTTTGAAAATACCTTATAATATATCGTAATTTGTAGTGCATCTTTGAAAATACCTTATAATATAACGTAATATGCAGTGTATCATTGAAAATACCTTATAATATAACGTAATATGCAGTGTATCATTGAAAATACCTTGTAATATATCGTAGTTTATCATTGAAAATACCTTATAATATAACGTAATATGCAGTGTATCATTGAAAATACCTTATAATATAACGTAATATGCAGTGTATCATTGAAAATACCTTATAATATAACGTAATATACAGTGTATCATTGAAAATACCTTATAATATAGCGTAATATGCAGTGTATCATTGAAAATACCTTATAATATAACGTAATATGCAGTGTATCATTGAAAATACCTTGTAATATATCGTAGTTTATCATTGAAAATACCTTATAATATAACGTAATATGCAGTGTATCATTGAAAATACCTTATAACATATCGTAATATGCAGTGTATCATTGAAAATACGTTACAATATAACGTAATATGCAGTGTATCTTTGAAAATACCTTATAATATATCGTAATTTGTAGTGCATCTTTGAAAATACCTTATAATATAACGTAATATGCAGTGTATCATTGAAAATACCTTATAATATAACGTAATATGCAGTGTATCATTGAAAATACCTTGTAATATATCGTAGTTTATCATTGAAAATACCTTATAATATAACGTAATATGCAGTGTATCATTGAAAATACCTTATAATATAACGTAATATGCAGTGTATCATTGAAAATACCTTATAATATAACGTAATATACAGTGTATCATTGAAAATACCTTATAATATAGCGTAATATGCAGTGTATCATTGAAAATACCTTATAATATAGCGTAATATTCAGTGTATCATTGAAAAAACCTTATAATATAACGTAATATGCAGTGTATCATTGAAAATACCATGTAATATATCGTAATATACAGTGTATCATTGAAAATACCTTATAATATAACGTAATATGCAGTGTATCATTGAAAATACCTTCTAATATATCGTAGTTTATCATTGAAAATACCTTATAATATAACGTAATATGCAGTGTATCATTGAAAATACCTTATAATATATCGTAATATACAGTGTATCATTGAAAATACGTTATAATATAACGTAATATGCAGTGTATCTTTGAAAATACCTTATAATATATCGTAATTTGTAGTGCATCTTTGAAAATACCTTATAATATAACGTAATATGCAGTGTATCATTGAAAATACCTTATAATATAACGTAGTATGCAGTGTATCATTGAAAATACCTTATAATATAACGTAATATGCAGTGTATCATTGAAAATACGTTACAATATAACGAAATATGCAGTGTATCGTTGAAAATACCTTATAATATTTTCGTAGTTTATCATTGAAAATACCTTATAATGTATCGTAATATGCAGTGTATCATTGAAAATACCTTATAATATAACGTAATATGCAGTGTATCATTGAAAATACCGTGTAATATATCGTAATATACAGTGTATCATTGAAAATACCTTATAATATAACGTAATATGCAGTGTATCATTGAAAATACCTTACAATATAACGATATATGCAGTGTATCGTTGAAAATACCTTATAATATATCGTAGTTTATCATTGAAAATACCTTATAATGTATCGTAATATGCAGTGTATCATTGAAAATACCTTATAATATAACGAAATATGCAGTGTATCATTGAAAATACCTTATAATATATCGTAGTTTATCATTGAAAATACCTTATAATATAACGTAATATGCAGTGTATCATTGAAAATACCTTATAATATAACGTAATATGCAGTGTATCATTGAAAATACGTTATAATATAACGTAATATGCAGTGTATCTTTGAAAATACCTTATAATATATCGTAATTTGTAGTGCATCTTTGAAAATACCTTATAATATAACGTAATATGCAGTGTATCATTGAAAATACCTTATAATATAACGTAGTATGCAGTGTATCATTGAAAATACCTTATAATATAACGTAATATGCAGTGTATCATTGAAAATACGTTACAATATAACGAAATATGCAGTGTATCGTTGAAAATACCTTATAATATTTTCGTAGTTTATCATTGAAAATACCTTATAATGTATCGTAATATGCAGTGTATCATTGAAAATACCTTATAATATAACGTAATATGCAGTGTATCATTGAAAATACCGTGTAATATATCGTAATATACAGTGTATCATTGAAAATACCTTATAATATAACGTAATATGCAGTGTATCATTGAAAATACCTTACAATATAACGATATATGCAGTGTATCGTTGAAAATACCTTATAATATATCGTAGTTTATCATTGAAAATACCTTATAATGTATCGTAATATGCAGTGTATCATTGAAAATACCTTATAATATAACGTAATATGCAGTGTATCATTGAAAATACCATGTAATATATCGTACTATACAGTGTATCATTGAAAATACCTTATAATATAACGTAATATGCAGTGTATCATTGAAAATACCTTATAATATAACGTAATATGCAGTGTATCATTGAAAATACCTTGTAATATATCGTAGTTTATCATTGAAAATACCTTATAATATAACGTAATATGCAGTGTATCATTGAAAATACCTTATAATATATCGTAATATGCAGTGTATCATTGAAAATACGTTACAATATAACGTAATATGCAGTGTATCTTTGAAAATACCTTATAATATATCGTAATTTGTAGTGCATCTTTGAAAATACCTTATAATATAACGTAATATGCAGTGTATCATTGAAAATACCTTATAATATAACGTAATATGCAGTGTATCATTGAAAATACCTTGTAATATATCGTAGTTTATCATTGAAAATACCTTATAATATAGCGTAATATGCAGTGTATCATTGAAAATACCTTATAATATAGCGTAATATTCAGTGTATCATTGAAAAAACCTTATAATATAACGTAATATGCAGTGTATCATTGAAAATACCATGTAATATATCGTAATATACAGTGTATCATTGAAAATACCTTATAATATAACGTAATATGCAGTGTATCATTGAAAATACCTTGTAATATATCGTAGTTTATCATTGAAAATACCTTATAATATAACGTAATATGCAGTGTATCATTGAAAATACCTTATAATATATCGTAATATACAGTGTATCATTGAAAATACGTTATAATATAACGTAATATGCAGTGTATCTTTGAAAATACCTTATAATATATCGTAATTTGTAGTGCATCTTTGAAAATACCTTATAATATAACGTAATATGCAGTGTATCATTGAAAATACCTTATAATATAACGTAGTATGCAGTGTATCATTGAAAATACCTTATAATATAACGTAATATGCAGTGTATCATTGAAAATACGTTACAATATAACGAAATATGCAGTGTATCGTTGAAAATACCTTATAATATTTTCGTAGTTTATCATTGAAAATACCTTATAATGTATCGTAATATGCAGTGTATCATTGAAAATACCTTATAATATAACGTAATATGCAGTGTATCATTGAAAATACCGTGTAATATATCGTAATATACAGTGTATCATTGAAAATACCTTATAATATAACGTAATATGCAGTGTATCATTGAAAATACCTTACAATATAACGATATATGCAGTGTATCGTTGAAAATACCTTATAATATATCGTAGTTTATCATTGAAAATACCTTATAATGTATCGTAATATGCAGTGTATTATTGAAAATACCTTATAATATAACGAAATATGCAGTGTATCATTGAAAATACCTTATAATATATCGTAGTTTATCATTGAATATACCTTATAATATAACGTAATATGCAGTGTATCATTGAAAATACCTTATAATATAACGTAATATGCAGTGTATCATTGAAAATACCTTATAATATATCGTAATATACAGTGTATCATTGGAAATACTTTATAATATAACGTAATATGCAGTGTATCTTTGAAAATACCTTATAATATATCGTAATTTGTAGTGCATCTTTGAAAATACCTTATAATATAACGTAATATGCAGTGTATCATTGAAAATACCTTATAATATAACGTAGTATGCAGTGTATCATTGAAAATACCTTATAATATAACGTAATATGCAGTGTATCATTGAAAATACGTTACAATATAACGAAATATGCAGTGTATCGTTGAAAATACCTTATAATATTTTCGTAGTTTATCATTGAAAATACCTTATAATGTATCGTAATATGCAGTGTATCATTGAAAATACCTTATAATATAACGTAATATGCAGTGTATCATTGAAAATACCGTGTAATATATCGTAATATACAGTGTATCATTGAAAATACCTTATAATATAACGTAATATGCAGTGTATCATTGAAAATACCTTACAATATAACGATATATGCAGTGTATCGTTGAAAATACCTTATAATATATCGTAGTTTATCATTGAAAATACCTTATAATGTATCGTAATATGCAGTGTATCATTGAAAATACCTTATAATATAACGAAATATGCAGTGTATCATTGAAAATACCTTATAATATATCGTAGTTTATCATTGAATATACCTTATAATATAACGTAATATGCAGTGTATCATTGAAAATACCTTATAATATAACGTAATATTTAGTTTATCATTGAAAATACGTTATAATATAACGTAATATGCAGTGTATCTTTGAAAATACCTTATAATATATCGTAATTTGTAGTGCATCTTTGAAAATACCTTATAATATAACGTAATATGCAGTGTATCATTGAAAATACCTTATAATATAACGTAGTATGCAGTGTATCATTGAAAATACCTTATAATATAACGTAATATGCAGTGTATCATTGAAAATACGTTACAATATAACGAAATATGCAGTGTATCGTTGAAAATACCTTATAATATTTTCGTAGTTTATCATTGAAAATACCTTATAATGTATCGTAATATGCAGTGTATCATTGAAAATACCTTATAATATAACGTAATATGCAGTGTATCATTGAAAATACCGTGTAATATATCGTAATATACAGTGTATCATTGAAAATACCTTATAATATAACGTAATATGCAGTGTATCATTGAAAATACCTTACAATATAACGATATATGCAGTGTATCGTTGAAAATACCTTATAATATATCGTAGTTTATCATTGAAAATACCTTATAATGTATCGTAATATGCAGTGTATCATTGAAAATACCTTATAATATAACGTAATATGCAGTGTATCATTGAAAATACCATGTAATATATCGTACTATACAGTGTATCATTGAAAATACCTTATAATATAACGTAATATGCAGTGTATCATTGAAAATACCTTATAATATAACGTAATATGCAGTGTATCATTGAAAATACCTTGTAATATATCGTAGTTTATCATTGAAAATACCTTATAATATAACGTAATATGCAGTGTATCATTGAAAATACCTTATAATATATCGTAATATGCAGTGTATCATTGAAAATACGTTACAATATAACGTAATATGCAGTGTATCTTTGAAAATACCTTATAATATATCGTAATTTGTAGTGCATCTTTGAAAATACCTTATAATATAACGTAATATGCAGTGTATCATTGAAAATACCTTATAATATAACGTAATATGCAGTGTATCATTGAAAATACCTTGTAATATATCGTAGTTTATCATTGAAAATACCTTATAATATAACGTAATATGCAGTGTATCATTGAAAATACCTTATAATATAACGTAATATGCAGTGTATCATTGAAAATACCTTATAATATAACGTAATATACAGTGTATCATTGAAAATACCTTATAATATAGCGTAATATGCAGTGTATCATTGAAAATACCTTATAATATAGCGTAATATTCAGTGTATCATTGAAAAAACCTTATAATATAACGTAATATGCAGTGTATCATTGAAAATACCATGTAATATATCGTAATATACAGTGTATCATTGAAAATACCTTATAATATAACGTAATATGCAGTGTATCATTGAAAATACCTTGTAATATATCGTAGTTTATCATTGAAAATACCTTATAATATAACGTAATATGCAGTGTATCATTGAAAATACCTTATAATATATCGTAATATACAGTGTATCATTGAAAATACGTTATAATATAACGTAATATGCAGTGTATCTTTGAAAATACCTTATAATATATCGTAATTTGTAGTGCATCTTTGAAAATACCTTATAATATAACGTAATATGCAGTGTATCATTGAAAATACCTTATAATATAACGTAGTATGCAGTGTATCATTGAAAATACCTTATAATATAACGTAATATGCAGTGTATCATTGAAAATACGTTACAATATAACGAAATATGCAGTGTATCGTTGAAAATACCTTATAATATTTTCGTAGTTTATCATTGAAAATACCTTATAATGTATCGTAATATGCAGTGTATCATTGAAAATACCTTATAATATAACGTAATATGCAGTGTATCATTGAAAATACCGTGTAATATATCGTAATATACAGTGTATCATTGAAAATACCTTATAATATAACGTAATATGCAGTGTATCATTGAAAATACCTTACAATATAACGATATATGCAGTGTATCGTTGAAAATACCTTATAATATATCGTAGTTTATCATTGAAAATACCTTATAATGTATCGTAATATGCAGTGTATCATTGAAAATACCTTATAATATAACGTAATATGCAGTGTATTATTGAAAATACCATGTAATATATCGTACTATACAGTGTATCATTGAAAATACCTTATAATATAACGTAATATGCAGTGTATCATTGAAAAAACCTTATAATATAACGTAATATGCAGTGTATTATTGAAAATACCTTGTAATATATCGTAGTTTATCATTGAAAATACCTTATAATATAACGTAATATGCAGTGTATCATTGAAAATACCTTGTAATATATCGTAGTTTATCATTGAATATACCTTATAATATAACGTAATATGCAGTGTATCACTGAAAATTCCTCATAATATATCGTAGATTAACATTGAAAATACTTTATAATATAACGTAATATGCAGTGTATCATTGAAAATACCTTATAATATAACGTAATATGCAGTGTATCATTGAAAATACCATGTAATATATCGTACTATACAGTGTATCATTGAAAATACCTTATAATATAACGTAATATGCAGTGTATTATTGAAAATACCTTGTAATATATCGTAGTTTATCATTGAAAATACCTTATAATATAACGTAATATTTTCGTAGTTTATCATTGAAAATACCTTATAATATAACGTAATATGCAGTGTATCATTGAAAATACGTTATAATATAACGTAATATGCAGTGTATCTTTGAAAATACCTTATAATATATCGTAATTTGTAGTGCATCTTTGAAAATACCTTATAATATAACGTAATATGCAGTGTATCATTGAAAATACCTTATAATATAACGTAGTATGCAGTGTATCATTGAAAATACCTTATAATATAACGTAATATGCAGTGTATCATTGAAAATACGTTACAATATAACGAAATATGCAGTGTATCGTTGAAAATACCTTATAATATTTTCGTATTTTATCATTGAAAATACCTTATAATGTATCGTAATATGCAGTGTATCATTGAAAATACCTTATAATATAACGTAATATGCAGTGTATCATTGAAAATACCGTGTAATATATCGTAATATACAGTGTATCATTGAAAATACCTTATAATATAACGTAATATGCAGTGTATCATTGAAAATACCTTACAATATAACAATGTATGCAGTGTATCGTTGAAAATACCTTATAATATATCGTAGTTTATCATTGAAAATACCTTATAATGTATCGTAATATGCAGTGTATTATTGAAAATACCTTATAATATAACGTAATATGCAGTGTATCATTGAAAATACGTTACAATATAACGAAATATGCAGTGTATCATTGAAAATACCTTATAATATATCGTAGTTTATCATTGAAAATACCTCATAATATAACGTAATATGCAGTGTATCATTGAAAATACCTTATAATATAACGTAATATGCAGTGTATCATTGAAAATACCTTATAATATAACGTAATATTCAGTGTATTATTGAAAAAACCTTATAATATAACGTAATATGCAGTGTATCATTGAAAATACCATGTAATATATCGTAATATACAGTGTATCATTGAAAATACCTTATAATATAACGTAATATGCAGTGTATCATTGAAAATACCTTGTAATATATCGTAGTTTATCATTGAAAATACCTTATAATATAACGTAATATACAGTGTATCATTGAAAATACCTTATAATATAACGTAATATACAGTGTATCATTGAAAATACGTTATAATATAACGTAATATGCAGTGTATCATTGAAAATACCTTACAATATAACGATATATGCAGTGTATCGTTGAAAATACCTTATAATATATCGTAGTTTATCATTGAAAATACCTTATAATGTATCGTAATATGCAGTGTATCATTGAAAATACCTTATAATATAACGTAATATGCAGTGTATTATTGAAAATACCATGTAATATATCGTACTATACAGTGTATCATTGAAAATACGTTATAATATAACGTAATATGCAGTGTATCATTGAAAAAACCTTATAATATAACGTAATATGCAGTGTATCATTGAAAATACCTTGTAATATATCGTAGTTTATCATTGAAAATACCTTATAATATAACGTAATATTTTCGTAGTTTATCATTGAAAATACCTTATAATATAACGTAATATGCAGTGTATCATTGAAAATACGTTATAATATAACGTAATATGCAGTGTATCTTTGAAAATACCTTATAATATAACGTAATATGCAGTGTATCATTGAAAATACCTTATAATATAACGTAATATGCAGTGTATCATTGAAAATACGTTACAATATAACGTAATATGCAGTGTATCTTTGAAAATACCTTATAATATAACGTAATATGCAGTGTATCATTGAAAATACCTTATAATATAGCGTAATATTCAGTGTATTATTGAAAAAACCTTATAATATAACGTAATATGCAGTGTATCATTGAAAATACCTTATAATATAGCGTAATATTCAGTGTATTATTGAAAAAACCTTATAATATAACGTAATATGCAGTGTATCTTTGAAAATACCTTATAATATATCGTAATTTGTAGTGCATCTTTGAAAATACCTTATAATATAACGTAATATGCAGTGTATCATTGAAAATACCTTATAATATAACGTAATATGCAGTGTATCATTGAAAATACCTTGTAATATATCGTAGTTTATCATTGAAAATACCTTATAATATAACGTAATATGCAGTGTATCATTGAAAATACCTTATAATATAACGTAATATGCAGTGTATCATTGAAAATACCTTATAATATAACGTACTATGCAGTGTATCATTGAAAATTACGTGTAATATATCGTAATATACAGTGTATCATTGAAAATACCTTATAATATAACGTAATATGCAGTGTATCATTGAAAATACCTTACAATATAACGATATATGCAGTGTATCGTTGAAAATACCTTATAATATATCGTAGTTTATCATTGAAAATACCTTATAATGTATCGTAATGTGCAGTGTATTATTGAAAATACCTTATAATATAACGTAATATGCAGTGTATCATTGAAAATACGTTACAATATAACGAAATATGCAGTGTATCATTGAAAATACCTTATAATATATCGTAGTTTATCATTGAAAATACCTTATAATATAACGTAATATGCAGTGTATCATTGAAAATACCTTATAATATAACGTAATATGCAGTGTATCATTGAAAATACGTTATAATATAACGTAATATGCAGGGTATCATTGAAAATACCTTATAATATATCGTAATTTGTAGTGCATCTTTGAAAATACCTTATAATATAACGTAATATGCAGTGTATCATTGAAAATACCTTATAATATAACGTAGTATGCAGTGTATCATTGAAAATACCTTATAATATAACGTAATATGCAGTGTATCATTGAAAATACGTTACAATATAACGAAATATGCAGTGTATCGTTGAAAATACCTTATAATATTTTCGTAGTTTATCATTGAAAATACCTTATAATGTATCGTAATATGCAGTGTATCATTGAAAATACCTTATAATATAACGTAATATGCAGTGTATCATTGAAAATACCGTGTAATATATCGTAATATACAGTGTATCATTGAAAATACCTTATAATATAACGTAATATGCAGTGTATCATTGAAAATACCTTACAATATAACGATATATGCAGTGTATCGTTGAAAATACCTTATAATATATCGTAGTTTATCATTGAAAATACCTTATAATGTATCGTAATATGCAGTGTATCATTGAAAATACCTTATAATATAACGTAATATGCAGTGTATCATTGAAAATACCATGTAATATATCGTACTATACAGTGTATCATTGAAAATACCTTATAATATAACGTAATATGCAGTGTATCATTGAAAATACCTTATAATATAACGTAATATGCAGTGTATCATTGAAAATACCTTATAATATAACGTAATATGCAGTGTATCATTGAAAATACCTTGTAATATATCGTAGTTTATCATTGAAAATACCTTATAATATAACGTAATATGCAGTGTATCATTGAAAATACCTTGTAATATATCGTAGTTTATCATTGAAAATACCTTATAATATAACGTAATATGCAGTGTATCATTGAAAATACCTTATAATATATCGTAATATACAGTGTATCATTGAAAATACGTTATAATATAACGTAATATGCAGTGTATCTTTGAAAATACCTTATAATATATCGTAATTTGTAGTGCATCTTTGAAAATACCTTATAATATAACGTAATATGCAGTGTATCATTGAAAATACCTTATAATATAACGTAGTATGCAGTGTATCATTGAAAATACCTTATAATATAACGTAGTATGCAGTGTATCATTGAAAATACCTTATAATATAACGTAATATGCAGTGTATCATTGAAAATACGTTACAATATAACGAAATATGCAGTGTATCGTTGAAAATACCTTATAATATTTTCGTAGTTTATCATTGAAAATACCTTATAATGTATCGTAATATGCAGTGTATCATTGAAAATACCTTATAATATAACGTACTATGCAGTGTATCATTGAAAATTACGTGTAATATATCGTAATATACAGTGTATCATTGAAAATACCTTATAATATAACGTAATATGCAGTGTATCATTGAAAATACCTTACAATATAACGATATATGCAGTGTATCGTTGAAAATACCTTATAATATATCGTAGTTTATCATTGAAAATACCTTATAATGTATCGTAATGTGCAGTGTATTATTGAAAATACCTTATAATATAACGTAATATGCAGTGTATCATTGAAAATACGTTACAATATAACGAAATATGCAGTGTATCATTGAAAATACCTTATAATATATCGTAGTTTATCATTGAAAATACCTTATAATATAACGTAATATGCAGTGTATCATTGAAAATACCTTATAATATAACGTAATATGCAGTGTATCATTGAAAATACGTTATAATATAACGCAATATGCAGTGTATCTTTGAAAATACCTTATAATATATCGTAATTTGTAGTGCATCTTTGAAAATACCTTATAATATAACGTAATATGCAGTGTATCATTGAAAATACCTTATAATATAACGTAGTATGCAGTGTATCATTGAAAATACCTTATAATATAACGTAATATGCAGTGTATCATTGAAAATACGTTACAATATAACGAAATATGCAGTGTATCGTTGAAAATACCTTATAATATTTTCGTAGTTTATCATTGAAAATACCTTATAATGTATCGTAATATGCAGTGTATCATTGAAAATACCTTATAATATAACGTAATATGCAGTGTACCATTGAAAATACCGTGTAATATATCGTAATATACAGTGTATCATTGAAAATACCTTATAATATAACGTAATATGCAGTGTATCATTGAAAATACCTTGTAATATATCGTAGTTTATCATTGAAAATACCTTATAATATAACGTAATATGCAGTGTATCATTGAAAATACCTTATAATATAACGTAATATGCAGTGTATCATTGAAAATACGTTATAATATAACGTAATATGCAGTGTATCTTTGAAAATACCTTATAATATATCGTAATTTGTAGTGCATCTTTGAAAATACCTTATAATATAACGTAATATGCAGTGTATCATTGAAAATACCTTATAATATAACGTAATATGCAGTGTACCATTGAAAATACCTTATAATATAACGTAATATACAGTGTATCATTGAAAATACCTTATAATATAGCGTAATATGCAGTGTATCATTGAAAATACCTTATAATATAGCGTAATATTCAGTGTATTATTGAAAAAACCTTATAATATAACGCAATATGCAGTGTATCTTTGAAAATACCTTATAATATATCGTAATTTGTAGTGCATCTTTGAAAATACCTTATAATATAACGTAATATGCAGTGTATCATTGAAAATACCTTATAATATAACGTAGTATGCAGTGTATCATTGAAAATACCTTATAATATAACGTAATATGCAGTGTATCATTGAAAATACGTTACAATATAACGAAATATGCAGTGTATCGTTGAAAATACCTTATAATATTTTCGTAGTTTATTATTGAAAATACCTTATAATGTATCGTAATATGCAGTGTATCATTGAAAATACCTTATAATATAACGTAATATGCAGTGTATCAGTGAAAATACCGTGTAATATATCGTAATATACAGTGTATCATTGAAAATACCTTATAATATAACGTAATATGCAGTGTATCATTGAAAATACCTTACAATATAACGATATATGCAGTGTATCATTGAAAAAACCTTATAATATAACGTAATATGCAGTGTATCATTGAAAATACCTTGTAATATATCGTAGTTTATCATTGAATATACCTTATAATATAACGTAATATGCAGTGTATCACTGAAAATTCCTCATAATATATCGTAGATTAACATTGAAAATACCTTATAATATAACGTAATATTTTCGTAGTTTATCATTGAAAATACCTTATAATATAACGTAATATGCAGTGTATCATTGAAAATACGTTATAATATAACGTAATATGCAGTGTATCTTTGAAAATACCTTATAATATAACGTAATATGCAGTGTATCATTGAAAATACCTTATAATATAACGTAATATGCAGTGTATCATTGAAAATACGTTACAATATAACGTAATATGCAGTGTATCTTTGAAAATACCTTATAATATATCGTAATTTGTAGTGCATCTTTGAAAATACCTTATAATATAACGTAATATGCAGTGTATCATTGAAAATACCTTATAATATAACGTAATATGCAGTGTATCATTGAAAATACGTTATAATATAACGTAATATGCAGTATATCTTTGAAAATACCTTATAATATAACGTAATATGCAGTGTATCATTGAAAATACGTTACAATATAACGTAATATGCAGTGTATCTTTGAAAATACCTTATAATATATCGTAATTTGTAGTGCATCTTTGAAAATACCTTATAATATAACGTAATATGCAGTGTATCATTGAAAATACCTTATAATATAACGTAATATGCAGTGTATCATTGAAAATACCTTGTAATATATCGTAGTTTATCATTGAAAATACCTTATAATATAACGTAATATGCAGTGTATCATTGAAAATACCTTATAATATAACGTAATATGCAGTGTATCATTGAAAATACCTTATAATATAACGTAATATACAGTGTATCATTGAAAATACCTTATAATATAGCGTAATATGCAGTGTATCATTGAAAATACCTTATAATATAACGTAATATGCAGTGTATCATTGAAAATACCTTGTAATATATCGTAGTTTATCATTGAAAATACCTTATAATATAACGTAATATGCAGTGTATCATTGAAAATACCTTATAATATATCGTAATATGCAGTGTATCATTGAAAATACGTTACAATATAACGTAATATGCAGTGTATCTTTGAAAATACCTTATAATATATCGTAATTTGTAGTGCATCTTTGAAAATACCTTATAATATAACGTAATATGCAGTGTATCATTGAAAATACCTTATAATATAACGTAATATGCAGTGTATCATTGAAAATACCTTGTAATATATCGTAGTTTATCATTGAAAATACCTTATAATATAACGTAATATGCAGTGTATCATTGAAAATACCTTATAATATAACGTAATATGCAGTGTATCATTGAAAATACCTTATAATATAACGTAATATACAGTGTATCATTGAAAATACCTTATAATATAGCGTAATATGCAGTGTATCATTGAAAATACCTTATAATATAGCGTAATATTCAGTGTATCATTGAAAAAACCTTATAATATAACGTAATATGCAGTGTATCATTGAAAATACCATGTAATATATCGTAATATACAGTGTATCATTGAAAATACCTTATAATATAACGTAATATGCAGTGTATCATTGAAAATACCTTGTAATATATCGTAGTTTATCATTGAAAATACCTTATAATATAACGTAATATGCAGTGTATCATTGAAAATACCTTATAATATATCGTAATATACAGTGTATCATTGAAAATACGTTATAATATAACGTAATATGCAGTGTATCTTTGAAAATACCTTATAATATATCGTAATTTGTAGTGCATCTTTGAAAATACCTTATAATATAACGTAATATGCAGTGTATCATTGAAAATACCTTATAATATAACGTAGTATGCAGTGTATCATTGAAAATACCTTATAATATAACGTAATATGCAGTGTATCATTGAAAATACGTTACAATATAACGAAATATGCAGTGTATCGTTGAAAATACCTTATAATATTTTCGTAGTTTATCATTGAAAATACCTTATAATGTATCGTAATATGCAGTGTATCATTGAAAATACCTTATAATATAACGTAATATGCAGTGTATCATTGAAAATACCGTGTAATATATCGTAATATACAGTGTATCATTGAAAATACCTTATAATATAACGTAATATGCAGTGTATCATTGAAAATACCTTACAATATAACGATATATGCAGTGTATCGTTGAAAATACCTTATAATATATCGTAGTTTATCATTGAAAATACCTTATAATGTATCGTAATATGCAGTGTATTATTGAAAATACCTTATAATATAACGAAATATGCAGTGTATCATTGAAAATACCTTATAATATATCGTAGTTTATCATTGAAAATACCTTATAATATAACGTAATATGCAGTGTATCATTGAAAATACCTTATAATATAACGTAATATGCAGTGTATCATTGAAAATACGTTATAATATAACGTAATATGCAGTGTATCTTTGAAAATACCTTATAATATATCGTAATTTGTAGTGCATCTTTGAAAATACCTTATAATATAACGTAATATGCAGTGTATCATTGAAAATACCTTATAATATAACGTAGTATGCAGTGTATCATTGAAAATACCTTATAATATAACGTAATATGCAGTGTATCATTGAAAATACGTTACAATATAACGAAATATGCAGTGTATCGTTGAAAATACCTTATAATATTTTCGTAGTTTATCATTGAAAATACCTTATAATGTATCGTAATATGCAGTGTATCATTGAAAATACCTTATAATATAACGTAATATGCAGTGTATCATTGAAAATACCGTGTAATATATCGTAATATACAGTGTATCATTGAAAATACCTTATAATATAACGTAATATGCAGTGTATCATTGAAAATACCTTACAATATAACGATATATGCAGTGTATCGTTGAAAATACCTTATAATATATCGTAGTTTATCATTGAAAATACCTTATAATGTATCGTAATATGCAGTGTATCATTGAAAATACCTTATAATATAACGTAATATGCAGTGTATCATTGAAAATACCATGTAATATATCGTACTATACAGTGTATCATTGAAAATACCTTATAATATAACGTAATATGCAGTGTATCATTGAAAATACCTTATAATATAACGTAATATGCAGTGTATCATTGAAAATACCTTGTAATATATCGTAGTTTATCATTGAAAATACCTTATAATATAACGTAATATGCAGTGTATCATTGAAAATACCTTATAATATATCGTAATATGCAGTGTATCATTGAAAATACGTTACAATATAACGTAATATGCAGTGTATCTTTGAAAATACCTTATAATATATCGTAATTTGTAGTGCATCTTTGAAAATACCTTATAATATAACGTAATATGCAGTGTATCATTGAAAATACCTTATAATATAACGTAATATGCAGTGTATCATTGAAAATACCTTATAATATATCGTAGTTTATCATTGAAAATACCTTATAATATAGCGTAATATGCAGTGTATCATTGAAAATACCTTATAATATAGCGTAATATTCAGTGTATCATTGAAAAAACCTTATAATATAACGTAATATGCAGTGTATCATTGAAAATACCATGTAATATAACGTAATATACAGTGTATCATTGAAAATACCTTATAATATAACGTAATATGCAGTGTATCATTGAAAATACCTTGTAATATATCGTAGTTTATCATTGAAAATACCTTATAATATAACGTAATATGCAGTGTATCATTGAAAATACCTTATAATATATCGTAATATACAGTGTATCATTGAAAATACGTTATAATATAACGTAATATGCAGTGTATCTTTGAAAATACCTTATAATATATCGTAATTTGTAGTGCATCTTTGAAAATACCTTATAATATAACGTAATATGCAGTGTATCATTGAAAATACCTTATAATATAACGTAGTATGCAGTGTATCATTGAAAATACCTTATAATATAACGTAATATGCAGTGTATCATTGAAAATACGTTACAATATAACGAAATATGCAGTGTATCGTTGAAAATACCTTATAATATTTTCGTAGTTTATCATTGAAAATACCTTATAATGTATCGTAATATGCAGTGTATCATTGAAAATACCTTATAATATAACGTAATATGCAGTGTATCATTGAAAATACCGTGTAATATATCGTAATATACAGTGTATCATTGAAAATACCTTATAATATAACGTAATATGCAGTGTATCATTGAAAATACCTTACAATATAACGATATATGCAGTGTATCGTTGAAAATACCTTATAATATATCGTAGTTTATCATTGAAAATACCTTATAATGTATCGTAATATGCAGTGTATCATTGAAAATACCTTATAATATAACGAAATATGCAGTGTATCATTGAAAATACCTTATAATATATAGTAGTTTATCATTGAAAATACCTTATAATATAACGTAATATGCAGTGTATCATTGAAAATACCTTATAATATAACGTAATATGCAGTGTATCATTGAAAATACCTTATAATATATCGTAATATACAGTGTATCATTGAAAATACGTTATAATATAACGTAATATGCAGTGTATCTTTGAAAATACCTTATAATATATCGTAATTTGTAGTGCATCTTTGAAAATACCTTATAATATAACGTAATATGCAGTGTATCATTGAAAATACCTTATAATATAACGTAGTATGCAGTGTATCATTGAAAATACCTTATAATATAACGTAATATGCAGTGTATCATTGAAAATACGTTACAATATAACGAAATATGCAGTGTATCGTTGAAAATACCTTATAATATTTTCGTAGTTTATCATTGAAAATACCTTATAATGTATCGTAATATGCAGTGTATCATTGAAAATACCTTATAATATAACGTAATATGCAGTGTATCATTGAAAATACCGTGTAATATATCGTAATATACAGTGTATCATTGAAAATACCTTATAATATAACGTAATATGCAGTGTATCATTGAAAATACCTTACAATATAACGATATATGCAGTGTATCGTTGAAAATACCTTATAATATATCGTAGTTTATCATTGAAAATACCTTATAATGTATCGTAATATGCAGTGTATTATTGAAAATACCTTATAATATAACGAAATATGCAGTGTATCATTGAAAATACCTTATAATATATCGTAGTTTATCATTGAAAATACCTTATAATATAACGTAATATGCAGTGTATCATTGAAAATACCTTATAATATAACGTAATATGCAGTGTATCATTGAAAATACGTTATAATATAACGTAATATGCAGTGTATCTTTGAAAATACCTTATAATATATCGTAATTTGTAGTGCATCTTTGAAAATACCTTATAATATAACGTAATATGCAGTGTATCATTGAAAATACCTTATAATATAACGTAGTATGCAGTGTATCATTGAAAATACCTTATAATATAACGTAATATGCAGTGTATCATTGAAAATACGTTACAATATAACGAAATATGCAGTGTATCGTTGAAAATACCTTATAATATTTTCGTAGTTTATCATTGAAAATACCTTATAATGTATCGTAATATGCAGTGTATCATTGAAAATACCTTATAATATAACGTAATATGCAGTGTATCATTGAAAATACCGTGTAATATATCGTAATATACAGTGTATCATTGAAAATACCTTATAATATAACGTAATATGCAGTGTATCATTGAAAATACCTTACAATATAACGATATATGCAGTGTATCGTTGAAAATACCTTATAATATATCGTAGTTTATCATTGAAAATACCTTATAATATATCGTAATATGCAGTGTATCATTGAAAATACCTTATAATATAACGTAATATGCAGTGTATCATTGAAAATACCATGTAATATATCGTACTATACAGTGTATCATTGAAAATACCTTATAATATAACGTAATATGCAGTGTATCATTGAAAATACCTTATAATATAACGTAATATGCAGTGTATCATTGAAAATACCTTATAATATATCGTAGTTTATCATTGAAAATACCTTATAATATAACGTAATATGCAGTGTATCATTGAAAATACCTTATAATATATCGTAATATGCAGTGTATCATTGAAAATACGTTACAATATAACGTAATATGCAGTGTATCTTTGAAAATACCTTATAATATATCGTAATTTGTAGTGCATCTTTGAAAATACCTTATAATATAACGTAATATGCAGTGTATCATTGAAAATACCTTATAATATAACGTAATATGCAGTGTATCATTGAAAATACCTTGTAATATATCGTAGTTTATCATTGAAAATACCTTATAATATAACGTAATATGCAGTGTATCATTGAAAATACCTTATAATATAACGTAATATGCAGTGTATCATTGAAAATACCTTATAATATAACGTAATATACAGTGTATCATTGAAAATACCTTATAATATAGCGTAATATGCAGTGTATCATTGAAAATACCTTATAATATAGCGTAATATTCAGTGTATCATTGAAAAAACCTTATAATATAACGTAATATGCAGTGTATCATTGAAAATACCATGTAATATATCGTAATATACAGTGTATCATTGAAAATACCTTATAATATATCGTAATATACAGTGTATCATTGAAAATACGTTATAATATAACGTAATATGCAGTGTATCTTTGAAAATACCTTATAATATATCGTAATTTGTAGTGCATCTTTGAAAATACCTTATAATATAACGTAATATGCAGTGTATCATTGAAAATACCTTATAATATAACGTAGTATGCAGTGTATCATTGAAAATACCTTATAATATAACGTAATATGCAGTGTATCATTGAAAATACGTTACAATATAACGAAATATGCAGTGTATCGTTGAAAATACCTTATAATATTTTCGTAGTTTATCATTGAAAATACCTTATAATGTATCGTAATATGCAGTGTATCATTGAAAATACCTTATAATATAACGTAATATGCAGTGTATCATTGAAAATACCGTGTAATATATCGTAATATACAGTGTATCATTGAAAATACCTTATAATATAACGTAATATGCAGTGTATCATTGAAAATACCTTACAATATAACGATATATGCAGTGTATCGTTGAAAATACCTTATAATATATCGTAGTTTATCATTGAAAATACCTTATAATGTATCGTAATATGCAGTGTATCATTGAAAATACCTTATAATATAACGTAATATGCAGTGTATTATTGAAAATACCATGTAATATATCGTACTATACAGTGTATCATTGAAAATACCTTATAATATAACGTAATATGCAGTGTATCATTGAAAAAACCTTATAATATAACGTAATATGCAGTGTATTATTGAAAATACCTTGTAATATATCGTAGTTTATCATTGAAAATACCTTATAATATAACGTAATATGCAGTGTATCATTGAAAATACCTTGTAATATATCGTAGTTTATCATTGAATATACCTTATAATATAACGTAATATGCAGTGTATCACTGAAAATTCCTCATAATATATCGTAGATTAACATTGAAAATACTTTATAATATAACGTAATATGCAGTGTATCATTGAAAATACCTTATAATATAACGTAATATGCAGTGTATCATTGAAAATACCATGTAATATATCGTACTATACAGTGTATCATTGAAAATACCTTATAATATAACGTAATATGCAGTGTATTATTGAAAATACCTTGTAATATATCGTAGTTTATCATTGAAAATACCTTATAATATAACGTAATATTTTCGTAGTTTATCATTGAAAATACCTTATAATATAACGTAATATGCAGTGTATCATTGAAAATACGTTATAATATAACGTAATATGCAGTGTATCTTTGAAAATACCTTATAATATATCGTAATTTGTAGTGCATCTTTGAAAATACCTTATAATATAACGTAATATGCAGTGTATCATTGAAAATACCTTATAATATAACGTAGTATGCAGTGTATCATTGAAAATACCTTATAATATAACGTAATATGCAGTGTATCATTGAAAATACGTTACAATATAACGAAATATGCAGTGTATCGTTGAAAATACCTTATAATATTTTCGTATTTTATCATTGAAAATACCTTATAATGTATCGTAATATGCAGTGTATCATTGAAAATACCTTATAATATAACGTAATATGCAGTGTATCATTGAAAATACCGTGTAATATATCGTAATATACAGTGTATCATTGAAAATACCTTATAATATAACGTAATATGCAGTGTATCATTGAAAATACCTTACAATATAACAATGTATGCAGTGTATCGTTGAAAATACCTTATAATATATCGTAGTTTATCATTGAAAATACCTTATAATGTATCGTAATATGCAGTGTATTATTGAAAATACCTTATAATATAACGTAATATGCAGTGTATCATTGAAAATACCTTATAATATAACGTAATATGCAGTGTATCATTGAAAATACCTTATAATATATCGTAGTTTATCATTGAAAATACCTCATAATATAACGTAATATGCAGTGTATCATTGAAAATACCTTATAATATAACGTAATATGCAGTGTATCATTGAAAATACCTTATAATATAACGTAATATTCAGTGTATTATTGAAAAAACCTTATAATATAACGTAATATGCAGTGTATCATTGAAAATACCATGTAATATATCGTAATATACAGTGTATCATTGAAAATACCTTATAATATAACGTAATATGCAGTGTATCATTGAAAATACCTTGTAATATATCGTAGTTTATCATTGAAAATACCTTATAATATAACGTAATATGCAGTGTATCATTGAAAATACCTTATAATATATCGTAATATACAGTGTATCATTGAAAATACGTTATAATATAACGTAATATGCAGTGTATCATTGAAAATACCTTACAATATAACGATATATGCAGTGTATCGTTGAAAATACCTTATAATATATCGTAGTTTATCATTGAAAATACCTTATAATGTATCGTAATATGCAGTGTATCATTGAAAATACCTTATAATATAACGTAATATGCAGTGTATTATTGAAAATACCATGTAATATATCGTACTATACAGTGTATCATTGAAAATACCTTATAATATATCGTAATATGCAGTGTATCATTGAAAATACCTTATAATATAACGTAATATGCAGTGTATTATTGAAAATACCTTGTAATATATCGTAGTTTATCATTGAAAATACCTTATAATATAACGTAATATTTTCGTAGTTTATCATTGAAAATACCTTATAATATAACGTAATATGCAGTGTATCATTGAAAATACGTTATAATATAACGTAATATGCAGTGTATCTTTGAAAATACCTTATAATATAACGTAATATGCAGTGTATCATTGAAAATACCTTATAATATAACGTAATATGCAGTGTATCATTGAAAATACCTTACAATATAACGTAATATGCAGTGTATCTTTGAAAATACCTTATAATATAGCGTAATATGCAGTGTATCATTGAAAATACCTTATAATATAGCGTAATATGCAGTGTATCATTGAAAATACCTTATAATATAACGTAATATGCAGTGTATCATTGAAAATACCTTATAATATAGCGTAATATTCAGTGTATTATTGAAAAAACCTTATAATATAACGTAATATGCAGTGTATCTTTGAAAATACCTTATAATATATCGTAATTTGTAGTGCATCTTTGAAAATACCTTATAATATAACGTAATATGCAGTGTATCATTGAAAATACCTTATAATATAACGTAGTATGCAGTGTATCATTGAAAATACCTTATAATATAACGTAATATGCAGTGTATCATTGAAAATACGTTACAATATAACGAAATATGCAGTGTATCGTTGAAAATACCTTATAATATTTTCGTAGTTTATCATTGAAAATACCTTATAATGTATCGTAATATGCAGTGTATCATTGAAAATACCTTATAATATAACGTAATATGCAGTGTATCATTGAAAATACCGTGTAATATATCGTAATATACAGTGTATCATTGAAAATACCTTATAATATAACGTAATATGCAGTGTATCATTGAAAATACCTTACAATATAACGATATATGCAGTGTATCGTTGAAAATACCTTATAATATATCGTAGTTTATCATTGAAAATACCTTATAATGTATCGTAATATGCAGTGTATTATTGAAAATACCTTATAATATAACGTAATATGCAGTGTATCATTGAAAATACGTTACAATATAACGAAATATGCAGTGTATCATTGAAAATACCTTATAATATATCGTAGTTTATCATTGAAAATACCTTATAATATAACGTAATATGCAGTGTATCATTGAAAAAACCTTATAATATAACGTAATATGCAGTGTATCATTGAAAATACCTTGTAATATATCGTAGTTTATCATTGAATATACCTTATAATATAACGTAATATGCAGTGTATCACTGAAAATTCCTCATAATATATCGTAGATTAACATTGAAAATACTTTATAATGTAACGTAATATGCAGTGTATCATTGAAAATACCATGTAATATATCGTAATATACAGTGTATCATTGAAAATACCTTATAATATAACGTAATATGCAGTGTATCATTGAAAATACCTTGTAATATATCGTAGTTTATCATTGAAAATACCTTATAATAGAACGTAATATGCAGTGTATCATTGAAAATACCTTATAATATAACGTAATATGCAGTGTATCATTGAAAATACGTTATAATATAACGTAATATGCAGTGTATCTTTGAAAATACCTTATAATATATCGTAATTTGTAGTGCATCTTTGAAAATACCTTATAATATAACGTAATATGCAGTGTATCATTGAAAATACCTTATAATATAACGTAATATGCAGTGTACCATTGAAAATACCTTATAATATAACGTAATATACAGTGTATCATTGAAAATACCTTATAATATAGCGTAATATGCAGTGTATCATTGAAAATACCTTATAATATAGCGTAATATTCAGTGTATTATTGAAAAAACCTTATAATATAACGTAATATGCAGTGTATCATTGAAAATACCATGTAATATATCGTAATATACAGTGTATCATTGAAAATACCTTATAATATAACGTAATATGCAGTGTATCATTGAAAATACCTTGTAATATATCGTAGTTTATCATTGAAAATACCTTATAATATAACGTAATATGCAGTGTATCATTGAAAATACCTTATAATATATCGTAATATACAGTGTATCATTGAAAATACGTTATAATATAACGTAATATGCAGTGTATCTTTGAAAATACCTTATAATATATCGTAATTTGTAGTGCATCTTTGAAAATACCTTATAATATATCGTAATTTGTAGTGCATCTTTGAAAATACCTTATAATATAACGTAATATGCAGTGTATCATTGAAAATACCTTATAATATAACGTAATATGCAGTGTATCATTGAAAATACCTTATAATATAACGTAATATACAGTGTATCATTGAAAATACCTTATAATATAGCGTAATATGCAGTGTATCATTGAAAATACCTTATAATATAGCGTAATATTCAGTGTATTATTGAAAAAACCTTATAATATAACGTAATATGCAGTGTATCATTGAAAATACCATGTAATATATCGTAATATACAGTGTATCATTGAAAATACCTTATAATATAACGTAATATGCAGTGTATCATTGAAAATACCTTGTAATATATCGTAGTTTATCATTGAAAATACCTTATAATATAACGTAATATGCAGTGTATCATTGAAAATACCTTATAATATATCGTAATATACAGTGTATCATTGAAAATACGTTATAATATAACGTAATATGCAGTGTATCTTTGAAAATACCTTATAATATATCGTAATTTGTAGTGCATCTTTGAAAATACCTTATAATATAACGTAATATGCAGTGTATCATTGAAAATACCTTATAATATAACGTAGTATGCAGTGTATCATTGAAAATACCTTATAATATAACGTAATATGCAGTGTATCATTGAAAATACGTTATAATATAACGTAATATGCAGTGTATCTTTGAAAATACCTTATAATATATCGTAATTTGTAGTGCATCTTTGAAAATACCTTATAATATAACGTAATATGCAGTGTATCATTGAAAATACCTTATAATATAACGTAGTATGCAGTGTATCATTGAAAATACCTTATAATATAACGTAATATGCAGTGTATCATTGAAAATACGTTACAATATAACGAAATATGCAGTGTATCGTTGAAAATACCTTATAATATTTTCGTAGTTTATCATTGAAAATACCTTATAATGTATCGTAATATGCAGTGTATCATTGAAAATACCTTATAATATAACGTAATATGCAGTGTATCATTGAAAATACCGTGTAATATATCGTAATATACAGTGTATCATTGAAAATACCTTATAATATAACGTAATATGCAGTGTATCATTGAAAATACCTTACAATATAACGATATATGCAGTGTATCGTTGAAAATACCTTATAATATATCGTAGTTTATCATTGAAAATACCTTATAATGTATCGTAATATGCAGTGTATCATTGAAAATACCTTATAATATAACGTAATATGCAGTGTATCATTGAAAATACCATGTAATATATCGTACTATACAGTGTATCATTGAAAATACCTTATAATATAACGTAATATGCAGTGTATCATTGAAAATACCTTATAATATAACGTAATATGCAGTGTATCATTGAAAATACCTTGTAATATATCGTAGTTTATCATTGAAAATACCTTATAATATAACGTAATATGCAGTGTATCATTGAAAATACCTTATAATATATCGTAATATGCAGTGTATCATTGAAAATACGTTACAATATAACGTAATATGCAGTGTATCTTTGAAAATACCTTATAATATATCGTAATTTGTAGTGCATCTTTGAAAATACCTTATAATATAACGTAATATGCAGTGTATCATTGAAAATACCTTATAATATAACGTAATATGCAGTGTATCATTGAAAATACCTTGTAATATATCGTAGTTTATCATTGAAAATACCTTATAATATAGCGTAATATGCAGTGTATCATTGAAAATACCTTATAATATAGCGTAATATTCAGTGTATCATTGAAAAAACCTTATAATATAACGTAATATGCAGTGTATCATTGAAAATACCATGTAATATATCGTAATATACAGTGTATCATTGAAAATACCTTATAATATAACGTAATATGCAGTGTATCATTGAAAATACCTTGTAATATATCGTAGTTTATCATTGAAAATACCTTATAATATAACGTAATATGCAGTGTATCATTGAAAATACCTTATAATATATCGTAATATACAGTGTATCATTGAAAATACGTTATAATATAACGTAATATGCAGTGTATCTTTGAAAATACCTTATAATATATCGTAATTTGTAGTGCATCTTTGAAAATACCTTATAATATAACGTAATATGCAGTGTATCATTGAAAATACCTTATAATATAACGTAGTATGCAGTGTATCATTGAAAATACCTTATAATATAACGTAATATGCAGTGTATCATTGAAAATACGTTACAATATAACGAAATATGCAGTGTATCGTTGAAAATACCTTATAATATTTTCGTAGTTTATCATTGAAAATACCTTATAATGTATCGTAATATGCAGTGTATCATTGAAAATACCTTATAATATAACGTAATATGCAGTGTATCATTGAAAATACCGTGTAATATATCGTAATATACAGTGTATCATTGAAAATACCTTATAATATAACGTAATATGCAGTGTATCATTGAAAATACCTTACAATATAACGATATATGCAGTGTATCGTTGAAAATACCTTATAATATATCGTAGTTTATCATTGAAAATACCTTATAATGTATCGTAATATGCAGTGTATCATTGAAAATACCTTATAATATAACGAAATATGCAGTGTATCATTGAAAATACCTTATAATATATCGTAGTTTATCATTGAAAATACCTTATAATATAACGTAATATGCAGTGTATCATTGAAAATACCTTATAATATAACGTAATATGCAGTGTATCATTGAAAATACCTTATAATATATCGTAATATACAGTGTATCATTGGAAATACTTTATAATATAACGTAATATGCAGTGTATCATTGAAAATACCTTATAATATATCGTAATTTGTAGTGCATCTTTGAAAATACCTTATAATATAACGTAATATGCAGTGTATCATTGAAAATACCTTATAATATAACGTAGTATGCAGTGTATCATTGAAAATACCTTATAATATAACGTAATATGCAGTGTATCATTGAAAATACGTTACAATATAACGAAATATGCAGTGTATCGTTGAAAATACCTTATAATATTTTCGTAGTTTATCATTGAAAATACCTTATAATGTATCGTAATATGCAGTGTATCATTGAAAATACCTTATAATATAACGTAATATGCAGTGTATCATTGAAAATACCGTGTAATATATCGTAATATACAGTGTATCATTGAAAATACCTTATAATATAACGTAATATGCAGTGTATCATTGAAAATACCTTACAATATAACGATATATGCAGTGTATCGTTGAAAATACCTTATAATATATCGTAGTTTATCATTGAAAATACCTTATAATGTATCGTAATATGCAGTGTATTATTGAAAATACCTTATAATATAACGAAATATGCAGTGTATCATTGAAAATACCTTATAATATATCGTAGTTTATCATTGAAAATACCTTATAATATAACGTAATATGCAGTGTATCATTGAAAATACCTTATAATATAACGTAATATGCAGTGTATCATTGAAAATACGTTATAATATAACGTAATATGCAGTGTATCTTTGAAAATACCTTATAATATATCGTAATTTGTAGTGCATCTTTGAAAATACCTTATAATATAACGTAATATGCAGTGTATCATTGAAAATACCTTATAATATAACGTAGTATGCAGTGTATCATTGAAAATACCTTATAATATAACGTAATATGCAGTGTATCATTGAAAATACGTTACAATATAACGAAATATGCAGTGTATCGTTGAAAATACCTTATAATATTTTCGTAGTTTATCATTGAAAATACCTTATAATGTATCGTAATATGCAGTGTATCATTGAAAATACCTTATAATATAACGTAATATGCAGTGTATCATTGAAAATACCATGTAATATATCGTAATATACAGTGTATCATTGAAAATACCTTATAATATAACGTAATATGCAGTGTATCATTGAAAATACCTTACAATATAACGATATATGCAGTGTATCGTTGAAAATACCTTATAATATATCGTAGTTTATCATTGAAAATACCTTATAATGTATCGTAATATGCAGTGTATCATTGAAAATACCTTATAATATAACGTAATATGCAGTGTATCATTGAAAATACCATGTAATATATCGTACTATACAGTGTATCATTGAAAATACCTTATAATATAACGTAATATGCAGTGTATCATTGAAAATACCTTATAATATAACGTAATATGCAGTGTATCATTGAAAATACCTTGTAATATATCGTAGTTTATCATTGAAAATACCTTATAATATAACGTAATATGCAGTGTATCATTGAAAATACCTTATAATATATCGTAATATGCAGTGTATCATTGAAAATACGTTACAATATAACGTAATATGCAGTGTATCTTTGAAAATACCTTATAATATATCGTAATTTGTAGTGCATCTTTGAAAATACCTTATAATATAACGTAATATGCAGTGTATCATTGAAAATACCTTATAATATAACGTAATATGCAGTGTATCATTGAAAATACCTTGTAATATATCGTAGTTTATCATTGAAAATACCTTATAATATAACGTAATATGCAGTGTATCATTGAAAATACCTTATAATATAACGTAATATGCAGTGTATCATTGAAAATACCTTATAATATAACGTAATATACAGTGTATCATTGAAAATACCTTATAATATAGCGTAATATGCAGTGTATCATTGAAAATACCTTATAATATAGCGTAATATTCAGTGTATCATTGAAAAAACCTTATAATATAACGTAATATGCAGTGTATCATTGAAAATACCATGTAATATATCGTAATATACAGTGTATCATTGAAAATACCTTATAATATAACGTAATATGCAGTGTATCATTGAAAATACCTTGTAATATATCGTAGTTTATCATTGAAAATACCTTATAATATAACGTAATATGCAGTGTATCATTGAAAATACCTTATAATATATCGTAATATACAGTGTATCATTGAAAATACGTTATAATATAACGTAATATGCAGTGTATCTTTGAAAATACCTTATAATATATCGTAATTTGTAGTGCATCTTTGAAAATACCTTATAATATAACGTAATATGCAGTGTATCATTGAAAATACCTTATAATATAACGTAGTATGCAGTGTATCATTGAAAATACCTTATAATATAACGTAATATGCAGTGTATCATTGAAAATACGTTACAATATAACGAAATATGCAGTGTATCGTTGAAAATACCTTATAATATTTTCGTAGTTTATCATTGAAAATACCTTATAATGTATCGTAATATGCAGTGTATCATTGAAAATACCTTATAATATAACGTAATATGCAGTGTATCATTGAAAATACCGTGTAATATATCGTAATATACAGTGTATCATTGAAAATACCTTATAATATAACGTAATATGCAGTGTATCATTGAAAATACCTTACAATATAACGATATATGCAGTGTATCGTTGAAAATACCTTATAATATATCGTAGTTTATCATTGAAAATACCTTATAATGTATCGTAATATGCAGTGTATCATTGAAAATACCTTATAATATAACGTAATATGCAGTGTATTATTGAAAATACCATGTAATATATCGTACTATACAGTGTATCATTGAAAATACCTTATAATATAACGTAATATGCAGTGTATCATTGAAAAAACCTTATAATATAACGTAATATGCAGTGTATTATTGAAAATACCTTGTAATATATCGTAGTTTATCATTGAAAATACCTTATAATATAACGTAATATGCAGTGTATCATTGAAAATACCTTGTAATATATCGTAGTTTATCATTGAATATACCTTATAATATAACGTAATATGCAGTGTATCACTGAAAATTCCTCATAATATATCGTAGATTAACATTGAAAATACTTTATAATATAACGTAATATGCAGTGTATCATTGAAAATACCTTATAATATAACGTAATATGCAGTGTATCATTGAAAATACCATGTAATATATCGTACTATACAGTGTATCATTGAAAATACCTTATAATATAACGTAATATGCAGTGTATTATTGAAAATACCTTGTAATATATCGTAGTTTATCATTGAAAATACCTTATAATATAACGTAATATTTTCGTAGTTTATCATTGAAAATACCTTATAATATAACGTAATATGCAGTGTATCATTGAAAATACGTTATAATATAACGTAATATGCAGTGTATCTTTGAAAATACCTTATAATATATCGTAATTTGTAGTGCATCTTTGAAAATACCTTATAATATAACGTAATATGCAGTGTATCATTGAAAATACCTTATAATATAACGTAGTATGCAGTGTATCATTGAAAATACCTTATAATATAACGTAATATGCAGTGTATCATTGAAAATACGTTACAATATAACGAAATATGCAGTGTATCGTTGAAAATACCTTATAATATTTTCGTATTTTATCATTGAAAATACCTTATAATGTATCGTAATATGCAGTGTATCATTGAAAATACCTTATAATATAACGTAATATGCAGTGTATCATTGAAAATACCGTGTAATATATCGTAATATACAGTGTATCATTGAAAATACCTTATAATATAACGTAATATGCAGTGTATCATTGAAAATACCTTACAATATAACAATGTATGCAGTGTATCGTTGAAAATACCTTATAATATATCGTAGTTTATCATTGAAAATACCTTATAATGTATCGTAATATGCAGTGTATTATTGAAAATACCTTATAATATAACGTAATATGCAGTGTATCATTGAAAATACGTTACAATATAACGAAATATGCAGTGTATCATTGAAAATACATTATAATATATCGTAGTTTATCATTGAAAATACCTCATAATATAACGTAATATGCAGTGTATCATTGAAAATACCTTATAATATAACGTAATATGCAGTGTATCATTGAAAATACCTTATAATATAACGTAATATTCAGTGTATTATTGAAAAAACCTTATAATATAACGTAATATGCAGTGTATCATTGAAAATACCATGTAATATATCGTAATATACAGTGTATCATTGAAAATACCTTATAATATAACGTAATATGCAGTGTATCATTGAAAATACCTTGTAATATATCGTAGTTTATCATTGAAAATACCTTATAATATAACGTAATATGCAGTGTATCATTGAAAATACCTTATAATATATCGTAATATACAGTGTATCATTGAAAATACGTTATAATATAACGTAATATGCAGTGTATCATTGAAAATACCTTACAATATAACGATATATGCAGTGTATCGTTGAAAATACCTTATAATATATCGTAGTTTATCATTGAAAATACCTTATAATGTATCGTAATATGCAGTGTATCATTGAAAATACCTTATAATATAACGTAATATGCAGTGTATTATTGAAAATACCATGTAATATATCGTACTATACAGTGTATCATTGAAAATACCTTATAATATAACGTAATATGCAGTGTATCATTGAAAAAACCTTATAATATAACGTAATATGCAGTGTATTATTGAAAATACCTTGTAATATATCGTAGTTTATCATTGAAAATACCTTATAATATAACGTAATATTTTCGTAGTTTATCATTGAAAATACCTTATAATATAACGTAATATGCAGTGTATCATTGAAAATACGTTATAATATAACGTAATATGCAGTGTATCTTTGAAAATACCTTATAATATAACGTAATATGCAGTGTATCATTGAAAATACCTTATAATATAACGTAATATGCAGTGTATCATTGAAAATACGTTACAATATAACGTAATATGCAGTGTATCTTTGAAAATACCTTATAATATAGCGTAATATGCAGTGTATCATTGAAAATACCTTATAATATAGCGTAATATTCAGTGTATTATTGAAAAAACCTTATAATATAACGTAATATGCAGTGTATCATTGAAAATACCTTATAATATAGCGTAATATTCAGTGTATTATTGAAAAAACCTTATAATATAACGTAATATGCAGTGTATCTTTGAAAATACCTTATAATATATCGTAATTTGTAGTGCATCTTTGAAAATACCTTATAATATAACGTAATATGCAGTGTATCATTGAAAATACCTTATAATATAACGTAGTATGCAGTGTATCATTGAAAATACCTTATAATATAACGTAATATGCAGTGTATCATTGAAAATACGTTACAATATAACGAAATATGCAGTGTATCGTTGAAAATACCTTATAATATTTTCGTAGTTTATCATTGAAAATACCTTATAATGTATCGTAATATGCAGTGTATCATTGAAAATACCTTATAATATAACGTAATATGCAGTGTATCATTGAAAATACCGTGTAATATATCGTAATATACAGTGTATCATTGAAAATACCTTATAATATAACGTAATATGCAGTGTATCATTGAAAATACCTTACAATATAACGATATATGCAGTGTATCGTTGAAAATACCTTATAATATATCGTAGTTTATCATTGAAAATACCTTATAATGTATCGTAATATGCAGTGTATTATTGAAAATACCTTATAATATAACGTAATATGCAGTGTATCATTGAAAATACGTTACAATATAACGAAATATGCAGTGTATCATTGAAAATACCTTATAATATATCGTAGTTTATCATTGAAAATACCTTATAATATAACGTAATATGCAGTGTATCATTGAAAAAACCTTATAATATAACGTAATATGCAGTGTATCATTGAAAATACCTTGTAATATATCGTAGTTTATCATTGAATATACCTTATAATATAACGTAATATGCAGTGTATCACTGAAAATTCCTCATAATATATCGTAGATTAACATTGAAAATACTTTATAATGTAACGTAATATGCAGTGTATCATTGAAAATACCATGTAATATATCGTAATATACAGTGTATCATTGAAAATACCTTATAATATAACGTAATATGCAGTGTATCATTGAAAATACCTTGTAATATATCGTAGTTTATCATTGAAAATACCTTATAATAGAACGTAATATGCAGTGTATCATTGAAAATACCTTATAATATAACGTAATATGCAGTGTATCATTGAAAATACGTTATAATATAACGTAATATGCAGTGTATCTTTGAAAATACCTTATAATATATCGTAATTTGTAGTGCATCTTTGAAAATACCTTATAATATAACGTAATATGCAGTGTATCATTGAAAATACCTTATAATATAACGTAATATGCAGTGTACCATTGAAAATACCTTATAATATAACGTAATATACAGTGTATCATTGAAAATACCTTATAATATAGCGTAATATGCAGTGTATCATTGAAAATACCTTATAATATAGCGTAATATTCAGTGTATTATTGAAAAAACCTTATAATATAACGTAATATGCAGTGTATCATTGAAAATACCATGTAATATATCGTAATATACAGTGTATCATTGAAAATACCTTATAATATAACGTAATATGCAGTGTATCATTGAAAATACCTTGTAATATATCGTAGTTTATCATTGAAAATACCTTATAATATAACGTAATATGCAGTGTATCATTGAAAATACCTTATAATATATCGTAATATACAGTGTATCATTGAAAATACGTTATAATATAACGTAATATGCAGTGTATCTTTGAAAATACCTTATAATATATCGTAATTTGTAGTGCATCTTTGAAAATACCTTATAATATATCGTAATTTGTAGTGCATCTTTGAAAATACCTTATAATATAACGTAATATGCAGTGTATCATTGAAAATACCTTATAATATAACGTAATATGCAGTGTACCATTGAAAATACCTTATAATATAACGTAATATACAGTGTATCATTGAAAATACCTTATAATATATCGTAATATGCAGTGTATCATTGAAAATACCTTATAATATAGCGTAATATTCAGTGTATTATTGAAAAAACCTTATAATATAACGTAATATGCAGTGTATCATTGAAAATACCATGTAATATATCGTAATATACAGTGTATCATTGAAAATACCTTATAATATAACGTAATATGCAGTGTATCATTGAAAATACCTTGTAATATATCGTAGTTTATCATTGAAAATACCTTATAATATAACGTAATATGCAGTGTATCATTGAAAATACCTTATAATATATCGTAATATACAGTGTATCATTGAAAATACGTTATAATATAACGTAATATGCAGTGTATCTTTGAAAATACCTTATAATATATCGTAATTTGTAGTGCATCTTTGAAAATACCTTATAATATAACGTAATATGCAGTGTATCATTGAAAATACCTTATAATATAACGTAGTATGCAGTGTATCATTGAAAATACCTTATAATATAACGTAATATGCAGTGTATCATTGAAAATACCTTCTAATATATCGTAGTTTATCATTGAAAATACCTTATAATATAACGTAATATGCAGTGTATCATTGAAAATACCTTATAATATATCGTAATATACAGTGTATCATTGAAAATACGTTATAATATAACGTAATATGCAGTGTATCTTTGAAAATACCTTATAATATATCGTAATTTGTAGTGCATCTTTGAAAATACCTTATAATATAACGTAATATGCAGTGTATCATTGAAAATACCTTATAATATAACGTAGTATGCAGTGTATCATTGAAAATACGTTATAATATAACGTAATATGCAGTGTATCTTTGAAAATACCTTATAATATATCGTAATTTGTAGTGCATCTTTGAAAATACCTTATAATATAACGTAATATGCAGTGTATCATTGAAAATACCTTATAATATAACGTAGTATGCAGTGTATCATTGAAAATACCTTATAATATAACGTAATATGCAGTGTATCATTGAAAATACGTTACAATATAACGAAATATGCAGTGTATCGTTGAAAATACCTTATAATATTTTCGTAGTTTATCATTGAAAATACCTTATAATGTATCGTAATATGCAGTGTATCATTGAAAATACCTTATAATATAACGTAATATGCAGTGTATCATTGAAAATACCGTGTAATATATCGTAATATACAGTGTATCATTGAAAATACCTTATAATATAACGTAATATGCAGTGTATCATTGAAAATACCTTACAATATAACGATATATGCAGTGTATCGTTGAAAATACCTTATAATATATCGTAGTTTATCATTGAAAATACCTTATAATGTATCGTAATATGCAGTGTATCATTGAAAATACCTTATAATATAACGTAATATGCAGTGTATTATTGAAAATACCATGTAATATATCGTACTATACAGTGTATCATTGAAAATACCTTATAATATAACGTAATATGCAGTGTATCATTGAAAAAACCTTATAATATAACGTAATATGCAGTGTATTATTGAAAATACCTTGTAATATATCGTAGTTTATCATTGAAAATACCTTATAATATAACGTAATATGCAGTGTATCATTGAAAATACCTTGTAATATATCGTAGTTTATCATTGAAAATACCTTATAATATAACGTAATATGCAGTGTATCACTGAAAATTCCTCATAATATATCGTAGATTAACATTGAAAATACTTTATAATATAACGTAATATGCAGTGTATCATTGAAAATACCTTATAATATAACGTAATATGCAGTGTATCATTGAAAATACCATGTAATATATCGTACTATACAGTGTATCATTGAAAATACCTTATAATATAACGTAATATGCAGTGTATCATTGAAAATACCTTATAATATAGCGTAATATTCAGTGTATTATTGAAAAAACCTTATAATATAACGTAATATGCAGTGTATCATTGAAAATACCATGTAATATATCGTAATATACAGTGTATCATTGAAAATACCTTATAATATAACGTAATATGCAGTGTATCATTGAAAATACCTTGTAATATATCGTAGTTTATCATTGAAAATACCTTATAATATAACGTAATATGCAGTGTATCATTGAAAATACCTTATAATATATCGTAATATACAGTGTATCATTGAAAATACGTTATAATATAACGTAATATGCAGTGTATCTTTGAAAATACCTTATAATATATCGTAATTTGTAGTGCATCTTTGAAAATACCTTATAATATATCGTAATTTGTAGTGCATCTTTGAAAATACCTTATAATATAACGTAATATGCAGTGTATCATTGAAAATACCTTATAATATAACGTAATATGCAGTGTACCATTGAAAATACCTTATAATATAACGTAATATACAGTGTATCATTGAAAATACCTTATAATATAGCGTAATATGCAGTGTATCATTGAAAATACCTTATAATATAGCGTAATATTCAGTGTATTATTGAAAAAACCTTATAATATAACGTAATATGCAGTGTATCATTGAAAATACCATGTAATATATCGTAATATACAGTGTATCATTGAAAATACCTTATAATATAACGTAATATGCAGTGTATCATTGAAAATACCTTGTAATATATCGTAGTTTATCATTGAAAATACCTTATAATATAACGTAATATGCAGTGTATCATTGAAAATACCTTATAATATATCGTAATATACAGTGTATCATTGAAAATACGTTATATTATAACGTAATATGCAGTGTATCTTTGAAAATACCTTATAATATATCGTAATTTGTAGTGCATCTTTGAAAATACCTTATAATATAACGTAATATGCAGTGTATCATTGAAAATACCTTATAATATAACGTAGTATGCAGTGTATCATTGAAAATACCTTATAATATAACGTAATATGCAGTGTATCATTGAAAATACCTTGTAATATATCGTAGTTTATCATTGAAAATACCTTATAATATAACGTAATATGCAGTGTATCATTGAAAATACCTTATAATATATCGTAATATACAGTGTATCATTGAAAATACGTTATAATATAACGTAATATGCAGTGTATCTTTGAAAATACCTTATAATATATCGTAATTTGTAGTGCATCTTTGAAAATACCTTATAATATAACGTAATATGCAGTGTATCATTGAAAATACCTTATAATATAACGTAGTATGCAGTGTATCATTGAAAATACGTTATAATATAACGTAATATGCAGTGTATCTTTGAAAATACCTTATAATATATCGTAATTTGTAGTGCATCTTTGAAAATACCTTATAATATAACGTAATATGCAGTGTATCATTGAAAATACCTTATAATATAACGTAGTATGCAGTGTATCATTGAAAATACCTTATAATATAACGTAATATGCAGTGTATCATTGAAAATACGTTACAATATAACGAAATATGCAGTGTATCGTTGAAAATACCTTATAATATTTTCGTAGTTTATCATTGAAAATACCTTATAATGTATCGTAATATGCAGTGTATCATTGAAAATACCTTATAATATAACGTAATATGCAGTGTATCATTGAAAATACCGTGTAATATATCGTAATATACAGTGTATCATTGAAAATACCTTATAATATAACGTAATATGCAGTGTATCATTGAAAATACCTTACAATATAACGATATATGCAGTGTATCGTTGAAAATACCTTATAATATATCGTAGTTTATCATTGAAAATACCTTATAATGTATCGTAATATGCAGTGTATCATTGAAAATACCTTATAATATAACGTAATATGCAGTGTATTATTGAAAATACCATGTAATATATCGTACTATACAGTGTATCATTGAAAATACCTTATAATATAACGTAATATGCAGTGTATCATTGAAAAAACCTTATAATATAACGTAATATGCAGTGTATTATTGAAAATACCTTGTAATATATCGTAGTTTATCATTGAAAATACCTTATAATATAACGTAATATGCAGTGTATCATTGAAAATACCTTGTAATATATCGTAGTTTATCATTGAATATACCTTATAATATAACGTAATATGCAGTGTATCACTGAAAATTCCTCATAATATATCGTAGATTAACATTGAAAATACTTTATAATATAACGTAATATGCAGTGTATCATTGAAAATACCTTATAATATAACGTAATATGCAGTGTATCATTGAAAATACCATGTAATATATCGTACTATACAGTGTATCATTGAAAATACCTTATAATATAACGTAATATGCAGTGTATTATTGAAAATACCTTGTAATATATCGTAGTTTATCATTGAAAATACCTTATAATATAACGTAATATTTTCGTAGTTTATCATTGAAAATACCTTATAATATAACGTAATATGCAGTGTATCATTGAAAATACGTTATAATATAACGTAATATGCAGTGTATCTTTGAAAATACCTTATAATATATCGTAATTTGTAGTGCATCTTTGAAAATACCTTATAATATAACGTAATATGCAGTGTATCATTGAAAATACCTTATAATATAACGTAGTATGCAGTGTATCATTGAAAATACCTTATAATATAACGTAATATGCAGTGTATCATTGAAAATACGTTACAATATAACGAAATATGCAGTGTATCGTTGAAAATACCTTATAATATTTTCGTATTTTATCATTGAAAATACCTTATAATGTATCGTAATATGCAGTGTATCATTGAAAATACCTTATAATATAACGTAGTATGCAGTGTATCATTGAAAATACCTTATAATATAACGTAATATGCAGTGTATCATTGAAAATACCTTACAATATAACAATGTATGCAGTGTATCGTTGAAAATACCTTATAATATATCGTAGTTTATCATTGAAAATACCTTATAATGTATCGTACTATGCAGTGTATTATTGAAAATACCTTATAATATAACGTAATATGCAGTGTATCATTGAAAATACGTTACAATATAACGAAATATGCAGTGTATCATTGAAAATACCTTATAATATATCGTAGTTTATCATTGAAAATACCTCATAATATAACGTAATATGCAGTGTATCATTGAAAATACCTTATAATATAACGGAATATGCAGTGTATCATTGAAAATACCTTATAATGTAACGTGATATTTAGTCTATTATTGAAAAAACCTTATAATATAACGTAATATGCAGTGTATCATTGAAAATACCATGTAATATATCGTAATATACAGTGTATCATTGAAAATACCTTATAATATAACGTAATATGCAGTGTATCATTGAAAATACCTTGTAATATATCGTAGTTTATCATTGAAAATACCTTATAATATAACGTAATATGCAGTGTATCATTGAAAATACCTTATAATATATCGTAATATACAGTGTATCATTGAAAATACGTTATAATATAACGTAATATGCAGTGTATCATTGAAAATACCTTACAATATAACGATATATGCAGTGTATCGTTGAAAATACCTTATAATATATCGTAGTTTATCATTGAAAATACCTTATAATGTATCGTAATATGCAGTGTATCATTGAAAATACCTTATAATATAACGTAATATGCAGTGTATTATTGAAAATACCATGTAATATATCGTACTATACAGTGTATCATTGAAAATACCTTATAATATAACGTAATATGCAGTGTATCATTGAAAATACCTTATAATATAACGTAATATGCAGTGTATTATTGAAAATACCTTGTAATATATCGTAGTTTATCATTGAAAATACCTTATAATATAACGTAATATTTTCGTAGTTTATCATTGAAAATACCTTATAATATAACGTAATATGCAGTGTATCATTGAAAATACGTTATAATATAACGTAATATGCAGTGTATCTTTGAAAATACCTTATAATATAACGTAATATGCAGTGTATCATTGAAAATACCTTATAATATAACGTAATATGCAGTGTATCATTGAAAATACGTTACAATATAACGTAATATGCAGTGTATCTTTGAAAATACCTTATAATATAGCGTAATATGCAGTGTATCATTGAAAATACCTTATAATATAGCGTAATATTCAGTGTATTATTGAAAAAACCTTATAATATAACGTAATATGCAGTGTATCATTGAAAATACCTTATAATATAGCGTAATATTCAGTGTATTATTGAAAAAACCTTATAATATAACGTAATATGCAGTGTATCATTGAAAATACCATGTAATATATCGTAATATACAGTGTATCATTGAAAATACCTTATAATATAACGTAATATGCAGTGTATCATTGAAAATACCTTGTAATATATCGTAGTTTATCATTGAAAATACCTTATAATATAACGTAATATGCAGTGTATCATTGAAAATACCTTATAATATATCGTAATATACAGTGTATCATTGAAAATACGTTATAATATAACGTAATATGCAGTGTATCTTTGAAAATACCTTATAATATATCGTAATTTGTAGTGCATCTTTGAAAATACCTTATAATATAACGTAATATGCAGTGTATCATTGAAAATACCTTATAATATAACGTAGTATGCAGTGTATCATTGAAAATACCTTATAATATAACGTAATATGCAGTGTATCATTGAAAATACGTTAGAATATAACGAAATATGCAGTGTATCGTTGAAAATACCTTATAATATTTTCGTAGTTTATCATTGAAAATACCTTATAATGTATCGTAATATGCAGTGTATCATTGAAAATACCTTATAATATAACGTAATATGCAGTGTATCATTGAAAATACCGTGTAATATATCGTAATATACAGTGTATCATTGAAAATACCTTATAATATAACGTAATATGCAGTGTATCATTGAAAATACCTTACAATATAACGATATATGCAATGTATCATTGAAAAAACCTTATAATATAACGTAATATGCAGTGTATCATTGAAAATACCTTGTAATATATCGTAGTTTATCATTGAATATACCTTATAATATAACGTAATATGCAGTGTATCACTGAAAATTCCTCATAATATATCGTAGATTAACATTGAAAATACTTTATAATGTAACGTAATATGCAGTGTATCATTGAAAATACCATGTAATATATCGTAATATACAGTGTATCATTGAAAATACCTTATAATATAACGTAATATGCAGTGTATCATTGAAAATACCTTGTAATATATCGTAGTTTATCATTCAAAATACCTTATAATATAACGTAATATTTGCTGACTATCATTGAAAATACCTTATAATATAACGTAATATGCAGTGTATCATTGAAAATACGTTATAATATAACGTAATATGCAGTGTATCTTTGAAAATACCTTATAATATATCGTAATTTGTAGTGCATCTTTGAAAATACCTTATAATATAACGTAATATGCAGTGTATCATTGAAAATACCTTATAATATAACGTAATATGCAGTGTACCATTGAAAATACCTTATAATATAACGTAATATACAGTGTATCATTGAAAATACCTTATAATATAGCGTAATATTCAGTGTATTATTGAAAAAACCTTATAATATAACGTAATATGCAGTGTATCATTGAAAATACCTTATAATATAACGTAGTATGCAGTGTATCATTGAAAATACCTTATAATATAACGTAATATGCAGTGTATCATTGAAAATACGTTACAATATAACGAAATATGCAGTGTATCGTTGAAAATACCTTATAATATTTTCGTAGTTTATCATTGAAAATACCTTATAATATAACGTAATATGCAGTGTATCATTGAAAATACCTTATAATATAACGTAATATGCAGTGTATCATTGAAAATACCGTGTAATATATCGTAATATACAGTGTATCATTGAAAATACCTTATAATATAACGTAATATGCAGTGTATCATTGAAAATACCTTACAATATAACGATATATGCAGTGTATCGTTGAAAATACCTTATAATATATCGTAGTTTATCATTGAAAATACCTTATAATGTATCGTAATATGCAGTGTATTATTGAAAATACCTTATAATATAACGTAATATGCAGTGTATCATTGAAAATACGTTACAATATAACGAAATATGCAGTGTATCATTGAAAATACCTTATAATATATCGTAGTTTATCATTGAAAATACCTTATAATATAACGTAATATGCAGTGTATCATTGAAAAAACCTTATAATATAACGTAATATGCAGTGTATCATTGAAAATACCTTGTAATATATCGTAGTTTATCATTGAATATACCTTATAATATAACGTAATATGCAGTGTATCACTGAAAATTCCTCATAATATATCGTAGATTAACATTGAAAATACTTTATAATGTAACGTAATATGCAGTGTATCATTGAAAATACCATGTAATATATCGTAATATACAGTGTATCATTGAAAATACCTTATAATATAACGTAATATGCAGTGTATCATTGAAAATACCTTGTAATATATCGTAGTTTATCATTGAAAATACCTTATAATATAACGTAATATGCAGTGTATCATTGAAAATACCTTATAATATAACGTAATATGCAGTGTATCATTGAAAATACGTTATAATATAACGTAATATGCAGTGTATCTTTGAAAATACCTTATAATATATCGTAATTTGTAGTGCATCTTTGAAAATACCTTATAATATAACGTAATATGCAGTGTATCATTGAAAATACCTTATAATATAACGTAATATGCAGTGTACCATTGAAAATACCTTATAATATAACGTAATATACAGTGTATCATTGAAAATACCTTATAATATAGCGTAATATGCAGTGTATCATTGAAAATACCTTATAATATAGCGTAATATTCAGTGTATTATTGAAAAAACCTTATAATATAACGTAATATGCAGTGTATCATTGAAAATACCATGTAATATATCGTAATATACAGTGTATCATTGAAAATACCTTATAATATAACGTAATATGCAGTGTATCATTGAAAATACCTTGTAATATATCGTAGTTTATCATTGAAAATACCTTATAATATAACGTAATATGCAGTGTATCATTGAAAATACCTTATAATATATCGTAATATACAGTGTATCATTGAAAATACGTTATAATATAACGTAATATGCAGTGTATCTTTGAAAATACCTTATAATATATCGTAATTTGTAGTGCATCTTTGAAAATACCTTATAATATATCGTAATTTGTAGTGCATCTTTGAAAATACCTTATAATATAACGTAATATGCAGTGTATCATTGAAAATACCTTATAATATAACGTAATATGCAGTGTATCATTGAAAATACCTTATAATATAACGTAATATGCAGTGTATCATTGAAAATACCTTATAATATAGCGTAATATGCAGTGTATCATTGAAAATACCTTATAATATAGCGTAATATTCAGTGTATTATTGAAAAAACCTTATAATATAACGTAATATGCAGTGTATCATTGAAAATACCATGTAATATATCGTAATATACAGTGTATCATTGAAAATACCTTATAATATAACGTAATATGCAGTGTATCATTGAAAATACCTTGTAATATATCGTAGTTTATCATTGAAAATACCTTATAATATAACGTAATATGCAGTGTATCATTGAAAATACCTTATAATATATCGTAATATACAGTGTATCATTGAAAATACGTTATAATATAACGTAATATGCAGTGTATCTTTGAAAATACCTTATAATATATCGTAATTTGTAGTGCATCTTTGAAAATACCTTATAATATAACGTAATATGCAGTGTATCATTGAAAATACCTTATAATATAACGTAGTATGCAGTGTATCATTGAAAATACCTTATAATATAACGTAATATGCAGTGTATCATTGAAAATACGTTACAATATAACGAAATATGCAGTGTATCGTTGAAAATACCTTATAATATTTTCGTAGTTTATCATTGAAAATACCTTATAATGTATCGTAATATGCAGTGTATCATTGAAAATACCTTATAATATAACGTAATATGCAGTGTATCATTGAAAATACCGTGTAATATATCGTAATATACAGTGTATCATTGAAAATACCTTATAATATAACGTAATATGCAGTGTATCATTGAAAATACCTTACAATATAACGATATATGCAGTGTATCGTTGAAAATACCTTATAATATATCGTAGTTTATCATTGAAAATACCTTATAATGTATCGTAATATGCAGTGTATTATTGAAAATACCTTATAATATAACGTAATATGCAGTGTATCATTGAAAATACGTTACAATATAACGAAATATGCAGTGTATCATTGAAAATACCTTATAATATATCGTAGTTTATCATTGAAAATACCTTATAATATAACGTAATATGCAGTGTATCATTGAAAAAACCTTATAATATAACGTAATATGCAGTGTATCATTGAAAATACCTTGTAATATATCGTAGTTTATCATTGAATATACCTTATAATATAACGTAATATGCAGTGTATCACTGAAAATTCCTCATAATATATCGTAGATTAACATTGAAAATACTTTATAATGTAACGTAATATGCAGTGTATCATTGAAAATACCATGTAATATATCGTAATATACAGTGTATCATTGAAAATACCTTATAATATAACGTAATATGCAGTGTATCATTGAAAATACCTTGTAATATATCGTAGTTTATCATTGAAAATACCTTATAATATAACGTAATATGCAGTGTATCATTGAAAATACCTTATAATATAGCGTAATATGCAGTGTATCATTGAAAATACCTTATAATATAGCGTAATATTCAGTGTATTATTGAAAAAACCTTATAATATAACGTAATATGCAGTGTATCATTGAAAATACCTTATAATATATCGTAATATACAGTGTATCATTGAAAATACGTTATAATATAACGTAATATGCAGTGTATCTTTGAAAATACCTTATAATATATCGTAATTTGTAGTGCATCTTTGAAAATACCTTATAATATAACGTAATATGCAGTGTATCATTGAAAATACCTTATAATATAACGTAGTATGCAGTGTATCATTGAAAATACCTTATAATATAACGTAATATGCAGTGTATCATTGAAAATACGTTACAATATAACGAAATATGCAGTGTATCGTTGAAAATACCTTATAATATTTTCGTATTTTATCATTGAAAATACCTTATAATGTATCGTAATATGCAGTGTATCATTGAAAATACCTTATAATATAACGTAATATGCAGTGTATCATTGAAAATACCGTGTAATATATCGTAATATACAGTGTATCATTGAAAATACCTTATAATATAACGTAATATGCAGTGTATCATTGAAAATACCTTACAATATAACAATGTATGCAGTGTATCGTTGAAAATACCTTATAATATATCGTAGTTTATCATTGAAAATACCTTATAATGTATCGTAATATGCAGTGTATTATTGAAAATACCTTATAATATAACGTAATATGCAGTGTATCATTGAAAATACGTTACAATATAACGAAATATGCAGTGTATCATTGAAAATACCTTATAATATATCGTAGTTTATCATTGAAAATACCTTATAATATAACGTAATATGCAGTGTATCATTGAAAATACCTTATAATATAACGTAATATGCAGTGTATCATTGAAAATACCATGTAATATATCGTACTATACAGTGTATCATTGAAAATACCTTATAATATAACGTAATATGCAGTGTATTATTGAAAATACCTTGTAATATATCGTAGTTTATCATTGAAAATACCTTATAATATAACGTAATATTTTCGTAGTTTATCATTGAAAATACCTTATAATATAACGTAATATGCAGTGTATCATTGAACATACGTTATAATATAACGTAATATGCAGTGTATCTTTGAAAATACCTTATAATATATCGTAATTTGTAGTGCATCTTTGAAAATACCTTATAATATAACGTAATATGCAGTGTATCATTGAAAATACCTTATAATATAACGTAGTATGCAGTGTATCATTGAAAATACCTTATAATATAACGTAATATGCAGTGTATCATTGAAAATACGTTACAATATAACGAAATATGCAGTGTATCGTTGAAAATACCTTATAATATTTTCGTATTTTATCATTGAAAATACCTTATAATGTATCGTAATATGCAGTGTATCATTGAAAATACCTTATAATATAACGTAATATGCAGTGTATCATTGAAAATACCGTGTAATATATCGTAATATACAGTGTATCATTGAAAATACCTTATAATATAACGTAATATGCAGTGTATCATTGAAAATACCTTACAATATAACAATGTATGCAGTGTATCGTTGAAAATACCTTATAATATATCGTAGTTTATCATTGAAAATACCTTATAATGTATCGTAATATGCAGTGTATTATTGAAAATACCTTATAATATAACGTAATATGCAGTGTATCATTGAAAATACGTTACAATATAACGAAATATGCAGTGTATCATTGAAAATACCTTATAATATATCGTAGTTTATCATTGAAAATACCTCATAATATAACGTAATATGCAGTGTATCATTGAAAATACCTTATAATATAACGTAATATGCAGTGTATCATTGAAAATACCATGTAATATATCGTACTATACAGTGTATCATTGAAAATACCTTATAATATAACGTAATATGCAGTGTATTATTGAAAATACCTTGTAATATATCGTAGTTTATCATTGAAAATACCTTATAATATAACGTAATATTTTCGTAGTTTATCATTGAAAATACCTTATAATATAACGTAATATGCAGTGTATCATTGAAAATACGTTATAATATAACGTAATATGCAGTGTATCTTTGAAAATACCTTATAATATAACGTAATATGCAGTGTATCATTGAAAATACGTTACAATATAACGTAATATGCAGTGTATCATTGAAAATACCTTATAATATATCGTAATTTGTAGTGCATCTTTGAAAATACCTTATAATATAACGTAATATGCAGTGTATCATTGAAAATACCTTATAATATAACGTAATATGCAGTGTATCATTGAAAATACCTTGTAATATATCGTAGTTTATCATTGAAAATACCTTATAATATAACGTAATATGCAGTGTATCATTGAAAATACGTTATAATATAACGTAATATGCAGTGTATCTTTGAAAATACCTTATAATATAACGTAATATGCAGTGTATCATTGAAAATACCTTATAATATAACGTAATATGCAGTGTATCATTGAAAATACGTTACAATATAACGTAATATGCAGTGTATCTTTGAAAATACCTTATAATATATCGTAATTTGTAGTGCATCTTTGAAAATACCTTATAATATAACGTAATATGCAGTGTATCATTGAAAATACCTTATAATATAACGTAATATGCAGTGTATCATTGAAAATACCTTGTAATATATCGTAGTTTATCATTGAAAATACCTTATAATATAACGTAATATGCAGTGTATCATTGAAAATACCTTATAATATAACGTAATATGCAGTGTATCATTGAAAATACCTTGTAATATATCGTAGTTTATCATTGAAAATACCTTATAATATAACGTAATATGCAGTGTATCATTGAAAATACCTTATAATATAACGTAATATGCAGTGTATCATTGAAAATACCTTATAATATAACGTAATATGCAGTGTATCATTGAAAATACGTTACAATATAACGAAATATGCAGTGTATCGTTGAAAATACCTTATAATATTTTCGTATTTTATCATTGAAAATACCTTATAATGTATCGTAATATGCAGTGTATCATTGAAAATACCTTATAATATAACGTAATATGCAGTGTATCATTGAAAATACCGTGTAATATATCGTAATATACAGTGTATCATTGAAAATACCTTATAATATAACGTAATATGCAGTGTATCATTGAAAATACCTTACAATATAACAATGTATGCAGTGTATCGTTGAAAATACCTTATAATATATCGTAGTTTATCATTGAAAATACCTTATAATGTATCGTAATATGCAGTGTATTATTGAAAATACCTTATAATATAACGTAATATGCAGTGTATCATTGAAAATACGTTACAATATAACGAAATATGCAGTGTATCGTTGAAAATACCTTATAATATATCGTAGTTTATCATTGAAAATACCTTATAATGTATCGTAATATGCAGTGTATTATTGAAAATACCTTATAATATAACGTAATATGCAGTGTATCATTGAAAATACGTTACAATATAACGAAATATGCAGTGTATCATTGAAAATACCTTATAATATATCGTAGTTTATCATTGAAAATACCTTATAATATAACGTAATATGCAGTGTATCATTGAAAATACCTTATAATATAACGTAATGATACACTGCATATAACGTAATATGCAGTGTATCATTGAAAATACCATGTAATATATCGTACTATACAGTGTATCATTGAAAATACCTTATAATATAACGTAATATGCAGTGTATTATTGAAAATACCTTGTAATATATCGTAGTTTATCATTGAAAATACCTTATAATATAACGTAATATTTTCGTAGTTTATCATTGAAAATACCTTATAATATAACGTAATATGCAGTGTATCATTGAAAATACGTTATAATATAACGTAATATGCAGTGTATCTTTGAAAATACCTTATAATATATCGTAATTTGTAGTGCATCTTTGAAAATACCTTATAATATAACGTAATATGCAGTGTATCATTGAAAATACCTTATAATATAACGTAGTATGCAGTGTATCATTGAAAATACCTTATAATATAACGTAATATGCAGTGTATCATTGAAAATACGTTACAATATAACGAAATATGCAGTGTATCGTTGAAAATACCTTATAATATTTTCGTATTTTATCATTGAAAATACCTTATAATGTATCGTAATATGCAGTGTATCATTGAAAATACCTTATAATATAACGTAATATGCAGTGTATCATTGAAAATACCGTGTAATATATCGTAATATACAGTGTATCATTGAAAATACCTTATAATATAACGTAATATGCAGTGTATCATTGAAAATACCTTACAATATAACAATGTATGCAGTGTATCGTTGAAAATACCTTATAATATATCGTAGTTTATCATTGAAAATACCTTATAATGTATCGTAATATGCAGTGTATTATTGAAAATACCTTATAATATAACGTAATATGCAGTGTATCATTGAAAATACGTTACAATATAACGAAATATGCAGTGTATCATTGAAAATACCTTATAATATATCGTAGTTTATCATTGAAAATACCTCATAATATAACGTAATATGCAGTGTATTATTGAAAATACCTTATAATATAACGTAATATGCAGTGTATCATTGAAAATACCATGTAATATAACGTACTATACAGTGTATCATTGAAAATACCTTATAATATAACGTAATATGCAGTGTATTATTGAAAATACCTTGTAATATATCGTAGTTTATCATTGAAAATACCTTATAATATAACGTAATATTTTCGTAGTTTATCATTGAAAATACCTTATAATATAACGTAATATGCAGTGTATCATTGAAAATACGTTATAATATAACGTAATATGCAGTGTATCTTTGAAAATACCTTATAATATAACGTAATATGCAGTGTATCATTGAAAATACGTTACAATATAACGTAATATGCAGTGTATCTTTGAAAATACCTTATAATATATCGTAATTTGTAGTGCATCTTTGAAAATACCTTATAATATAACGTAATATGCAGTGTATCATTGAAAATACCTTATAATATAACGTAATATGCAGTGTATCATTGAAAATACCTTGTAATATATCGTAGTTTATCATTGAAAATACCTTATAATATAACGTAATATGCAGTGTATCATTGAAAATACGTTATAATATAACGTAATATGCAGTGTATCTTTGAAAATACCTTATAATATAACGTAATATGCAGTGTATCATTGAAAATACCTTATAATATAACGTAATATGCAGTGTATCATTGAAAATACGTTACAATATAACGAAATATGCAGTGTATCGTTGAAAATACCTTATAATATTTTCGTATTTTATCATTGAAAATACCTTATAATGTATCGTAATATGCAGTGTATCATTGAAAATACCTTATAATATAACGTAATATGCAGTGTATCATTGAAAATACCGTGTAATATATCGTAATATACAGTGTATCATTGAAAATACCTTATAATATAACGTAATATGCAGTGTATCATTGAAAATACCTTACAATATAACAATGTATGCAGTGTATCGTTGAAAATACCTTATAATATATCGTAGTTTATCATTGAAAATACCTTATAATGTATCGTAATATGCAGTGTATTATTGAAAATACCTTATAATATAACGTAATATGCATTGTATCATTGAAAATACGTTACAATATAACGAAATATGCAGTGTATCGTTGAAAATACCTTATAATATATCGTAGTTTATCATTGAAAATACCTTATAATGTATCGTAATATGCAGTGTATTATTGAAAATACCTTATAATATAACGTAATATGCAGTGTATCATTGAAAATACGTTACAATATAACGAAATATGCAGTGTATCATTGAAAATACCTTATAATATATCGTAGTTTATCATTGAAAATACCTTATAATATAACGTAATATGCAGTGTATCATTGAAAATACCTTATAATATAACGTAATATGCAGTGTATCATTGAAAATACCATGTAATATATCGTACTATACAGTGTATCATTGAAAATACCTTATAATATAACGTAATATGCAGTGTATTATTGAAAATACCTTGTAATATATCGTAGTTTATCATTGAAAATACCTTATAATATAACGTAATATTTTCGTAGTTTATCATTGAAAATACCTTATAATATAACGTAATATGCAGTGTATCATTGAAAATACGTTATAATATAACGTAATATGCAGTGTATCTTTGAAAATACCTTATAATATATCGTAATTTGTAGTGCATCTTTGAAAATACCTTATAATATAACGTAATATGCAGTGTATCATTGAAAATACCTTATAATATAACGTAATATGCAGTGTATCATTGAAAATACCTTATAATATAACGTAATATGCAGTGTATCATTGAAAATACGTTACAATATAACGAAATATGCAGTGTATCGTTGAAAATACCTTATAATATTTTCGTATTTTATCATTGAAAATACCTTATAATGTATCGTAATATGCAGTGTATCATTGAAAATACCTTATAATATAACGTAATATGCAGTGTATCATTGAAAATACCATGTAATATATCGTACTATACAGTGTATCATTGAAAATACCTTATAATATAACGTAATATGCAGTGTATTATTGAAAATACCTTGTAATATATCGTAGTTTATCATTGAAAATACCTTATAATATAACGTAATATTTTCGTAGTTTATCATTGAAAATACCTTATAATATAACGTAATATGCAGTGTATCATTGAAAATACGTTATAATATAACGTAATATGCAGTGTATCATTGAAAATACCTTATAATATAACGTAATATGCAGTGTATCATTGAAAATACGTTACAATATAACGTAATATGCAGTGTATCTTTGAAAATACCTTATAATATATCGTAATTTGTAGTGCATCTTTGAAAATACCTTATAATATAACGTAATATGCAGTGTATCATTGAAAATACCTTATAATATAACGTAATATGCAGTGTATCATTGAAAATACCTTGTAATATATCGTAGTTTATCATTGAAAATACCTTATAATATAACGTAATATGCAGTGTATCATTGAAAATACGTTATATTATAACGTAATATGCAGTGTATCTTTGAAAATACCTTATAATATAACGTAATATGCAGTGTATCATTGAAAATACCTTATAATATAACGTAATATGCAGTGTATCATTGAAAATACGTTACAATATAACGTAATATGCAGTGTATCTTTGAAAATACCTTATAATATATCGTAATTTGTAGTGCATCTTTGAAAATACCTTATAATATAACGTAATATGCAGTGTATCATTGAAAATACCTTATAATATAACGTAATATGCAGTGTATCATTGAAAATACCTTCTAATATATCGTAGTTTATCATTGAAAATACCTTATAATATAACGTAATATGCAGTGTATCATTGAAAATACCTTATAATATAACGTAATATGCAGTGTATCATTGAAAATACCTTGTAATATATCGTAGTTTATCATTGAAAATACCTTATAATATAACGTAATATGCAGTGTATCATTGAAAATACCTTATAATATAACGTAATATGCAGTGTATCATTGAAAATACCTTATAATATAACGTAATATGCAGTGTATCATTGAAAATACGTTACAATATAACGAAATATGCAGTGTATCGTTGAAAATACCTTATAATATTTTCGTATTTTATCATTGAAAATACCTTATAATGTATCGTAATATGCAGTGTATCATTGAAAATACCTTATAATATAACGTAATATGCAGTGTATCATTGAAAATACCGTGTAATATATCGTAATATACAGTGTATCATTGAAAATACCTTATAATATAACGTAATATGCAGTGTATCATTGAAAATACCTTACAATATAACAATGTATGCAGTGTATCGTTGAAAATACCTTATAATATATCGTAGTTTATCATTGAAAATACCTTATAATGTATCGTAATATGCAGTGTATTATTGAAAATACCTTATAATATAACGTAATATGCAGTGTATCATTGAAAATACGTTACAATATAACGAAATATGCAGTGTATCGTTGAAAATACCTTATAATATATCGTAGTTTATCATTGAAAATACCTTATAATGTATCGTAATATGCAGTGTATTATTGAAAATACCTTATAATATAACGTAATATGCAGTGTATCATTGAAAATACGTTACAATATAACGAAATATGCAGTGTATCATTGAAAATACCTTACCATATATCGTAGTTTATCATTGAAAATACCTTATAATATAACGTAATATGCAGTGTATCATTGAAAATACCTTATAATATAACGTAATATGCAGTGTATCATTGAAAATACCATGTAATATATCGTACTATACAGTGTATCATTGAAAATACCTTATAATATAACGTAATATGCAGTGTATTATTGAAAATACCTTGTAATATATCGTAGTTTATCATTGAAAATACCTTATAATATAACGTAATATTTTCGTAGTTTATCATTGAAAATACCTTATAATATAACGTAATATGCAGTGTATCATTGAAAATACGTTATAATATAACGTAATATGCAGTGTATCTTTGAAAATACCTTATAATATATCGTAATTTGTAGTGCATCTTTGAAAATACCTTATAATATAACGTAATATGCAGTGTATCATTGAAAATACCTTATAATATAACGTAGTATGCAGTGTATCATTGAAAATACCTTATAATATAACGTAATATGCAGTGTATCATTGAAAATACGTTACAATATAACGAAATATGCAGTGTATCGTTGAAAATACCTTATAATATTTTCGTATTTTATCATTGAAAATACCTTATAATGTATCGTAATATGCAGTGTATCATTGAAAATACCTTATAATATAACGTAATATGCAGTGTATCATTGAAAATACCGTGTAATATATCGTAATATACAGTGTATCATTGAAAATACCTTATAATATAACGTAATATGCAGTGTATCATTGAAAATACCTTACAATATAACAATGTATGCAGTGTATCGTTGAAAATACCTTATAATATATCGTAGTTTATCATTGAAAATACCTTATAATGTATCGTAATATGCAGTGTATTATTGAAAATACCTTATAATATAACGTAATATGCAGTGTATCATTGAAAATACGTTACAATATAACGAAATATGCAGTGTATCATTGAAAATACCTTATAATATATCGTAGTTTATCATTGAAAATACCTCATAATATAACGTAATATGCAGTGTATCATTGAAAATACCTTATAATATAACGTAATATGCAGTGTATCATTGAAAATACCATGTAATATATCGTACTATACAGTGTATCATTGAAAATACCTTATAATATAACGTAATATGCAGTGTATTATTGAAAATACCTTGTAATATATCGTAGTTTATCATTGAAAATACCTTATAATATAACGTAATATTTTCGTAGTTTATCATTGAAAATACCTTATAATATAACGTAATATGCAGTGTATCATTGAAAATACGTTATAATATAACGTAATATGCAGTGTATCATTGAAAATACCTTATAATATAACGTAATATGCAGTGTATCATTGAAAATACGTTACAATATAACGTAATATGCAGTGTATCTTTGAAAATACCTTATAATATATCGTAATTTGTAGTGCATCTTTGAAAATACCTTATAATATAACGTAATATGCAGTGTATCATTGAAAATACCTTATAATATAACGTAATATGCAGTGTATCATTGAAAATACCTTGTAATATATCGTAGTTTATCATTGAAAATACCTTATAATATAACGTAATATGCAGTGTATCATTGAAAATACGTTATAATATAACGTAATATGCAGTGTATCTTTGAAAATACCTTATAATATAACGTAATATGCAGTGTATCATTGAAAATACCTTATAATATAACGTAATATGCAGTGTATCATTGAAAATACGTTACAATATAACGTAATATGCAGTGTATCATTGAAAATACCTTATAATATAACGTAATATGCAGTGTATCATTGAAAATAACCTATAATATATCGTAGTTTATCATTGAAAATACCTTATAATATAACGTAATATGCAGTGTATCATTGAAAATACCTTATAATATAACGTAATATGCAGTGTATCATTGAAAATACGTTATAATATAACGTAATATGCAGTGTATCTTTGAAAATACCTTATAATATATCGTAATTTGTAGTGCATCTTTGAAAATACCTTATAATATAACGTAATATGCAGTGTATCATTGAAAATACCTTATAATATAACGTAATATGCAGTGTATCATTGAAAATACCTTGTAATATATCGTAGTTTATCATTGAAAATACCTTATAATATAACGTAATATGCAGTGTATCATTGAAAATACCTTATAATATAACGTAATATGCAGTGTATCATTGAAAATACGTTATAATATAACGTAATATGCAGTGTATCTTTGAAAATACCTTATAATATATCGTAATTTGTAGTGCATCTTTGAAAATACCTTATAATATAACGTAATATGCAGTGTATCATTGAAAATACCTTATAATATAACGTAATATGCAGTGTACCATTGAAAATACCTTATAATATAACGTAATATACAGTGTATCATTGAAAATACCTTATAATATAGCGTAATATGCAGTGTATCATTGAAAATACCTTATAATATAGCGTAATATTCAGTGTATTATTGAAAAAACCTTATAATATAACGTAATATGCAGTGTATCATTGAAAATACCTTATAATATATCGTAATATACAGTGTATCATTGAAAATACGTTATAATATAACGTAATATGCAGTGTATCTTTGAAAATACCTTATAATATATCGTAATTTGTAGTGCATCTTTGAAAATACCTTATAATATAACGTAATATGCAGTGTATCATTGAAAATACCTTATAATATAACGTAATATGCAGTGTATCATTGAAAATACCTTATAATATAACGTAATATGCAGTGTATCATTGAAAATACGTTACAATATAACGAAATATGCAGTGTATCGTTGAAAATACCTTATAATATTTTCGTATTTTATCATTGAAAATACCTTATAATGTATCGTAATATGCAGTGTATCATTGAAAATACCTTATAATATAACGTAATATGCAGTGTATCATTGAAAATACCGTGTAATATATCGTAATATACAGTGTATCATTGAAAATACCTTATAATATAACGTAATATGCAGTGTATCATTGAAAATACCTTACAATATAACAATGTATGCAGTGTATCGTTGAAAATACCTTATAATATATCGTAGTTTATCATTGAAAATACCTTATAATGTATCGTAATATGCAGTGTATTATTGAAAATACCTTTTAATATAACGTAATATGCAGTGTATCATTGAAAATACGTTATAATATAACGAAATATGCAGTGTATCATTGAAAATACCTTATAATATATCGTAGTTTATCATTGAAAATACCTTATAATATAACGTAATATGCAGTGTATCATTGAAAATACCTTATAATATAACGTAATATGCAGTGTATCATTGAAAATACCATGTAATATATCGTACTATACAGTGTATCATTGGAAATACCTTATAATATAACGTAATATGCAGTGTATCTTTGAAAATACCTTATAATATATCGTAATTTGTAGTGCATCTTTGAAAATACCTTATAATATAACGTAATATGCAGTGTATCATTGAAAATACCTTATAATATAACGTAATATGCAGTGTATCATTGAAAATACCTTGTAATATATCGTAGTTTATCATTGAAAATACCTTATAATATAACGTAATATGCAGTGTATCATTGAAAATACCTTATAATATAACGTAATATGCAGTGTATCATTGAAAATACGTTATAATATAACGTAATATGCAGTGTATCTTTGAAAATACCTTATAATATATCGTAATTTGTAGTGCATCTTTGAAAATACCTTATAATATAACGTAATATGCAGTGTATCATTGAAAATACCTTATAATATAACGTAATATGCAGTGTACCATTGAAAATACCTTATAATATAACGTAATATACAGTGTATCATTGAAAATACCTTATAATATAGCGTAATATGCAGTGTATCATTGAAAATACCTTATAATATAGCGTAATATTCAGTGTATTATTGAAAAAACCTTATAATATAACGTAATATGCAGTGTATCATTGAAAATACCTTATAATATATCGTAATATACAGTGTATCATTGAAAATACGTTATAATATAACGTAATATGCAGTGTATCTTTGAAAATACCTTATAATATATCGTAATTTGTAGTGCATCTTTGAAAATACCTTATAATATAACGTAATATGCAGTGTATCATTGAAAATACCTTATAATATAACGTAGTATGCAGTGTATCATTGAAAATACCTTATAATATAACGTAATATGCAGTGTATCATTGAAAATACGTTACAATATAACGAAATATGCAGTGTATCGTTGAAAATACCTTATAATATTTTCGTATTTTATCATTGAAAATACCTTATAATGTATCGTAATATGCAGTGTATCATTGAAAATACCTTATAATATAACGTAATATGCAGTGTATCATTGAAAATACCGTGTAATATATCGTAATATACAGTGTATCATTGAAAATACCTTATAATATAACGTAATATGCAGTGTATCATTGAAAATACCTTACAATATAACAATGTATGCAGTGTATCGTTGAAAATACCTTATAATATATCGTAGTTTATCATTGAAAATACCTTATAATGTATCGTAATATGCAGTGTATTATTGAAAATACCTTTTAATATAACGTAATATGCAGTGTATCATTGAAAATACGTTACAATATAACGAAATATGCAGTGTATCATTGAAAATACCTTATAATATATCGTAGTTTATCATTGAAAATACCTTATAATATAACGTAATATGCAGTGTATCATTGAAAATACCTTATAATATAACGTAATATGCAGTGTATCATTGAAAATACCATGTAATATATCGTACTATACAGTGTATCATTGGAAATACCTTATAATATAACGTAATATGCAGTGTATTATTGAAAATACCTTGTAATATATCGTAGTTTATCATTGAAAATACCTTATAATATAACGTAATATGCAGTGTATCATTGAAAATACGTTATAATATAACGTAATATGCAGTGTATCTTTGAAAATACCTTATAATATATCGTAATTTGTAGTGCATCTTTGAAAATACCTTATAATATAACGTAATATGCAGTGTATCATTGAAAATACCTTATAATATAACGTAGTATGCAGTGTATCATTGAAAATACCTTATAATATAACGTAATATGCAGTGTATCATTGAAAATACGTTACAATATAACGAAATATGCAGTGTATCGTTGAAAATACCTTATAATATTTTCGTATTTTATCATTGAAAATACCTTATAATGTATCGTAATATGCAGTGTATCATTGAAAATACCTTATAATATAACGTAATATGCAGTGTATCATTGAAAATACCGTGTAATATATCGTAATATACAGTGTATCATTGAAAATACCTTATAATATAACGTAATATGCAGTGTATCATTGAAAATACCTTACAATATAACAATGTATGCAGTGTATCGTTGAAAATACCTTATAATATATCGTAGTTTATCATTGAAAATACCTTATAATGTATCGTAATATGCAGTGTATTATTGAAAATACCATATAATATAACGTAATATGCAGTGTATCATTGAAAATACGTTACAATATAACGAAATATGCAGTGTATCATTGAAAATACCTTATAATATATCGTAGTTTATCATTGAAAATACCTCATAATATAACGTAATATGCAGTGTATCATTGAAAATACCTTATAATATAACGTAATATGCAGTGTATCATTGAAAATACCATGTAATATATCGTACTATACAGTGTATCATTGAAAATACCTTATAATATAACGTAATATGCAGTGTATTATTGAAAATACCTTGTAATATATCGTAGTTTATCATTGAAAATACCTTATAATATAACGTAATATTTTCGTAGTTTATCATTGAAAATACCTTATAATATAACGTAATATGCAGTGTATCATTGAAAATACGTTATAATATAACGTAATATGCAGTGTATCTTTGAAAATACCTTATAATATAACGTAATATGCAGTGTATCATTGAAAATACGTTACAATATAACGTAATATGCAGTGTATCGTTGAAAATACCTTATAATATATCGTAATTTGTAGTGCATCTTTGAAAATACCTTATAATATAACGTAATATGCAGTGTATCATTGAAAATACCTTATAATATAACGTAATATGCAGTGTATCATTGAAAATACCTTGTAATATATCGTAGTTTATCATTGAAAATACCTTATAATATAACGTAATATGCAGTGTATCATTGAAAATACGTTATAATATAACGTAATATGCAGTGTATCTTTGAAAATACCTTATAATATAACGTAATATGCAGTGTATCATTGAAAATACCTTATAATATAACGTAATATGCAGTGTATCATTGAAAATACGTTACAATATAACGTAATATGCAGTGTATCTTTGAAAATACCTTATAATATATCGTAATTTGTAGTGCATCTTTGAAAATACCTTATAATATAACGTAATATGCAGTGTATCATTTTAAATACCTTATAATATAACGTAATATGCAGTGTATCATTGAAAATACCTTGTAATATATCGTAGTTTATCATTGAAAATACCTTATAATATAACGTAATATGCAGTGTATCATTGAAAATACCTTATAATATAACGTAATATGCAGTGTATCATTGAAAATACCTTGTAATATATCGTAGTTTATCATTGAAAATACCTTATAATATAACGTAATATGCAGTGTATCATTGAAAATACCTTATAATATAACGTAATATGCAGTGTATCATTGAAAATACGTTATAATATAACGTAATATGCAGTGTATCTTTGAAAATACCTTATAATATATCGTAATTTGTAGTGCATCTTTGAAAATACCTTATAATATAACGTAATATGCAGTGTATCATTGAAAATACCTTATAATATAACGTAATATGCAGTGTATCATTGAAAATACGTTATAATATAACGTAATATGCAGTGTATCTTTGAAAATACCTTATAATATAACGTAATATGCAGTGTATCATTGAAAATACCTTATAATATAACGTAATATGCAGTGTATCATTGAAAATACGTTATAATATAACGTAATATGCAGTGTATCTTTGAAAATACCTTATAATATATCGTAATTTGTAGTGCATCTTTGAAAATACCTTATAATATAACGTAATATGCAGTGTATCATTGAAAATACCTTATAATATAACGTAATATGCAGTGTATCATTGAAAATACCTTATAATATAACGTAATATACAGTGTATCATTGAAAATACCTTATAATATAACGTAATATGCAGTGTATCATTGAAAATACATTATAATATAGCGTAATATTCAGTGTATCATTGAAAAAACCTTATAATATAACGTAATATGCAGTGTATCATTGAAAATACCATGTAATATATCGTAATATACAGTGTATCATTGAAAATACCTTATAATATAACGTAATATGCAGTGTATCATTGAAAATACCTTATAATATAACGTAATATGCAGTGTATCATTGAAAATACCTTGTAATATATCGTAGTTTATCATTGAAAATACCTTATAATATAACGTAATATGCAGTGTATCATTGAAAATACCTTATAATATAACGTAATATGCAGTGTATCATTGAAAATACGTTATAATATAACGTAATATGCAGTGTATCTTTGAAAATACCTTATAATATATCGTAATTTGTAGTGCATCTTTGAAAATACCTTATAATATAACGTAATATGCAGTGTATCATTGAAAATACCTTATAATATAACGTAATATGCAGTGTATCATTGAAAATACCTTGTAATATATCGTAGTTTATCATTGAAAATACCTTATAATATAACGTAATATGCAGTGTATCATTGAAAATACCTTATAATATAACGTAATATGCAGTGTATCATTGAAAATACGTTATAATATAACGTAATATGCAGTGTATCTTTGAAAATACCTTATAATATATCGTAATTTGTAGTGCATCTTTGAAAATACCTTATAATATAACGTAATATGCAGTGTATCATTGAAAATACCTTATAATATAACGTAATATGCAGTGTACCATTGAAAATACCTTATAATATAACGTAATATACAGTGTATCATTGAAAATACCTTATAATATAGCGTAATATGCAGTGTATCATTGAAAATACCTTATAATATAGCGTAATATTCAGTGTATTATTGAAAAAACCTTATAATATAACGTAATATGCAGTGTATCATTGAAAATACCTTATAATATATCGTAATATACAGTGTATCATTGAAAATACGTTATAATATAACGTAATATGCAGTGTATCTTTGAAAATACCTTATAATATATCGTAATTTGTAGTGCATCTTTGAAAATACCTTATAATATAACGTAATATGCAGTGTATCATTGAAAATACCTTATAATATAACGTAGTATGCAGTGTATCATTGAAAATACCTTATAATATAACGTAATATGCAGTGTATCATTGAAAATACGTTACAATATAACGAAATATGCAGTGTATCGTTGAAAATACCTTATAATATATCGTAATTTGTAGTGCATCTTTGAAAATACCTTATAATATAACGTAATATGCAGTGTATCATTGAAAATACCTTATAATATAACGTAATATGCAGTGTACCATTGAAAATACCTTATAATATAACGTAATATACAGTGTATCATTGAAAATACCTTATAATATAGCGTAATATGCAGTGTATCATTGAAAATACATTATAATATAGCGTAATATTCAGTGTATCATTGAAAAAACCTTATAATATAACGTAATATGCAGTGTATCATTGAAAATACCATGTAATATATCGTAATATACAGTGTATCATTGAAAATACCTTATAATATAACGTAATATGCAGTGTATCATTGAAAATACCTTATAATATAACGTAATATGCAGTGTATCATTGAAAATACCTTGTAATATATCGTAGTTTATCATTGAAAATACCTTATAATATAACGTAATATGCAGTGTATCATTGAAAATACCTTATAATATAACGTAATATGCAGTGTATCATTGAAAATACGTTATAATATAACGTAATATGCAGTGTATCTTTGAAAATACCTTATAATATATCGTAATTTGTAGTGCATCTTTGAAAATACCTTATAATATAACGTAATATGCAGTGTATCATTGAAAATACCTTATAATATAACGTAATATGCAGTGTATCATTGAAAATACCTTGTAATATATCGTAGTTTATCATTGAAAATACCTTATAATATAACGTAATATGCAGTGTATCATTGAAAATACCTTATAATATAACGTAATATGCAGTGTATCATTGAAAATACGTTATAATATAACGTAATATGCAGTGTATCTTTGAAAATACCTTATAATATATCGTAATTTGTAGTGCATCTTTGAAAATACCTTATAATATAACGTAATATGCAGTGTATCATTGAAAATACCTTATAATATAACGTAATATGCAGTGTACCATTGAAAATACCTTATAATATAACGTAATATACAGTGTATCATTGAAAATACCTTATAATATAGCGTAATATGCAGTGTATCATTGAAAATACCTTATAATATAGCGTAATATTCAGTGTATTATTGAAAAAACCTTATAATATAACGTAATATGCAGTGTATCATTGAAAATACCTTATAATATATCGTAATATACAGTGTATCATTGAAAATACGTTATAATATAACGTAATATGCAGTGTATCTTTGAAAATACCTTATAATATATCGTAATTTGTAGTGCATCTTTGAAAATACCTTATAATATAACGTAATATGCAGTGTATCATTGAAAATACCTTATAATATAACGTAGTATGCAGTGTATCATTGAAAATACCTTATAATATAACGTAATATGCAGTGTATCATTGAAAATACGTTACAATATAACGAAATATGCAGTGTATCGTTGAAAATACCTTATAATATTTTCGTATTTTATCATTGAAAATACCTTATAATGTATCGTAATATGCAGTGTATCATTGAAAATACCTTATAATATAACGTAATATGCAGTGTATCATTGAAAATACCGTGTAATATATCGTAATATACAGTGTATCATTGAAAATACCTTATAATATAACGTAATATGCAGTGTATCATTGAAAATACCTTACAATATAACAATGTATGCAGTGTATCGTTGAAAATACCTTATAATATATCGTAGTTTATCATTGAAAATACCTTATAATGTATCGTAATATGCAGTGTATTATTGAAAATACCTTTTAATATAACGTAATATGCAGTGTATCATTGAAAATACGTTACAATATAACGAAATATGCAGTGTATCATTGAAAATACCTTATAATATATCGTAGTTTATCATTGAAAATACCTTATAATATAACGTAATATGCAGTGTATCATTGAAAATACCTTATAATATAACGTAATATGCAGTGTATCATTGAAAATACCATGTAATATATCGTACTATACAGTGTATCATTGAAAATACCTTATAATATAACGTAATATGCAGTGTATTATTGAAAATACCTTGTAATATATCGTAGTTTATCATTGAAAATACCTTATAATATAACGTAATATTTTCGTAGTTTATCATTGAAAATACCTTATAATATAACGTAATATGCAGTGTATCATTGAAAATACGTTATAATATAACGTAATATGCAGTGTATCTTTGAAAATACCTTATAATATATCGTAATTTGTAGTGCATCTTTGAAAATACCTTATAATATAACGTAATATGCAGTGTATCATTGAAAATACGTTACAATATAACGTAATATGCAGTGTATCTTTGAAAATACCTTATAATATATCGTAATTTGTAGTGCATCTTTGAAAATACCTTATAATATAACGTAATATGCAGTGTATCATTTTAAATACCTTATAATATAACGTAATATGCAGTGTATCATTGAAAATACCTTGTAATATATCGTAGTTTATCATTGAAAATACCTTATAATATAACGTAATATGCAGTGTATCATTGAAAATACCTTATAATATAACGTAATATGCAGTGTATCATTGAAAATACCTTGTAATATATCGTAGTTTATCATTGAAAATACCTTATAATATAACGTAATATGCAGTGTATCATTGAAAATACCTTATAATATAACGTAATATGCAGTGTATCATTGAAAATACGTTATAATATAACGTAATATGCAGTGTATCTTTGAAAATACCTTATAATATATCGTAATTTGTAGTGCATCTTTGAAAATACCTTATAATATAACGTAATATGCAGTGTATCATTGAAAATACCTTATAATATAACGTAATATGCAGTGTATCATTGAAAATACGTTATAATATAACGTAATATGCAGTGTATCTTTGAAAATACCTTATAATATAACGTAATATGCAGTGTATCATTGAAAATACCTTATAATATAACGTAATATGCAGTGTATCATTGAAAATACGTTATAATATAACGTAATATGCAGTGTATCTTTGAAAATACCTTATAATATATCGTAATTTGTAGTGCATCTTTGAAAATACCTTATAATATAACGTAATATGCAGTGTATCATTGAAAATACCTTATAATATAACGTAATATGCAGTGTACCATTGAAAATACCTTATAATATAACGTAATATACAGTGTATCATTGAAAATACCTTATAATATAGCGTAATATGCAGTGTATCATTGAAAATACATTATAATATAGCGTAATATTCAGTGTATCATTGAAAAAACCATATAATATAACGTAATATGCAGTGTATCATTGAAAATACCATGTAATATATCGTAATATACAGTGTATCATTGAAAATACCTTATAATATAACGTAATATGCAGTGTATCATTGAAAATACCTTATAATATAACGTAATATGCAGTGTATCATTGAAAATACCTTGTAATATATCGTAGTTTATCATTGAAAATACCTTATAATATAAAGTAATATGCAGTGTATCATTGAAAATACCTTATAATATAACGTAATATGCAGTGTATCATTGAAAATACGTTATAATATAACGTAATATGCAGTGTATCTTTGAAAATACCTTATAATATATCGTAATTTGTAGTGCATCTTTGAAAATACCTTATAATATAACGTAATATGCAGTGTATCATTGAAAATACCTTATAATATAACGTAATATGCAGTGTATCATTGAAAATACCTTGTAATATATCGTAGTTTATCATTGAAAATACCTTATAATATAACGTAATATGCAGTGTATCATTGAAAATACCTTATAATATAACGTAATATGCAGTGTATCATTGAAAATACGTTATAATATAACGTAATATGCAGTGTATCTTTGAAAATACCTTATAATATATCGTAATTTGTATTGCATCTTTGAAAATACCTTATAATATAACGTAATATGCAGTGTATCATTGAAAATACCTTATAATATAACGTAATATGCAGTGTACCATTGAAAATACCTTATAATATAACGTAATATACAGTGTATCATTGAAAATACCTTATAATATAGCGTAATATGCAGTGTATCATTGAAAATACCTTATAATATAGCGTAATATTCAGTGTATTATTGAAAAAACCTTATAATATAACGTAATATGCAGTGTATCATTGAAAATACCTTATAATATATCGTAATATACAGTGTATCATTGAAAATACGTTATAATATAACGTAATATGCAGTGTATCTTTGAAAATACCTTATAATATATCGTAATTTGTAGTGCATCTTTGAAAATACCTTATAATATAACGTAATATGCAGTGTATCATTGAAAATACCTTATAATATAACGTAGTATGCAGTGTATCATTGAAAATACCTTATAATATAACGTAATATGCAGTGTATCATTGAAAATACGTTACAATATAACGAAATATGCAGTGTATCGTTGAAAATACCTTATAATATTTTCGTATTTTATCATTGAAAATACCTTATAATGTATCGTAATATGCAGTGTATCATTGAAAATACCTTATAATATAACGTAATATGCAGTGTATCATTGAAAATACCGTGTAATATATCGTAATATACAGTGTATCATTGAAAATACCTTATAATATAACGTAATATGCAGTGTATCATTGAAAATACCTTACAATATAACAATGTATGCAGTGTATCGTTGAAAATACCTTATAATATATCGTAGTTTATCATTGAAAATACCTTATAATGTATCGTAATATGCAGTGTATTATTGAAAATACCTTTTAATATAACGTAATATGCAGTGTATCATTGAAAATACGTTACAATATAACGAAATATGCAGTGTATCATTGAAAATACCTTATAATATATCGTAGTTTATCATTGAAAATACCTTATAATATAACGTAATATGCAGTGTATCATTGAAAATACCTTATAATATAACGTAATATGCAGTGTATCATTGAAAATACCATGTAATATATCGTACTATACAGTGTATCATTGAAAATACCTTATAATATAACGTAATATGCAGTGTATTATTGAAAATACCTTGTAATATATCGTAGTTTATCATTGAAAATACCTTATAATATAACGTAATATTTTCGTAGTTTATCATTGAAAATACCTTATAATATAACGTAATATGCAGTGTATCATTGAAAATACGTTATAATATAACGTAATATGCAGTGTATCTTTGAAAATACCTTATAATATATCGTAATTTGTAGTGCATCTTTGAAAATACCTTATAATATAACGTAATATGCAGTGTATCATTGAAAATACCTTATAATATAACGTAGTATGCAGTGTATCATTGAAAATACCTTATAATATAACGTAATATGCAGTGTATCATTGAAAATACGTTACAATATAACGAAATATGCAGTGTATCGTTGAAAATACCTTATAATATTTTCGTATTTTATCATTGAAAATACCTTATAATGTATCGTAATATGCAGTGTATCATTGAAAATACCTTATAATATAACGTAATATGCAGTGTATCATTGAAAATACCGTGTAATATATCGTAATATACAGTGTATCATTGAAAATACCTTATAATATAACGTAATATGCAGTGTATCATTGAAAATACCTTACAATATAACAATGTATGCAGTGTATCGTTGAAAATACCTTATAATATATCGTAGTTTATCATTGAAAATACCTTATAATGTATCGTAATATGCAGTGTATTATTGAAAATACCTTATAATATAACGTAATATGCAGTGTATCATTGAAAATACGTTACAATATAACGAAATATGCAGTGTATCATTGAAAATACCTTATAATATATCGTAGTTTATCATTGAAAATACCTTATAATATAACGTAATATGCAGTGTATCATTGAAAATACCTTATAATATAACGTAATATGCAGTGTATCATTGAAAATACCATGTAATATATCGTACTATACAGTGTATCATTGAAAATACCTTATAATATAACGTAATATGCAGTGTATTATTGAAAATACCTTGTAATATATCGTAGTTTATCATTGAAAATACCTTATAATATAACGTAATATTTTCGTAGTTTATCATTGAAAATACCTTATAATATAACGTAATATGCAGTGTATCATTGAAAATACGTTATAATATAACGTAATATGCAGTGTATCTTTGAAAATACCTTATAATATAACGTAATATGCAGTGTATCATTGAAAATACGTTACAATATAACGTAATATGCAGTGTATCGTTGAAAATACCTTATAATATATCGTAATTTGTAGTGCATCTTTGAAAATACCTTATAATATAACGTAATATGCAGTGTATCATTGAAAATACCTTATAATATAACGTAATATGCAGTGTATCATTGAAAATACCTTGTAATATATCGTAGTTTATCATTGAAAATACCTTATAATATAACGTAATATGCAGTGTATCATTGAAAATACGTTATAATATAACGTAATATGCAGTGTATCTTTGAAAATACCTTATAATATAACGTAATATGCAGTGTATCATTGAAAAAACCTTATAATATAACGTAATATGCAGTGTATCATTGAAAATACGTTACAATATAACGTAATATGCAGTGTATCTTTGAAAATACCTTATAATATATCGTAATTTGTAGTGCATCTTTGAAAATACCTTATAATATAACGTAATATGCAGTGTATCATTTTAAATACCTTATAATATAACGTAATATGCAGTGTATCATTGAAAATACCTTGTAATATATCGTAGTTTATCATTGAAAATACCTTATAATATAACGTAATATGCAGTGTATCATTGAAAATACCTTATAATATAACGTAATATGCAGTGTATCATTGAAAATACCTTGTAATATATCGTAGTTTATCATTGAAAATACCTTATAATATAACGTAATATGCAGTGTATCATTGAAAATACCTTATAATATAACGTAATATGCAGTGTATCATTGAAAATACGTTATAATATAACGTAATATGCAGTGTATCTTTGAAAATACCTTATAATATATCGTAATTTGTAGTGCATCTTTGAAAATACCTTATAATATAACGTAATATGCAGTGTATCATTGAAAATACCTAATATATAACGTAATATGCAGTGTATCATTGAAAATACGTTATAATATAACGTAATATGCAGTGTATCTTTGAAAATACCTTATAATATAACGTAATATGCAGTGTATCATTGAAAATACCTTATAATATAACGTAATATGCAGTGTATCATTGAAAATACGTTATAATATAACGTAATATGCAGTGTATCTTTGAAAATACCTTATAATATATCGTAATTTGTAGTGCATCTTTGAAAATACCTTATAATATAACGTAATATGCAGTGTATCATTGAAAATACCTTATAATATAACGTAATATGCAGTGTACCATTGAAAATACCTTATAATATAACGTAATATACAGTGTATCATTGAAAATACCTTATAATATAACGTAATATGCAGTGTATCATTGAAAATACATTATAATATAGCGTAATATTCAGTGTATCATTGAAAAAACCTTATAATATAACGTAATATGCAGTGTATCATTGAAAATACCATGTAATATATCGTAATATACAGTGTATCATTGAAAATACCTTATAATATAACGTAATATGCAGTGTATCATTGAAAATACCTTGTAATATATCGTAGTTTATCATTGAAAATACCTTATAATATAACGTAATATGCAGTGTATCATTGAAAATACCTTATAATATAACGTAATATGCAGTGTATCATTGAATATACGTTATAATATAACGTAATATGCAGTGTATCTTTGAAAATACCTTATAATATATCGTAATTTGTAGTGCATCTTTGAAAATACCTTATAATATAACGTAATATGCAGTGTATCATTGAAAATACCTTATAATATAACGTAGTATGCAGTGTATCATTGAAAATACCTTATAATATAACGTAATATGCAGTGTATCATTGAAAATACGTTACAATATAACGAAATATGCAGTGTATCGTTGAAAATACCTTATAATATTTTCGTAGTTTATCATTGAAAATACCTTATAATGTATCGTAATATGCAGTGTATCATTGAAAATACCTTATAATATAACGTAATATGCAGTGTATCATTGAAAATACCGTGTAATATATCGTAATATACAGTGTATCATTGAAAATACCTTATAATATAACGTAATATGCAGTGTATCATTGAAAATACCTTACAATATAACGATATATGCAGTGTATCGTTGAAAATACCTTATAATATATCGTAGTTTATCATTGAAAATACCTTATAATGTATCGTAATATGCAGTGTATCATTGAAAATACCTTATAATATAACGTAATATGCAGTGTATCATTGAAAATACCATGTAATATATCGTACTATACAGTGTATCATTGAAAATACCTTATAATATAACGTAATATGCAGTGTATTATTGAAAATACCTTGTAATATATCGTAGTTTATCATTGAAAATACCTTATAATATAACGTAATATTTTCGTAGTTTATCATTGAAAATACCTTATAATATAACGTAATATGCAGTGTATCATTGAAAATACGTTATAATATAACGTAATATGCAGTGTATCTTTGAAAATACCTTATAATATATCGTAATTTGTAGTGCATCTTTGAAAATACCTTATAATATAACGTAATATGCAGTGTATCATTGAAAATACCTTATAATATAACGTAATATGCAGTGTATCATTGAAAATACCTTGTAATATATCGTAGTTTATCATTGAAAATACCTTATAATATAACGTAATATGCAGTGTATCATTGAAAATACCTTATAATATAACGTAATATGCAGTGTATCATGGAAAATACGTTATAATATAACGTAATATGCAGTGTATCATTGAAAATACCTTATAATATAACGTAATATGCAGTGTATCATTGAAAATACCTTGTAATATATCGTAGTTTATCATTGAAAATACCTTATAATATAACGTAATATGCAGTGTATCATTGAAAATACGTTATAATATAACGTAATATGCAGTGTATCTTTGAAAATACCTTATAATATAACGTAATATGCAGTGTATCATTGAAAATACCTTATAATATAACGTAATATGCAGTGTATCATTGAAAATACGTTACAATATAACGTAATATGCAGTGTATCATTGAAAATACCTTATAATATATCGTAATTTGTAGTGCATCTTTGAAAATACCTTATAATATAACGTAATATGCAGTGTATCATTGAAAATACCTTATAATATAACGTAATATGCAGTGTATCATTGAAAATACCTTGTAATATATCGTAGTTTATCATTGAAAATACCTTATAATATAACGTAATATGCAGTGTATCATTGAAAATACCTTATAATATAACGTAATATGCAGTGTATCATTGAAAATACCTTGTAATATATCGTAGTTTATCATTGAAAATACCTTATAATATAACGTAATATGCAGTGTATCATTGAAAATACCTTATAATATAACGTAATATGCAGTGTATCATTGAAAATACGTTATAATATAACGTAATATGCAGTGTATCTTTGAAAATACCTTATAATATATCGTAATTTGTAGTGCATCTTTGAAAATACCTTATAATATAACGTAATATGCAGTGTATCATTGAAAATACCTTATAATATATCGTAATATGCAGTGTATCATTGAAAATACGTTATAATATAACGTAATATGCAGTGTATCTTTGAAAATACCTTATAATATAACGTAATATGCAGTGTATCATTGAAAATACCTTATAATATAACGTAATATGCAGTGTATCATTGAAAATACGTTATAATATAACGTAATATGCAGTGTATCTTTGAAAATACCTTATAATATATCGTAATTTGTAGTGCATCTTTGAAAATACCTTATAATATAACGTAATATGCAGTGTATCATTGAAAATACCTTATAATATAACGTAATATGCAGTGTACCATTGAAAATACCTTATAATATAACGTAATATACAGTGTATCATTGAAAATACCTTATAATATAGCGTAATATGCAGTGTATCATTGAAAATACATTATAATATAGCGTAATATTCAGTGTATCATTGAAAAAACCTTATAATATAACGTAATATGCAGTGTATCATTGAAAATACCATGTAATATATCGTAATATACAGTGTATCATTGAAAATACCTTATAATATAACGTAATATGCAGTGTATCATTGAAAATACCTTGTAATATATCGTAGTTTATCATTGAAAATACCTTATAATATAACGTAATATGCAGTGTATCATTGAAAATACCTTATAATATAACGTAATATGCAGTGTATCATTGAAAATACGTTACAATATAACGAAATATGCAGTGTATCGTTGAAAATACCTTATAATATTTTCGTAGTTTATCATTGAAAATACCTTATAATGTATCGTAATATGCAGTGTATCATTGAAAATACCTTATAATATAACGTAATATGCAGTGTATCATTGAAAATACCGTGTAATATATCGTAATATACAGTGTATCATTGAAAATACCTTATAATATAACGTAATATGCAGTGTATCATTGAAAATACCTTACAATATAACGATATATGCAGTGTATCGTTGAAAATACCTTATAATATATCGTAGTTTATCATTGAAAATACCTTATAATGTATCGTAATATGCAGTGTATCATTGAAAATACCTTATAATATAACGTAATATGCAGTGTATCATTGAAAATACCATGTAATATATCGTACTATACAGTGTATCATTGAAAATACCTTATAATATAACGTAATATGCAGTGTATTATTGAAAATACCTTGTAATATATCGTAGTTTATCATTGAAAATACCTTATAATATAACGTAATATTTTCGTAGTTTATCATTGAAAATACCTTATAATATAACGTAATATGCAGTGTATCATGGAAAATACGTTATAATATAACGTAATATGCAGTGTATCTTTGAAAATACCTTATAATATATCGTAATTTGTAGTGCATCTTTGAAAATACCTTATAATATAACGTAATATGCAGTGTATCATTGAAAATACCTTATAATATACCGTAATATTCAGTGTACCATTGAAAATACCTTACAATATAACGTAATATGCAGTGTATCATTGAAAATACGTTATAATATAACGTAATATGCAGTGTATCTTTGAAAATACCTTATAATATAACGTAATATGCAGTGTATCATTGAAAATACCTTGTAATATATCGTAGTTTATCATTGAAAATACATTATAATATAACGTAATATGCAGTGTATCATTGAAAATACCTTATAATGTAACGTAATAGGCAGTGTATCATTGAAAATACGTTATAATATAACGTAATATGCAGTGTATCTTTGAAAATACCTTATAATATATCGTAATTTGTAGTGCATCTTTGAAAATACCTTATAATATAACGTAATATGCAGTGTATCATTGAAAATACGTTATAATATAACGTAATATGCAGTGTATCTTTGAAAATACCTTATAATATATCGTAATTTGTAGTGCATCTTTGAAAATACCTTATAATATAACGTAATATGCAGTGTATCATTGAAAATACCTTATAATATAACGTAATATGCAGTGTACCATTGAAAATACCTTATAATATAACGTAATATACAGTGTATCATTGAAAATACCTTATAATATAGCGTAATATGCAGTGTATCATTGAAAATACCTTATAATATAGCGTAATATTCAGTGTATCATTGAAAAAACCTTATAATATAACGTAATATGCAGTGTATCATTGAAAATACCATGTAATATATCGTAATATACAGTGTATCATTGAAAATACCTTATAATATAACGTAATATGCAGTGTATCATTGAAAATACCTTGTAATATATCGTAGTTTATCATTGAAAATACCTTATAATATAACGTAATATGCAGTGTATCATTGAAAATACCTTATAATATAACGTAATATGCAGTGTATCATTGAAAATACGTTATAATATAACGTAATATGCAGTGTATCTTTGAAAATACCTTATAATATATCGTAATTTGTAGTGCATCTTTGAAAATACCTTATAATATAACGTAATATGCAGTGTATCATTGAAAATACCTTATAATATAACGTAGTATGCAGTGTATCATAGAAAATACCTTATAATATAACGTAATATGCAGTGTATCATTGAAAATACGTTACAATATAACGAAATATGCAGTGTATCGTTGAAAATACCTTATAATATTTTCGTAGTTTATCATTGAAAATACCTTATAATGTATCGTAATATGCAGTGTATCATTGAAAATACCTTATAATATAACGTAATATGCAGTGTATCATTGAAAATACCGTGTAATATATCGTAATATACAGTGTATCATTGAAAATACCTTATAATATAACGTAATATGCACTGTATCATTGAAAATACCTTACAATATAACGATATATGCAGTGTATCGTTGAAAATACCTTATAATATATCGTAGTTTATCATTGAAAATACCTTATAATGTATCGTAATATGCAGTGTATCATTGAAAATACCTTATAATATAACGTAATATGCAGTGTATCATTGAAAATACCATGTAATATATCGTACTATACAGTGTATCATTGAAAATACCTTATAATATAACGTAATATGCAGTGTATTATTGAAAATACCTTGTAATATATCGTAGTTTATCATTGAAAATACCTTATAATATAACGTAATATTTTCGTAGTTTATCATTGAAAATACCTTATAATATAACGTAATATGCAGTGTATCATTGAAAATACGTTATAATATAACGTAATATGCAGTGTATCTTTGAAAATACCTTATAATATAACGTAATATGCAGTGTATCATTGAAAATACCTTATAATATAACGTAATATGCAGTGTATCATTGAAAATACGTTACAATATAACGTAATATGCAGTGTATCTTTGAAAATACCTTATAATATATCGTAATTTGTAGTGCATCTTTGAAAATACCTTATAATATAACGTAATATGCAGTGTATCATTGAAAATACCTTATAATATAACGTAATATGCAGTGTATCATTGAAAATACCTTGTAATATATCGTAGTTTATCATTGAAAATACCTTATAATATAACGTAATATGCAGTGTATCATTGAAAATACCTTATAATATAACGTAATATGCAGTGTATCATGGAAAATACGTTATAATATAACGTAATATGCAGTGTATCTTTGAAAATACCTTATAATATATCGTAATTTGTAGTGCATCTTTGAAAATACCTTATAATATAACGTAATATGCAGTGTATCATTGAAAATACCTTATAATATAACGTAATATTCAGTGTACCATTGAAAATACCTTATAATATAACGTAATATGCAGTGTATCATTGAAAATACGTTATAATATAACGTAATATGCAGTGTATCTTTGAAAATACCTTATAATATAACGTAATATGCAGTGTATCATTGAAAATACCTTATAATATAACGTAATATGCAGTGTATCATTGAAAATACGTTACAATATAACGTAATATGCAGTGTATCTTTGAAAATACCTTATAATATATCGTAATTTGTAGTGCATCTTTGAAAATACCTTATAATATAACGTAATATGCAGTGTATCATTGAAAATACCTTATAATATAACGTAATATGCAGTGTATCATTGAAAATACCTTGTAATATATCGTAGTTTATCTTTGAAAATACCTTATAATATAACGTAATATGCAGTGTATCATTGAAAATACCTTATAATGTAACGTAATAGGCAGTGTATCATTGAAAATACGTTATAATATAACGTAATATGCAGTGTATCTTTGAAAATACCTTATAATATATCGTAATTTGTAGTGCATCTTTGAAAATACCTTATAATATAACGTAATATGCAGTGTATCATTGAAAATACCTTATAATATAACGTAATATGCAGTGTATCATTGAAAATACGTTATAATATAACGTAATATGCAGTGTATCTTTGAAAATACCTTATAATATAACGTAATATGCAGTGTGTCATTGAAAATACCTTATAATATAACGTAATATGCAGTGTATCATTGAAAATACGTTATAATATAACGTAATATGCAGTGTATCATTGAAAATACCTTGTAATATATCGTAGTTTATCATTGAAAATACCTTATAATGTATCGTAATATGCAGTGTATCATTGAAAATACCTTATAATATAACGTAATATGCAGTGTATCATTGAAAATACCATGTAATATATCGTACTATACAGTGTATCATTGAAAATACCTTATAATATAGCGTAATATGCAGTGTATCATTGAAAATACCTTATAATATAGCGTAATATTCAGTGTATCATTGAAAAAACCTTATAATATAACGTAATATGCAGTGTATCATTGAAAATACCATGTAATATATCGTACTATACAGTGTATCATTGAAAATACCTTATAATGTATCGTAATATGCAGTGTATCATTGAAAATACCATGTAATATATCGTACTATACAGTGTATCATTGAAAATACCTTATAATGTATCGTAATATGCAGTGTATCATTGAAAATACCTTATAATATAACGTAATATGCAGTGTATCATTGAAAATACCGTGTAATATATCGTAATATACAGTGTATCATTGAAAATACATTATAATATAACGTAATATGCAGTGTATCATTGAAAATACCTTACAATATAACGATATATGCAGTGTATCGTTGAAAATACCTTATAATATATCGTAGTTTATCATTGAAAATACCTTATAATGTATCGTAATATGCAGTGTATCATTGAAAATACCTTATAATATAACGTAATATGCAGTGTATCATTGAAAATACCATGTAATATATCGTACTATACAGTGTATCATTGAAAATACCTTATAATATAACGTAATATGCAGTGTATTATTGAAAATACCTTGTAATATATCGTAGTTTATCATTGAAAATACCTTATAATATAACGTAATATTTTCGTAGTTTATCATTGAAAATACCTTATAATATAACGTAATATGCAGTGTATCATTGAAAATACGTTATAATATAACGTAATATGCAGTGTATCTTTGAAAATACCTTATAATATAACGTAATATGCAGTGTATCATTGAAAATACCTTATAATATAACGTAATATGCAGTGTATCATTGAAAATACCTTATAATATAGCGTAATATGCAGTGTATCATTGAAAATACCTTATAATATAGCGTAATATTCAGTGTATCATTGAAAAAACCTTACAATATAACGTAATATGCAGTGTATCATTGAAAATACCATGTAATATATCGTAATATACAGTGTATCATTGAAAATACCTTATAATATAACGAAATATGCAGTGTGTCATTGAAAATACCTTATAATATATCGTAGTTTATCATTGAAAATACCTTATAATATAACGTAATATGCAGTGTATCATTGAAAATACCTTATAATATAACGTAATATGCTGTGTATCATTGAAAATACGTTATAATATAACGTAATATGCAGTGTATCTTTGAAAATACCTTATAATATATCGTTATTTGTAGTGCATCTTTGAAAATACCTTATAATATAACGTAATATGCAGTGTATCATTGAAAATACCTTATAATATAACGTAGTATGCAGTGTATCATTGAAAATACCTTATAATATAACGTAATATGCAGTGTATCTTTGAAAATACGTTACAATATAACGAAATATGCAGTGTATCGTTGAAAATACCTTATAATATTTTCGTAGTTTATCATTGAAAATACCTTATAATGTATCGTAATATGCAGTGTATCATTGAAAATACCTTATAATATAACGTAATATGCAGTGTATCATTGAAAATACCGTGTAATATATCGTAATATACAGTGTATCATTGAAAATACCTTATAATATAACGTAATATGCAGTGTATGATTGATAATACCTTGTAATATATCGTAGTTTATCATTGAAAATACCTTATAATATAACGTAATATGCAGTGTATCATTGAAAATACCTTATAATATAACGTAATATGCAGTGTATCATTGAAAATACCTTACAATATAACGATATATGCAGTGTATCGTTGAAAATACCTTGTAATATATCGTAGTTTATCATTGAAAATACCTTATAATGTATCGTAATATGCAGTGTATCATTGAAAATACCTTATAATATAACGTAATATGCAGTGTATCATTGAAAATACCATGTAATATATCGTAATATACAGTGTATCATTGAAAATACCTTATAATATAACGTAATATGCAGTGTATTATTGAAAATACCTTGTAATATATCGTAGTTTATCATTGAAAATACCTTATAATATAACGTAATATTTTCGTAGTTTATCATTGAAAATACCTTATAATATAACGTAATATGCAGTGTATCATTGAAAATACGTTATAATATAACGTAATATGCAGTGTATCTTTGAAAATACCTTATAATATATCGTAATTTGTAGTGCATCTTTGAAAATACCTTATAATATAACGTAATATGCAGTGTATCATTGAAAATACCTTATAATATAACGTAATATGCAGTGTATCATTGAAAATACCATGTAATATATCGTAATATACAGTGTATCATTGAAAATACCTTATAATATAACGTAATATGCAGTGTATCATTGAAAATACCTTGTAATATATCGTAGTTTACCATTGAAAATACCTTATAATATAACGTAATACGCAGTGTATCATTGAAAATACCTTATAATATAACGTAATATACAGTGTATCATAGAAAATACCTTATAATATATCGTAATTTGTCGTGTATCTTTGAAAATACCTTATAATATAACGAAATATGCAGTGTATCGTTGAAAATACCTTATAATATGTCGTAGTTTATCATTGAAAATACCTTACTATATAACGTAATATGCAGTGTATCATTGAAAATACCTTATAATATAACGGAATATGCAGTGTATCGTTGAAAATACCTTATAATATATCGAAGTTTATCATTGAAAATACCTTATAATGTATCGTAATATGCAGTGTATCAATGAAAATACCTTATAATGTATCGTAATATGCAGTGTATCAATGAAAATACCTTATAATATAACGTAATATGCAGTGTATCTTTGAAAATACCTTATAATATAACGAAATATGCAGTGTATCGTTGAAAATACCTTATAATATATCGTAGTTTATCATTGACTGGAACGATAGATTGCTAAGTACCGCGCCGTGTCGGTTAGCCGGTTCGCGGTAAGAGTAAACTTTTTTCCTATCGTTCCTAGATGATTTTAAACGTTATATTCGTGGTAAACTGTGCATACGAAACCGTGTGTCGTGACGCCAATTCTCTCGGACGCGTATTTACCGAGTTATAAGCGAGTTAACTTCCGGCGAGTCACTTAGGTATCGCTGGAACGATAGATTGCTAAGTACCGCGCCGTGTCGGTTAGCCGGTTCGCGGTAAGAGTAAACTTTTTTCCTATCGTTCCTAGATGATTTTAAACGTTATATTCGTGGTAAACTGTGCATACGAAAAAGTGTGTCGTGACGCCAGTTCTCTCGGACGCGTATTTACCGAGTTATAAGCGAGTTAACTTCCGGCGAGTCACTTAGGTATCGCTGGAACGATAGATTGCTAAGTACCGCGCCGTGTCGGTTAGCCGGTTCGCGGTAAGAGTAAACTTTTTTCCTATCGTTCCTAGATGATTTTAAACGTTATATTCGTGGTAAACTGTGCATACGAAACCGTGTGTCGTGACGCCAGTTCTCTCGGACGCGTATTTACCGAGTTATATGCGAGTTAACTTCCGGCGAGTCACTAAGGTATCGCTGGAACGATAGATTGCTAAGTACCGCGCCGTGTCGGTTAGCCGTTTCGCGGTAAGAGTCAACTTTTTTCCTATCGTTCCTAGATGATTTTAAACGTTATATTCGTGGTAAACTGTGCATACGAAACCGTGTGTCGTGACGCCAATTCTCTCGGAAGCGTATTTACCGAGTTATAAGCGAGTTAACTTCCGGCGAGTCACTTAGGTATCGCTGGAACGATAGATTGCTAAGTACCGCGCCGTGTCTGTTAGCCGGTTCGCGGTAAGAGTAAACTTTTTTCCTATCGTTCCTAGATGATTTTAAACGTTATATTCGTGGTAAACTGTGCATACGAAACCGTGTGTCGTGACGCCAATTCTCTCGGACGCGTATTTACCGAGTTATAAGCGAGTTAACTTCCGGCGAGTCACTTAGGTATCGCTGGAACGATAGATTGCTAAGTACCGCGCCGTGTCGGTTAGCCGGTTCGCGGTAAGAGTAAACTTTTTTCCTATCGTTCCTAGATGATTTTAAACGTTATATTCGTGGTAAACTGTGCATACGAAAAAGTGTGTCGTGACGCCAGTTCTCTCGGACGCGTATTTACCGAGTTATCAGCGAGTTAACTTCCGGCGAGTCACTTAGGTATCGCTGGAACGATAGATTGCTAAGTACCGCGCCGTGTCGGTTAGCCGGTTCGCGGTAAGAGTAAACTTTTTTCCTATCGTTCCTAGATGATTTTAAACGTTATATTCGTGGTAAACTGTGCATACGAAAAAGTGTGTCGTGACGCCAGTTCTCTCCGACGCGTATTTACCGAGTTATAAGCGAGTTAACTTTCAGCGAGTCACTTAGGTATCGCTGGAACGATAGATTGCTAAGTACCGCGCCGTGTCGCTTAGCCGGTTCGCGGTAAGAGTAAACTTTTTTCCTATCGTTCGTATATGATTTTAAACGTTATATTCGTGGTAAACTGTGCATACGAAACCGTGTGTCGTGACGCCAGTTCTCTCGGACGCGTATTTACCGAGTTATAAGCGAGTTAACTTCCGGCGAGTCACTTAGGTATCGCTGGAACGATAGATTGCTAAGTACCGCGCCGTGTCGGTTAGCCGTTTCGCGGTAAGAGTAAACTTTTTTCCTATCGTTACTAGATGATTTTAAACGTTATATTCGTGGTAAACTGTGCATACGAAACCGTGTGTCGTGACGCCAGTTCTCTCGGACGCGTATTTACCGAGTTATATGCGAGTTAACTTCCGGCGAGTCACTTAGGTATCGCTGGAACGATAGATTGCTAAGTACCGCGCCGTGTCGGTTAGCCGTTTCGCGGTAAGAGTCAACTTTTTTCCTATCGTTCCTAGATGATTTTAAACGTTATATTCGTGGTAAACTGTGCATACGAAACCGTGTGTCGTGACGCCAATTCTCTCGGACGCGTATTTACCGAGTTATAAGCGAGTTAACTTCCGGCGAGTCACTTAGGTATCGCTGGAACGATAGATTGCTAAGTACCGCGCCGTGTCGGTTAGCCGGTTCGCGGTAAGAGTAAACTTTTTTCCTATCGTTCCTAGATGATTTTAAACGTTATATTCGTGGTAAACTGTGCATACGAAACACTGTGTCGTGACGCCAATTCTCTCGGACGCGTATTTACCGAGTGATAAGCGAGTTAACTTCCGGCGAGTCACTTAGGTATCGCTGGAACGATAGATTGCTAAGTACTGCGCCGTGTCGGTTAGCCGGTTCGCGGTAAGAGTAAACTTTTTTCCTATCGTTCCTAGATGATTTTAAACGTTATATTCGTGGTAAACTGTGCATACGAAAAAGTGTGTCGTGACGCCAGTTCTCTCCGACGCGTATTTACCGAGTTATAAGCGAGTTAACTTTCAGCGAGTCACTTAGGTATCGCTGGAACGATAGATTGCTAAGTACCGCGCCGTGTCGCTTAGCCGGTTCGCGGTAAGAGTAAACTTTTTTCCTATCGTTCCTATATGATTTTAAACGTTATATTCGTGGTAAACTGTGCATACGAAACCGTGTGTCGTGACGCCAGTTCTCTCGGACGCGTATTTACCGAGTTATAAGCTAGTTAACTTCCGGCGAGTCACTTAGGTATCGCTGGAACGATAGATTGCTAAGTACCGCGCCGTGTCGGTTAGCCGGTTCGCGGTAAGAGTAAACTTTTTTCCTATCGTTCCTAGATGATTTTAAACGTTATATTCGTGGTAAACTGTGCATACGAAACCGTGTGTCGTGACGCCAATTCTCTCGGACGCGTATTTACCGAGTTATAAGCGAGTTAACTTCCGGCGAGTCACTTAGGTATCGCTGGAACGATAGATTGCTAAGTACCGCGCCGTGTCGGTTAGCCGGTTCGCGGTAAGAGTAAACTTTTTTCCTATCGTTCCTAGATGATTTTAAACGTTATATTCGTGGTAAACTGTGCATACGAAAAAGTGTGTCGTGACGCCAGTTCTCTCGGACGCGTATTTACCGAGTTATCAGCGAGTTAACTTCCGGCGAGTCACTTAGGTATCGCTGGAACGATAGATTGCTAAGTACCGCGCCGTGTCGGTTAGCCGGTTCGCGGTAAGAGTAAACTTTTTTCCTATCGTTCCTAGATGATTTTAAACGTTATATTCGTGGTAAACTGTGCATACGAAAAAGTGTGTCGTGACGCCAGTTCTCTCCGACGCGTATTTACCGAGTTATAAGCGAGTTAACTTTCAGCGAGTCACTTAGGTATCGCTGGAACGATAGATTGCTAAGTACCGCGCCGTGTCGCTTAGCCGGTTCGCGGTAAGAGTAAACTTTTTTCCTATCGTTCGTATATGATTTTAAACGTTATATTCGTGGTAAACTGTGCATACGAAACCGTGTGTCGTGACGCCAGTTCTCTCGGACGCGTATTTACCGAGTTATAAGCGAGTTAACTTCCGGCGAGTCACTTAGGTATCGCTGGAACGATAGATTGCTAAGTACCGCGCCGTGTCGGTTAGCCGGTTCGCGGTAAGAGTAAACTTTTTTCCTATCGTTCCTAGATGATTTTAAACGTTATATTCGTGGTAAACTGTGCATACGAAAAAGTGTGTCGTGACGCCAGTTCTCTCCGACGCGTATTTACCGAGTTATAAGCGAGTTAACTTTCAGCGAGTCACTTAGGTATCGCTGGAACGATAGATTGCTAAGTACCGCGCCGTGTCGCTTAGCCGGTTCGCGGTAAGAGTAAACTTTTTTCCTATCGTTCCTATATGATTTTAAACGTTATATTCGTGGTAAACTGTGCATACGAAACCGTGTGTCGTGACGCCAGTTCTCTCGGACGCGTATTTACCGAGTTATAAGCGAGTTAACTTCCGGCGAGTCACTTAGGTATCGCTGGAACGATAGATTGCTAAGTACCGCGCCGTGTCGGTTAGCCGGTTCGCGGTAAGAGTAAACTTTTTTCCTATCGTTCCTAGATGATTTTAAACGTTATATTCGTGGTAAACTGTGCATACGAAACCGTGTGTCGTGACGCCAGTTCTCTCCGACGCGTATTTACCGAGTTATAAGCGAGTTAACTTTCAGCGAGTCACTTAGGTATCGCTGGAACGATAGATTGCTAAGTACCGCGCCGTGTCGCTTAGCCGGTTCGCGGTAAGAGTAAACTTTTTTCCTATCGTTCGTATATGATTTTAAACGTTATATTCGTGGTAAACTGTGCATACGAAACCGTGTGTCGTGACGCCAGTTCTCTCGGACGCGTATTTACCGAGTTATAAGCGAGTTAACTTCCGGCGAGTCACTTAGGTATCGCTGGAACGATAGATTGCTAAGTACCGCGCCGTGTCGGTTAGCCGGTTCGCGGTAAGAGTAAACTTTTTTCCTATCGTTCCTAGATGATTTTAAACGTTATATTCGTGGTAAACTGTGCATACGAAAAAGTGTGTCGTGACGCCAGTTCTCTCCGACGCGTATTTACCGAGTTATAAGCGAGTTAACTTTCAGCGAGTCACTTAGGTATCGCTGGAACGATAGATTGCTAAGTACCGCGCCGTGTCGCTTAGCCGGTTCGCGGTAAGAGTAAACTTTTTTCCTATCGTTCCTAGATGATTTTAAACGTTATATTCGTGGTAAACTGTGCATACGAAACCGTGTGTCGTGACGCCAGTTCTCTCGGACGCGTATTTACCGAGTTATAAGCGAGTTAACTTCCGGCGAGTCACTTAGGTATCGCTGGAACGATAGATTGCTAAGTACCGCGCCGTGTCGGTTAGCCGGTTCGCGGTAAGAGTAAACTTTTTTCCTATCGTTCCTAGATGATTTTAAACGTTATATTCGTGGTAAACTGTGCATACGAAACCGTGTGTCGTGACGCCAGTTCTCTCGGACGCGTATTTACCGAGTTATAAGCGAGTTAACTTCCGGCGAGTCACTTAGGTATCGCTGGAACGATAGATTGCTAAGTACCGCGCCGTGTCGGTTAGCCGGTTCGCGGTAAGAGTAAACTTTTTTCCTATCGTTCCTAGATGATTTTAAACGTTATATTCGTGGTAAACTGCGCATCCGAAACCGTGTGTCGTGACGCCAGTTCTCTCGGACGCGTATTTACCGAGTTATAAGCGAGTTAACTTCCGGCGAGTCACTTAGGTATCGCTGGAACGATAGATTGCTAAGTAACGCGCCGTGTCGGTTAGCCGGTTCGCGGTAAGAGTAAACTTTTTTCCTATCGTTCCTAGATGATTTTAAACGTTATATTCGTGGTAAACTGTGCATACGAAAAAGTGTGTCGTGACGCCAGTTCTCTCGGACGCGTATTTACCGAGTTATAAGCGAGTTAACTTTCGGCGAGTCACTTAGGTATCGCTGGAACGATAGATTGCTAAGTACCGCGCCGTGTCGCTTAGCCGGTTCGCGGTAAGAGTAAACTTTTTTCCTATCGTTCCTAGATGATTTTAAACGTTATATTCGTGGTAAACTGTGCATACGAAACCGTGTGTCGTGACGCCAGTTCTCTCGGACGCGTATTTACCGAGTTATAAGCGAGTTAACTTCCGGCGAGTCACTTAGGTATCGCTGGAACGATAGATTGCTAAGTACCGCGCCGTGTCGGTTAGCCGGTTCGCGGTAAGAGTAAACTTTTTTCCTATCGTTCTTAGATGATTTTAAACGTTATATTCGTGGTAAACTGTGCATACGAAACCGTGTGTCGTGACGCCAATTCTCTCGGACGCGTATTTACCGAGTTATAAGCGAGTTAACTTCCGGCGAGTCACTTAGGTATCGCTGGAACGATAGATTGCTAAGTACCGCGCCGTGTCGGTTAGCCGGTTCGCGGTAAGAGTAAACTTTTTTCCTATCGTTCCTAGATGATTTTAAACGTTATATTCGTGGTAAACTGTGCATACGAAACCGTGTGTCGTGACGCCAGTTCTCTCGGACGCGTATTTACCGAGTTATAAGCGAGTTAACTTCCGGTGAGTCACTTAGGTATCGCTGGAACGATAGATTGCTAAGTACCGCGCCGTGTCGGTTAGCCGGTTCGCGGTAAGAGTAAACTTTTTTCCTATCGTTCCTAGATGATTTTAAACGTTATATTCGTGGTAAACTGTGCATACGAAACCGTGTGTCGTGACGCCAATTCTCTCGGAAGCGTATTTACCGAGTTATAAGCGAGTTAACTTCCGGCGAGTCACTTAGGTATCGCTGGAACGATAGATTGCTAAGTACCGCGCCGTGTCGGTTAGCCGGTTCGCGGTAAGAGTAAACTTTTTTCCTATCGTTCCTAGATGATTTTAAACGTTATATTCGTGGTAAACTGTGCATACGAAACCGTGTGTCGTGACGCCAATTCTCTCGGACGCGTATTTACCGAGTTATAAGCGAGTTAACTTCCGGCGAGTCACTTAGGTATCGCTGGAACGATAGATTGCTAAGTACCGCGCCGTGTCGGTTAGCCGGTTCGCGGTAAGAGTAAACTTTTTTCCTATCGTTCCTAGATGATTTTAAACGTTATATTCGTGGTAAACTGTGCATACGAAAAAGTGTGTCGTGACGCCAGTTCTCTCGGACGCGTATTTACCGAGTTATCAGCGAGTTAACTTCCGGCGAGTCACTTAGGTATCGCTGGAACGATAGATTGCTAAGTACCGCGCCGTGTCGGTTAGCCGGTTCGCGGTAAGAGTAAACTTTTTTCCTATCGTTCCTAGATGATTTTAAACGTTATATTCGTGGTAAACTGTGCATACGAAAAAGTGTGTCGTTGCGCCAGTTCTCTCCGACGCGTATTTACCGAGTTATAAGCGAGTTAACTTTCAGCGAGTCACTTAGGTATCGCTGGAACGATAGATTGCTAAGTACCGCGCCGTGTCGCTTAGCCGGTTCGCGGTAAGAGTAAACTTTTTTCCTATCGTTCGTATATGATTTTAAACGTTATATTCGTGGTAAACTGTGCATACGAAACCGTGTGTCGTGACGCCAGTTCTCTCGGACGCGTATTTACCGAGTTATAAGCGAGTTAACTTCCGGCGAGTCACTTAGGTATCGCTGGAACGATAGATTGCTAAGTACCGCGCCGTGTCGGTTAGCCGTTTCGCGGTAAGAGTAAACTTTTTTCCTATCGTTCCTAGATGATTTTAAACGTTATATTCGTGGTAAACTGTGCATACGAAACCGTGTGTCGTGACGCCAGTTCTCTCGGACGCGTATTTACCGAGTTATATGCGAGTTAACTTCCGGCGAGTCACTTAGGTATCGCTGGAACGATAGATTGCTAAGTACCGCGCCGTGTCGGTTAGCCGTTTCGCGGTAAGAGTCAACTTTTTTCCTATCGTTCCTAGATGATTTTAAACGTTATATTCGTGGTAAACTGTGCATACGAAACCGTGTGTCGTGACGCCAATTCTCTCGGACGCGTATTTACCGAGTTATAAGCGAGTTAACTTCCGGCGAGTCACTTAGGTATCGCTGGAACGATAGATTGCTAAGTACCGCGCCGTGTCGGTTAGCCGGTTCGCGGTAAGAGTAAACTTTTTTCCTATCGTTCCTAGATGATTTTAAACGTTATATTCGTGGTAAACTGTGCATACGAAACACTGTGTCGTGACGCCAATTCTCTCGGACGCGTATTTACCGAGTGATAAGCGAGTTAACTTCCGGCGAGTCACTTAGGTATCGCTGGAACGATAGATTGCTAAGTACTGCGCCGTGTCGGTTAGCCGGTTCGCGGTAAGAGTAAACTTTTTTCCTATCGTTCCTAGATGATTTTAAACGTTATATTCGTGGTAAACTGTGCATACGAAAAAGTGTGTCGTGACGCCAGTTCTCTCCGACGCGTATTTACCGAGTTATATGCGAGTTAACTTTCAGCGAGTCACTTAGGTATCGCTGGAACGATAGATTGCTAAGTACCGCGCCGTGTCGCTTAGCCGGTTCGCGGTAAGAGTAAACTTTTTTCCTATCGTTCCTATATGATTTTAAACGTTATATTCGTGGTAAACTGTGCATACGAAACCGTGTGTCGTGACGCCAGTTCTCTCGGACGCGTATTTACCGAGTTATAAGCGAGTTAACTTCCGGCGAGTCACTTAGGTATCGCTGGAACGATAGATTGCTAAGTACCGCGCCGTGTCGGTTAGCCGGTTCGCGGTAAGAGTAAACTTTTTTCCTATCGTTCCTAGATGATTTTAAACGTTATATTCGTGGTAAACTGTGCATACGAAACCGTGTGTCGTGACGCCTATTCTCTCGGACGCGTATTTACCGAGTTATAAGCGAGTTAACTTCCGGCGAGTCACTTAGGTATCGCTGGAACGATAGATTGCTAAGTACCGCGCCGTGTCGGTTAGCCGGTTCGCGGTAAGAGTAAACTTTTTTCCTATCGTTCCTAGATGATTTTAAACGTTATATTCGTGGTAAACTGTGCATACGAAAAAGTGTGTCGTGACGCCAGTTCTCTCCGACGCGTATTTACCGAGTTATAAGCGAGTTAACTTTCAGCGAGTCACTTAGGTATCGCTGGAACGATAGATTGCTAAGTACCGCGCCGTGTCGCTTAGCCGGTTCGCGGTAAGAGTAAACTTTTTTCCTATCGTTCGTATATGATTTTAAACGTTATATTCGTGGTAAACTGTGCATACGAAACCGTGTGTCGTGACGCCAGTTCTCTCGGACGCGTATTTACCGAGTTATAAGCGAGTTAACTTCCGGCGAGTCACTTAGGTATCGCTGGAACGATAGATTGCTAAGTACCGCGCCGTGTCGGTTAGCCGGTTCGCGGTAAGAGTAAACTTTTTTCCTATCGTTCCTAGATGATTTTAAACGTTATATTCGTGGTAAACTGTGCATACGAAAAAGTGTGTCGTGACGCCAGTTCTCTCCGACGCGTATTTACCGAGTTATAAGCGAGTTAACTTTCAGCGAGTCACTTAGGTATCGCTGGAACGATAGATTGCTAAGTACCGCGCCGTGTCGCTTAGCCGGTTCGCGGTAAGAGTAAACTTTTTTCCTATCGTTCCTAGATGATTTTAAACGTTATATTCGTGGTAAACTGTGCATACGAAACCGTGTGTCGTGACGCCAGTTCTCTCGGACGCGTATTTACCGAGTTATAAGCGAGTTAACTTCCGGCGAGTCACTTAGGTATCGCTGGAACGATAGATTGCTAAGTACCGCGCCGTGTCGGTTAGCCGGTTCGCGGTAAGAGTAAACTTTTTTCCTATCGTTCCTAGATGATTTTAAACGTTATATTCGTGGTAAACTGTGCATACGAAACCGTGTGTCGTGACGCCAATTCTCTCGGACGCGTATTTACCGAGTTATAAGCGAGTTAACTTCCGGCGAGTCACTTAGGTATCGCTGGAACGATAGATTGCTAAGTACCGCGCCGTGTCGGTTAGCCGGTTCGCGGTAAGAGTAAACTTTTTTCCTATCGTTCTTAGATGATTTTAAACGTTATATTCGTGGTAAACTGCGCATCCGAAACCGTGTGTCGTGACGCCAGTTCTCTCGGACGCGTATTTACCGAGTTATAAGCGAGTTAACTTCCGGCGAGTCACTTAGGTATCGCTGGAACGATAGATTGCTAAGTAACGCGCCGTGTCGGTTAGCCGGTTCGCGGTAAGAGTAAACTTTTTTCCTATCGTTCCTAGATGATTTTAAACGTTATATTCGTGGTAAACTGTGCATACGAAAAAGTGTGTCGTGACGCCAGTTCTCTCGGACGCGTATTTACCGAGTTATAAGCGAGTTAACTTTCGGCGAGTCACTTAGGTATCGCTGGAACGATAGATTGCTAAGTACCGCGCCGTGTCGCTTAGCCGGTTCGCGGTAAGAGTAAACTTTTTTCCTATCGTTCCTAGATGATTTTAAACGTTATATTCGTGGTAAACTGTGCATACGAAACCGTGTGTCGTGACGCCAGTTCTCTCGGACGCGTATTTACCGAGTTATAAGCGAGTTAACTTCCGGCGAGTCACTTAGGTATCGCTGGAACGATAGATTGCTAAGTACCGCGCCGTGTCGGTTAGCCGGTTCGCGGTAAGAGTAAACTTTTTTCCTATCGTTCTTAGATGATTTTAAACGTTATATTCGTGGTAAACTGTGCATACGAAACCGTGTGTCGTGACGCCAATTCTCTCGGACGCGTATTTACCGAGTTATAAGCGAGTTAACTTCCGGCGAGTCACTTAGGTATCGCTGGAACGATAGATTGCTAAGTACCGCGCCGTGTCGGTTAGCCGGTTCGCGGTAAGAGTAAACTTTTTTCCTATCGTTCTTAGATGATTTTAAACGTTATATTCGTGGTAAACTGTGCATCCGAAACCGTGTGTCGTGACGCCAGTTCTCTCGGACGCGTATTTACCGAGTTATAAGCGAGTTAACTTCCGGCGAGTCACTTAGGTATCGCTGGAACGATAGATTGCTAAGTAACGCGCCGTGTCGGTTAGCCGGTTCGCGGTAAGAGTAAACTTTTTTCCTATCGTTCCTAGATGATTTTAAACGTTATATTCGTGGTAAACTGTGCATACGAAAAAGTGTGTCGTGACGCCAGTTCTCTCGGACGCGTATTTACCGAGTTATAAGCGAGTTAACTTTCGGCGAGTCACTTAGGTATCGCTGGAACGATAGATTGCTAAGTACCGCGCCGTGTCGCTTAGCCGGTTCGCGGTAAGAGTAAACTTTTTTCCTATCGTTCCTAGATGATTTTAAACGTTATATTCGTGGTAAACTGTGCATACGAAACCGTGTGTCGTGACGCCAGTTCTCTCGGACGCGTATTTACCGAGTTATAAGCGAGTTAACTTCCGGCGAGTCACTTAGGTATCGCTGGAACGATAGATTGCTAAGTACCGCGCCGTGTCGGTTAGCCGGTTCGCGGTAAGAGTAAACTTTTTTCCTATCGTTCCTAGATGATTTTAAACGTTATATTCGTGGTAAACTGTGCATACGAAACCGTGTGTCGTGACGCCAGTTCTCTCGGACGCGTATTTACCGAGTTATAAGCGAGTTAACTTCCGGTGAGTCACTTAGGTATCGCTGGAACGATAGATTGCTAAGTACCGCGCCGTGTCGGTTAGCCGGTTCGCGGTAAGAGTAAACTTTTTTCCTATCGTTCCTAGATGATTTTAAACGTTATATTCGTGGTAAACTGTGCATACGAAACCGTGTGTCGTGACGCCAATTCTCTCGGAAGCGTATTTACCGAGTTATAAGCGAGTTAACTTCCGGCGAGTCACTTAGGTATCGCTGGAACGATAGATTGCTAAGTACCGCGCCGTGTCGGTTAGCCGGTTCGCGGTAAGAGTAAACTTTTTTCCTATCGTTCCTAGATGATTTTAAACGTTATATTCGTGGTAAACTGTGCATACGAAACCGTGTGTCGTGACGCCAATTCTCTCGGACGCGTATTTACCGAGTTATAAGCGAGTTAACTTCCGGCGAGTCACTTAGGTATCGCTGGAACGATAGATTGCTAAGTACCGCGCCGTGTCGGTTAGCCGGTTCGCGGTAAGAGTAAACTTTTTTCCTATCGTTCCTAGATGATTTTAAACGTTATATTCGTGGTAAACTGTGCATACGAAAAAGTGTGTCGTGACGCCAGTTCTCTCGGACGCGTATTTACCGAGTTATCAGCGAGTTAACTTCCGGCGAGTCACTTAGGTATCGCTGGAACGATAGATTGCTAAGTACCGCGCCGTGTCGGTTAGCCGGTTCGCGGTAAGAGTAAACTTTTTTCCTATCGTTCCTAGATGATTTTAAACGTTATATTCGTGGTAAACTGTGCATACGAAAAAGTGTGTCGTGACGCCAGTTCTCTCCGACGCGTATTTACCGAGTTATAAGCGAGTTAACTTTCAGCGAGTCACTTAGGTATCGCTGGAACGATAGATTGCTAAGTACCGCGCCGTGTCGCTTAGCCGGTTCGCGGTAAGAGTAAACTTTTTTCCTATCGTTCGTATATGATTTTAAACGTTATATTCGTGGTAAACTGTGCATACGAAACCGTGTGTCGTGACGCCAGTTCTCTCGGACGCGTATTTACCGAGTTATAAGCGAGTTAACTTCCGGCGAGTCGCTTAGGTATCGCTGGAACGATAGATTGCTAAGTACCGCGCCGTGTCGGTTAGCCGTTTCGCGGTAAGAGTAAACTTTTTTCCTATCGTTCCTAGATGATTTTAAACGTTATATTCGTGGTAAACTGTGCATACGAAACCGTGTGTCGTGACGCCAGTTCTCTCGGACGCGTATTTACCGAGTTATATGCGAGTTAACTTCCGGCGAGTCACTTAGGTATCGCTGGAACGATAGATTGCTAAGTACCGCGCCGTGTCGGTTAGCCGTTTCGCGGTAAGAGTCAACTTTTTTCCTATCGTTCCTAGATGATTTTAAACGTTATATTCGTGGTAAACTGTGCATACGAAACCGTGTGTCGTGACGCCAATTCTCTCGGACGCGTATTTACCGAGTTATAAGCGAGTTAACTTCCGGCGAGTCACTTAGGTATCGCTGGAACGATAGATTGCTAAGTACCGCGCCGTGTCGGTTAGCCGGTTCGCGGTAAGAGTAAACTTTTTTCCTATCGTTCCTAGATGATTTTAAACGTTATATTCGTGGTAAACTGTGCATACGAAACACTGTGTCGTGACGCCAATTCTCTCGGACGCGTATTTACCGAGTGATAAGCGAGTTAACTTCCGGCGAGTCACTTAGGTATCGCTGGAACGATAGATTGCTAAGTACTGCGCCGTGTCGGTTAGCCGGTTCGCGGTAAGAGTAAACTTTTTTCCTATCGTTCCTAGATGATTTTAAACGTTATATTCGTGGTAAACTGTGCATACGAAAAAGTGTGTCGTGACGCCAGTTCTCTCCGACGCGTATTTACCGAGTTATATGCGAGTTAACTTTCAGCGAGTCACTTAGGTATCGCTGGAACGATAGATTGCTAAGTACCGCGCCGTGTCGCTTAGCCGGTTCGCGGTAAGAGTAAACTTTTTTCCTATCGTTCCTATATGATTTTAAACGTTATATTCGTGGTAAACTGTGCATACGAAACCGTGTGTCGTGACGCCAGTTCTCTCGGACGCGTATTTACCGAGTTATAAGCGAGTTAACTTCCGGCGAGTCACTTAGGTATCGCTGGAACGATAGATTGCTAAGTACCGCGCCGTGTCGGTTAGCCGGTTCGCGGTAAGAGTAAACTTTTTTCCTATCGTTCCTAGATGATTTTAAACGTTATATTCGTGGTAAACTGTGCATACGAAACCGTGTGTCGTGACGCCAATTCTCTCGGACGCGTATTTACCGAGTTATAAGCGAGTTAACTTCCGGCGAGTCACTTAGGTATCGCTGGAACGATAGATTGCTAAGTACCGCGCCGTGTCGGTTAGCCGGTTCGCGGTAAGAGTAAACTTTTTTCCTATCGTTCCTAGATGATTTTAAACGTTATATTCGTGGTAAACTGTGCATACGAAAAAGTGTGTCGTGACGCCAGTTCTCTCGGACGCGTATTTACCGAGTTATCAGCGAGTTAACTTCCGGCGAGTCACTTAGGTATCGCTGGAACGATAGATTGCTAAGTACCGCGCCGTGTCGGTTAGCCGGTTCGCGGTAAGAGTAAACTTTTTTCCTATCGTTCCTAGATGATTTTAAACGTTATATTCGTGGTAAACTCTGCATACGAAAAAGTGTGTCGTGACGCCAGTTCTCTCCGACGCGTATTTACCGAGTTATAAGCGAGTTAACTTTCAGCGAGTCACTTAGGTATCGCTGGAACGATAGATTGCTAAGTACCGCGCCGTGTCGCTTAGCCGGTTCGCGGTAAGAGTAAACTTTTTTCCTATCGTTCGTATATGATTTTAAACGTTATATTCGTGGTAAACTGTGCATACGAAACCGTGTGTCGTGACGCCAGTTCTCTCGGACGCGTATTTACCGAGTTATAAGCGAGTTAACTTCCGGCGAGTCACTTAGGTATCGCTGGAACGATAGATTGCTAAGTACCGCGCCGTGTCGGTTAGCCGGTTCGCGGTAAGAGTAAACTTTTTTCCTATCGTTCCTAGATGATTTTAAACGTTATATTCGTGGTAAACTGTGCATACGAAAAAGTGTGTCGTGACGCCAGTTCTCTCCGACGCGTATTTACCGAGTTATAAGCGAGTTAACTTTCAGCGAGTCACTTAGGTATCGCTGGAACGATAGATTGCTAAGTACCGCGCCGTGTCGCTTAGCCGGTTCGCGGTAAGAGTAAACTTTTTTCCTATCGTTCCTATATGATTTTAAACGTTATATTCGTGGTAAACTGTGCATACGAAACCGTGTGTCGTGACGCCAGTTCTCTCGGACGCGTATTTACCGAGTTATAAGCGAGTTAACTTCCGGCGAGTCACTTAGGTATCGCTGGAACGATAGATTGCTAAGTACCGCGCCGTGTCGGTTAGCCGGTTCGCGGTAAGAGTAAACTTTTTTCCTATCGTTCCTAGATGATTTTAAACGTTATATTCGTGGTAAACTGTGCATACGAAAAAGTGTGTCGTGACGCCAGTTCTCTCCGACGCGTATTTACCGAGTTATAAGCGAGTTAACTTTCAGCGAGTCACTTAGGTATCGCTGGAACGATAGATTGCTAAGTACCGCGCCGTGTCGCTTAGCCGGTTCGCGGTAAGAGTAAACTTTTTTCCTATCGTTCCTATATGATTTTAAACGTTATATTCGTGGTAAACTGTGCATACGAAACCGTGTGTCGTGACGCCAGTTCTCTCGGACGCGTATTTACCGAGTTATAAGCGAGTTAACTTCCGGCGAGTCACTTAGGTATCGCTGGAACGATAGATTGCTAAGTACCGCGCCGTGTCGGTTAGCCGGTTCGCGGTAAGAGTAAACTTTTTTCCTATCGTTCCTAGATGATTTTAAACGTTATATTCGTGGTAAACTGTGCATACGAAACCGTGTGTCGTGACGCCAATTCTCTCGGACGCGTATTTACCGAGTTATAAGCGAGTTAACTTCCGGCGAGTCACTTAGGTATCGCTGGAACGATAGATTGCTAAGTACCGCGCCGTGTCGGTTAGCCGGTTCGCGGTAAGAGTAAACTTTTTTCCTATCGTTCTTAGATGATTTTAAACGATATATTCGTGGTAAACTGCGCATCCGAAACCGTGTGTCGTGACGCCAGTTCTCTCGGACGCGTATTTACCGAGTTATAAGCGAGTTAACTTCCGGCGAGTCACTTAGGTATCGCTGGAACGATAGATTGCTAAGTAACGCGCCGTGTCGGTTAGCCGGTTCGCGGTAAGAGTAAACTTTTTTCCTATCGTTCCTAGATGATTTTAAACGTTATATTCGTGGTAAACTGTGCATACGAAAAAGTGTGTCGTGACGCCAGTTCTCTCGGACGCGTATTTACCGAGTTATAAGCGAGTTAACTTTCGGCGAGTCACTTAGGTATCGCTGGAACGATAGATTGCTAAGTACCGCGCCGTGTCGCTTAGCCGGTTCGCGGTAAGAGTAAACTTTTTTCCTATCGTTCCTAGATGATTTTAAACGTTATATTCGTGGTAAACTGTGCATACGAAACCGTGTGTCGTGACGCCAGTTCTCTCGGACGCGTATTTACCGAGTTATAAGCGAGTTAACTTCCGGCGAGTCACTTAGGTATCGCTGGAACGATAGATTGCTAAGTACCGCGCCGTGTCGGTTAGCCGGTTCGCGGTAAGAGTAAACTTTTTTCCTATCGTTCTTAGATGATTTTAAACGTTATATTCGTGGTAAACTGTGCATACGAAACCGTGTGTCGTGACGCCAGTTCTCTCGGACGCGTATTTACCGAGTTATAAGCGAGTTAACTTCCGGTGAGTCACTTAGGTATCGCTGGAACGATAGATTGCTAAGTACCGCGCCGTGTCGGTTAGCCGGTTCGCGGTAAGAGTAAACTTTTTTCCTATCGTTCCTAGATGATTTTAAACGTTATATTCGTGGTAAACTGTGCATACGAAACCGTGTGTCGTGACGCCAGTTCTCTCGGACGCGTATTTACCGAGTTATAAGCGAGTTAACTTCCGGCGAGTCACTTAGGTATCGCTGGAACGATAGATTGCTAAGTACCGCGCCGTGTCGGTTAGCCGGTTCGCGGTAAGAGTAAACTTTTTTCCTATCGTTCCTAGATGATTTTAAACGTTACATTCGTGGTAAACTGTGCATACGAAACCGTGTGTCGTGACGCCAGTTCTCTCGGACGCGTATTTACCGAGTTATAAGCGAGTTAACTTCCGGCGAGTCACTTAGGTATCGCTGGAACGATAGATTGCTAAGTACCGCGCCGTGTCGGTTAGCCGGTTCGCGGTAAGAGTAAACTTTTTTCCTATCGTTCTTAGATGATTTTAAACGTTATATTCGTGGTAAACTGCGCATCCGAAACCGTGTGTCGTGACGCTAGTTCTCTCGGACGCGTATTTACCGAGTTATAAGCGAGTTAACTTCCGGCGAGTCACTTAGGTATCGCTGGAACGATAGATTGCTAAGTACCGCGCCGTGTCGGTTAGCCGGTTCGCGGTAAGAGTAAACTTTTTTCCTATCGTTCCTAGATGATTTTAAACGTTATATTCGTGGTAAACTGTGCATACGAAAAAGTGTGTCGTGACGCCAGTTCTCTCGGACGCGTATTTACCGAGTTATAAGCGAGTTAACTTTCGGCGAGTCACTTAGGTATCGCTGGAACGATAGATTGCTAAGTACCGCGCCGTGTCGCTTAGCCGGTTCGCGGTAAGAGTAAACTTTTTTCCTATCGTTCCTAGATGATTTTAAACGTTATATTCGTGGTAAACTGTGCATACGAAAAAGTGTGTCGTGACGCCAGTTCTCTCGGACGCGTATTTACCGAGTTATAAGCGAGTTAACTTCCGGCGAGTCACTTAGGTATCGCTGGAACGATAGATTGCTAAGTACCGCGCCGTGTCGGTTAGCCGGTTCGCGGTAAGAGTAAACTTTTTTCCTATCGTTCCTAGATGATTTTAAACGTTATATTCGTGGTAAACTGTGCATACGAAAAAGTGTGTCGTGACGCCAGTTCTCTCCGACGCGTATTTACCGAGTTATAAGCGAGTTAACTTTCAGCGAGTCACTTAGGTATCGCTGGAACGATAGATTGCTAAGTACCGCGCCGTGTCGCTTAGCCGGTTCGCGGTAAGAGTAAACTTTTTTCCTATCGTTCCTATATGATTTTAAACGTTATATTCGTGGTAAACTGTGCATACGAAACCGTGTGTCGTGACGCCAGTTCTCTCGGACGCGTATTTACCGAGTTATAAGCGAGTTAACTTCCGGCGAGTCACTTAGGTATCGCTGGAACGATAGATTGCTAAGTACCGCGCCGTGTCGGTTAGCCGGTTCGCGGTAAGAGTAAACTTTTTTCCTATCGTTCTTAGATGATTTTAAACGTTATATTCGTGGTAAACTGTGCATACGAAACCGTGTGTCGTGACGCCAGTTCTCTCGGACGCGTATTTACCGAGTTATAAGCGAGTTAACTTTCGGCGAGTCACTTAGGTATCGCTGGAACGATAGATTGCTAAGTACCGCGCCGTGTCGCTTAGCCGGTTCGCGGTAAGAGTAAACTTTTTTCCTATCGTTCCTAGATGATTTTAAACGTTATATTCGTGGTAAACTGTGCATACGAAACCGTGTGTCGTGACGCCAGTTCTCTCGGACGCGTATTTACCGAGTTATAAGCGAGTTAACTTCCGGCGAGTCACTTAGGTATCGCTGGAACGATAGATTGCTAAGTACCGCGCCGTGTCGGTTAGCCGGTTCGCGGTAAGAGTAAACTTTTTTCCTATCGTTCTTAGATGATTTTAAACGTTATATTCGTGGTAAACTGTGCATACGAAACCGTGTGTCGTGACGCCAGTTCTCTCGGACGCGTATTTACCGAGTTATAAGCGAGTTAACTTCCGGTGAGTCACTTAGGTATCGCTGGAACGATAGATTGCTAAGTACCGCGCCGTGTCGGTTAGCCGGTTCGCGGTAAGAGTAAACTTTTTTCCTATCGTTCCTAGATGATTTTAAACGTTATATTCGTGGTAAACTGTGCATACGAAACCGTGTGTCGTGACGCCAGTTCTCTCGGACGCGTATTTACCGAGTTATAACCGAGTTAACTTCCGGCGAGTCACTTAGGTATCGCTGGAACGATAGATTGCTAAGTACCGCGCCGTGTCGGTTAGCCGGTTCGCGGTAAGAGTAAACTTTTTTCCTATCGTTCCTAGATGATTTTAAACGTTATATTCGTGGTAAACTGTGCATACGAAACCGTGTGTCGTGACGCCAGTTCTCTCGGACGCGTATTTACCGAGTTATAAGCGAGTTAACTTCCGGCGAGTCACTTAGGTATCGCTGGAACGATAGATTGCTAAGTACCGCGCCGTGTCGGTTAGCCGGTTCGCGGTAAGAGTAAACTTTTTTCCTATCGTTCCTAGATGATTTCAAACGTTATATTCGTGGTAAACTGTGCATACGAAACCGTGTGTCGTGACGCCAGTTCTCTCGGACGCGTATTTACCGAGTTATAAGCGAGTTAACTTCCGGCTAGTCACTTAGGTATCGCTGGAACGATAGATTGCTAAGTACCGCGCCGTGTCGGTTAGCCGGTTCGCGGTAAGAGTAAACTTTTTTCCTATCGTTCCTAGATGATTTTAAACGTTATATTCGTGGTAAACTGTGCATACGAAAAAGTGTGTCGTGACGCCAGTTCGCTCGGACGCGTATTGACCGAGTTATAAGCGAGTTAACTTTCGGCGAGTCACTTAGGTATCGCTGGAACGATAGATTGCTAAGTACCGCGCCGTGTCGCTTAGCCGGTTCGCGGTAAGAGTAAACTTTTTTCCTATCGTTCCTAGATGATTTTAAACGTTATATTCGTGGTAAACTGTGCATACGAAACCGTGTGTCGTGACGCCAGTTCTCTCGGACGCGTATTTACCGAGTTATAAGCGAGTTAACTTCCGGCGAGTCACTTAGGTATCGCTGGAACGATAGATTGCTAAGTACCGCGCCGTGTCGGTTAGCCGGTTCGCGGTAAGAGTAAACTTTTTTCCTATCGTTCTTAGATGATTTTAAACGTTATATTCGTGGTAAACTGCGCATCCGAAACCGTGTGTCGTGACGCCAGTTCTCTCGGACGCGTATTTACCGAGTTATAAGCGAGTTAACTTCCGGCGAGTCACTTAGGTATCGCTGGAACGATAGATTGCTAAGTACCGCGCCGTGTCGGTTAGCCGGTTCGCGGTAAGGGTAAACTTTTTTCCTATCGTTCCTAGATGATTTTAAACGTTATATTCGTGGTAAACTGTGCATACGAAAAAGTGTGTCGTGACGCCAGTTCTCTCGGACGCGTATTTACCGAGTTATAAGCGAGTTAACTTCCGGCAAGTCACTTAGGTATCGCTGGAACGATAGATTGCTAAGTACCGCGCCGTGTCGGTTAGCCGGTTCGCGGTAAGAGTAAACTTTTTTCCTATCGTTCCTAGATGATTTTAAACGTTACATTCGTGGTAAACTGTGCATACGAAACCGTGTGTCGTGACGCCAGTTCTCTCGGACGCGTATTTACCGAGTTATAAGCGAGTTAACTTCCGGCGAGTCACTTAGGTATCGCTGGAACGATAGATTGCTAAGTACCGCGCCGTGTCGGTTAGCCGGTTCGCGGTAAGAGTAAACTTTTTTCCTATCGTTCCTAGATGATTTTAAACGTTATATTCGTGGTAAACTGTGCATACGAAACCGTGTGTCGTGACGCCAGTTCTCTCGGACGCGTATTTACCGAGTTATAAGCGAGTTAACTTCCGGCGAGTCACTTAGGTATCGCTGGAACGATAGATTGCTAAGTACCGCGCCGTGTCGGTTAGCCGGTTCGCGGTAAGAGTAAACTTTTTTCCTATCGTTCCTAGATGATTTTAAACGTTATATTCGTGGTAAACTGTGCATACGAAACCGTGTGTCGTGACGCCAATTCTCTCGGACGCGTATTTACCGAGTTATAAGCGAGTTAACTTCCGGCGAGTCACTTAGGTATCGCTGGAACGATAGATTGCTAAGTACCGCGCCGTGTCGGTTAGCCGGTTCGCGGTAAGAGTAAACTTTTTTCCTATCGTTCCTAGATGATTTTAAACGTTATATTCGTGGTAAACTGTGCATACGAAAAAGTGTGTCGTGACGCCAGTTCTCTCGGACCCGTATTTACCGAGTTATAAGCGAGGTAACTTCCGGCGAGTCACTTAGGTATCGCTGGAACGATAGATTGCTAAGTACCGCGCCGTGTCGGTTAGCCGTTTCGCGGTAAGAGTAAACTTTTTTCCTATCGTTCCTAGATGATTTTAAACGTTATATTCGTGGTAAACTGTGCATACGAAACCGTGTGTCGTGACGCCAATTCTCTCGGACGCGTATTTACCGAGTTATAAGCGAGTTAACTTCCGGCGAGTCACTTAGGTATCGCTGGAACGATAGATTGCTAAGTACCGCGCCGTGTCGGTTAGCCGGTTCGCGGTAAGAGTAAACTTTTTTCCTATCGTTCCTAGATGATTTTAAACGTTATATTCGTGGTAAACTGTGCATACGAAAAAGTGTGTCGTGACGCCAGTTCTCTCGGACGCGTATTTACCGAGTTATCAGCGAGTTAACTTCCGGCGAGTCACTTAGGTATCGCTGGAACGATAGATTGCTAAGTACCGCGCCGTGTCGGTTAGCCGGTTCGCGGTAAGAGTAAACTTTTTTCCTATCGTTCCTAGATGATTTTAAACGTTATATTCGTGGTAAACTGTGCATACGAAAAAGTGTGTCGTGACGCCAGTTCTCTCCGACGCGTATTTACCGAGTTATAAGCGAGTTAACTTTCAGCGAGTCACTTAGGTATCGCTGGAACGATAGATTGCTAAGTACCGCGCCGTGTCGGTTAGCCGGTTCGCGGTAAGAGTAAACTTTTTTCCTATCGTTCTTAGATGATTTTAAACGTTATATTCGTGGTAAACTGCGCATCCGAAACCGTGTGTCGTGACGCCAGTTCTCTCGGACGCGTATTTACCGAGTTATAAGCGAGTTAACTTCCGGCGAGTCACTTAGGTATCGCTGGAACGATAGATTGCTAAGTACCGCGCCGTGTCGGTTAGCCGGTTCGCGGTAAGGGTAAACTTTTTTCCTATCGTTCCTAGATGATTTTAAACGTTATATTCGTGGTAAACTGTGCATACGAAAAAGTGTGTCGTGACGCCAGTTCTCTCGGACGCGTATTTACCGAGTTATAAGCGAGTTAACTTTCGGCGAGTCACTTAGGTATCGCTGGAACGATAGATTGCTAAGTACCGCGCCGTGTCGCTTAGCCGGTTCGCGGTAAGAGTAAACTTTTTTCCTATCGTTCCTAGATGATTTTAAACGTTACATTCGTGGTAAACTGTGCATACGAAACCGTGTGTCGTGACGCCAGTTCTCTAGGACGCGTATTTACCGAGTTATAAGCGAGTTAACTTCCGGCGTGTCACTTAGGTATCGCTGGAACGATAGATTGCTAAGTACCGCGCCGTGTCGGTTAGCCGGTTCGCGGTAAGAGTAAACTTTTTTCCTATCGTTCCTAGATGATTTTAAACGTTATATTCGTGGTAAACTGTGCATACGAAACCGTGTGTCGTGACGCCAGTTCTCTCGGACGCGTATTTACCGAGTTATAAGCGAGTTAACTTCCGGCGAGTCACTTAGGTATCGCTGGAACGATAGATTGCTAAGTACCGCGCCGTGTCGCTTAGCCGGTTCGCGGTAAGAGTAAACTTTTTTCCTATCGTTCCTAGATGATTTTAAACGTTATATTCGTGGTAAACTGTGCATACGAAACCGTGTGTCGTGACGCCAGTTCTCTCGGACGCGTATTTACCGAGTTATAAGCGAGTTAACTTCCGGCGAGTCACTTAGGTATCGCTGGAACGATAGATTGCTAAGTACCGCGCCGTGTCGGTTAGCCGGTTCGCGGTAAGAGTAAACTTTTTTCCTATCGTTCCTATATGATTTTAAACGTTATATTCGTGGTAAACTGTGCATACGAAACCGTGTGTCGTGACGCCAGTTCTCTCGGACCCGTATTTACCGAGTTATAAGCGAGTTAACTTCCGGCGAGTCACTTAGGTATCGCTGGAACGATAGATTGCTAAGTACCGCGCCGTGTCGGTTAGCCGTTTCGCGGTAAGAGTAAACTTTTTTCCTATCGTTCCTAGATGATTTTAAACGTTATATTCGTGGTAAACTGTGCATACGAAACCGTGTGTCGTGACGCCAATTCTCTCGGACGCGTATTTACCGAGTTATAAGCGAGTTAACTTCCGGCGAGTCACTTAGGTATCGCTGGAACGATAGATTGCTAAGTACCGCGCCGTGTCGGTTAGCCGGTTCGCGGTAAGAGTAAACTTTTTTCCTATCGTTCCTAGATGATTTTAAACGTTATATTCGTGGTAAACTGTGCATACGAAAAAGTGTGTCGTGACGCCAGTTCTCTCGGACCCGTATTTACCGAGTTATAAGCGAGTTAACTTCCGGCGAGTCACTTAGGTATCGCTGGAACGATAGATTGCTAAGTACCGCGCCGTGTCGGTTAGCCGTTTCGCGGTAAGAGTAAACTTTTTTCCTATCGTTCCTAGATGATTTTAAACGTTATATTCGTGGTAAACTGTGCATACGAAACCGTGTGTCGTGACGCCAATTCTCTCGGACGCGTATTTACCGAGTTATAAGCGAGTTAACTTCCGGCGAGTCACTTAGGTATCGCTGGAACGATAGATTGCTAAGTACCGCGCCGTGTCGGTTAGCCGGTTCGCGGTAAGAGTAAACTTTTTTCCTATCGTTCCTAGATGATTTTAAACGTTATATTCGTGGTAAACTGTGCATACGAAAAAGTGTGTCGTGACGCCAGTTCTCTCGGACGCGTATTTACCGAGTTATCAGCGAGTTAACTTCCGGCGAGTCACTTAGGTATCGCTGGAACGATAGATTGCTAAGTACCGCGCCGTGTCGGTTAGCCGGTTCGCGGTAAGAGTAAACTTTTTTCCTATCGTTCCTAGATGATTTTAAACGTTATATTCGTGGTAAACTGTGCATACGAAAAAGTGTGTCGTGACGCCAGTTCTCTCCGACGCGTATTTACCGAGTTATAAGCGAGTTAACTTTCAGCGAGTCACTTAGGTATCGCTGGAACGATAGATTGCTAAGTACCGCGCCGTGTCGCTTAGCCGGTTCGCGGTAAGAGTAAACTTTTTTCCTATCGTTCGTATATGATTTTAAACGTTATATTCGTGGTAAACTGTGCATACGAAACCGTGTGTCGTGACGCCAGTTCTCTCGGACGCGTATTTACCGAGTTATAAGCGAGTTAACTTCCGGCGAGTCACTTAGGTATCGCTGGAACGATAGATTGCTAAGTACCGCGCCGTGTCGGTTAGCCGGTTCGCGGTAAGAGTAAACTTTTTTCCTATCGTTCCTAGATGATTTTAAACGTTATATTCGTGGTAAACTGTGCATACGAAACCGTGTGTCGTGACGCCAGTTCTCTCGGACGCGTATTTACCGAGTTATATGCGAGTTAACTTCCGGCGAGTCACTTAGGTATCGCTGGAACGATAGATTGCTAAGTACCGCGCCGTGTCGGTTAGCCGTTTCGCGGTAAGAGTCAACTTTTTTCCTATCGTTCCTAGATGATTTTAAACGTTATATTCGTGGTAAACTGTGCATACGAAACCGTGTGTCGTGACGCCAATTCTCTCGGACGCGTATTTACCGAGTTATATGCGAGTTAACTTCCGGCGCGTCACTTAGGTATCGCTGGAACGATAGATTGCTAAGTACCGCGCCGTGTCGGTTAGCCGGTTCGCGGTAAGAGTAAACTTTTTTCCTATCGTTCCTAGATGATTTTAAACGTTATATTCGTGGTAAACTGTGCATACGAAAAAGTGTGTCGTGACGCCAGTTCTCTCGGACGCGTATTTACCGAGTTATAAGCGAGTTAACTTCCGGCGAGTCACTTAGGTATCGCTGGAACGATAGATTGCTAAGTACCGCGCCGTGTCGGTTAGCCGGTTCGCGGTAAGAGTAAACTTTTTTCCTATCGTTCCTAGATGATTTTAAACGTTATATTCGTGGTAAACTGTGCATACGAAAAAGTGTGTCGTGACGCCAGTTCTCTCCGACGCGTATTTACCGAGTTATAAGCGAGTTAACTTTCAGCGAGTCACTTAGGTATCGCTGGAACGATAGATTGCTAAGTACCGCGCCGTGTCGCTTAGCCGGTTCGCGGTAAGAGTAAACTTTTTTCCTATCGTTCCTATATGATTTTAAACGTTATATTCGTGGTAAACTGTGCATACGAAACCGTGTGTCGTGACGCCAGTTCTCTCGGACGCGTATTTACCGAGTTATAAGCGAGTTAACTTCCGGCGAGTCACTTAGGTATCGCTGGAACGATAGATTGCTAAGTACCGCGCCGTGTCGGTTAGCCGGTTCGCGGTAAGAGTAAACTTTTTTCCTATCGTTCCTAGATGATTTTAAACGTTATATTCGTGGTAAACTGTGCATACGAAACCGTGTGTCGTGACGCCAGTTCTCTCGGACGCGTATTTACCGAGTTATAAGCGAGTTAACTTCCGGCGAGTCACTTAGGTATCGCTGGAACGATAGATTGCTAAGTACCGCGCCGTGTCGGTTAGCCGGTTCGCGGTAAGAGTAAACTTTTTTCCTATCGTTCCTATATGATTTTAAACGTTATATTCGTGGTAAACTGTGCATACGAAACCGTGTGTCGTGACGCCAGTTCTCTCGGACCCGTATTTACCGAGTTATAAGCGAGTTAACTTCCGGCGAGTCACTTAGGTATCGCTGGAACGATAGATTGCTAAGTACCGCGCCGTGTCGGTTAGCCGTTTCGCGGTAAGAGTAAACTTTTTTCCTATCGTTCCTAGATGATTTTAAACGTTATATTCGTGGTAAACTGTGCATACGAAACCGTGTGTCGTGACGCCAATTCTCTCGGACGCGTATTTACCGAGTTATAAGCGAGTTAACTTCCGGCGAGTCACTTAGGTATCGCTGGAACGATAGATTGCTAAGTACCGCGCCGTGTCGGTTAGCCGGTTCGCGGTAAGAGTAAACTTTTTTCCTATCGTTCCTAGATGATTTTAAACGTTATATTCGTGGTAAACTGTGCATACGAAAAAGTGTGTCGTGACGCCAGTTCTCTCGGACCCGTATTTACCGAGTTATAAGCGAGTTAACTTCCGGCGAGTCACTTAGGTATCGCTGGAACGATAGATTGCTAAGTACCGCGCCGTGTCGGTTAGCCGTTTCGCGGTAAGAGTAAACTTTTTTCCTATCGTTCCTAGATGATTTTAAACGTTATATTCGTGGTAAACTGTGCATACGAAACCGTGTGTCGTGACGCCAATTCTCTCGGACGCGTATTTACCGAGTTATAAGCGAGTTAACTTCCGGCGAGTCACTTAGGTATCGCTGGAACGATAGATTGCTAAGTACCGCGCCGTGTCGGTTAGCCGGTTCGCGGTAAGAGTAAACTTTTTTCCTATCGTTCCTAGATGATTTTAAACGTTATATTCGTGGTAAACTGTGCATACGAAAAAGTGTGTCGTGACGCCAGTTCTCTCGGACGCGTATTTACCGAGTTATCAGCGAGTTAACTTCCGGCGAGTCACTTAGGTATCGCTGGAACGATAGATTGCTAAGTACCGCGCCGTGTCGGTTAGCCGGTTCGCGGTAAGAGTAAACTTTTTTCCTAACGTTCCTAGATGATTTTAAACGTTATATTCGTGGTAAACTGTGCATACGAAAAAGTGTGTCGTGACGCCAGTTCTCTCCGACGCGTATTTACCGAGTTATAAGCGAGTTAACTTTCAGCGAGTCACTTAGGTATCGCTGGAACGATAGATTGCTAAGTACCGCGCCGTGTCGCTTAGCCGGTTCGCGGTAAGAGTAAACTTTTTTCCTATCGTTCGTATATGATTTTAAACGTTATATTCGTGGTAAACTGTGCATACGAAACCGTGTGTCGTGACGCCAGTTCTCTCGGACGCGTATTTACCGAGTTATAAGCGAGTTAACTTCCGGCGAGTCACTTAGGTATCGCTGGAACGATAGATTGCTAAGTACCGCGCCGTGTCGGTTAGCCGTTTCGCGGTAAGAGTAAACTTTTTTCCTATCGTTCCTAGATGATTTTAAACGTTATATTCGTGGTAAACTGTGCATACGAAACCGTGTGTCGTGACGCCAGTTCTCTCGGACGCGTATTTACCGAGTTATATGCGAGTTAACTTCCGGCGAGTCACTTAGGTATCGCTGGAACGATAGATTGCTAAGTACCGCGCCGTGTCGGTTAGCCGTTTCGCGGTAAGAGTCAACTTTTTTCCTATCGTTCCTAGATGATTTTAAACGTTATATTCGTGGTAAACTGTGCATACGAAACCGTGTGTCGTGACGCCAATTCTCTCGGACGCGTATTTACCGAGTTATAAGCGAGTTAACTTCCGGCGCGTCACTTAGGTATCGCTGGAACGATAGATTGCTAAGTACCGCGCCGTGTCGGTTAGCCGGTTCGCGGTAAGAGTAAACTTTTTTCCTATCGTTCCTAGATGATTTTAAACGTTATATTCGTGGTAAACTGTGCATACGAAAAAGTGTGTCGTGACGCCAGTTCTCTCGGACGCGTATTTACCGAGTTATAAGCGAGTTAACTTCCGGCGAGTCACTTAGGTATCGCTGGAACGATAGATTGCTAAGTACCGCGCCGTGTCGGTTAGCCGGTTCGCGGTAAGAGTAAACTTTTTTCCTATCGTTCCTAGATGATTTTAAACGTTATATTCGTGGTAAACTGTGCATACGAAAAAGTGTGTCGTGACGCCAGTTCTCTCCGACGCGTATTTACCGAGTTATAAGCGAGTTAACTTTCAGCGAGTCACTTAGGTATCGCTGGAACGATAGATTGCTAAGTACCGCGCCGTGTCGCTTAGCCGGTTCGCGGTAAGAGTAAACTTTTTTCCTATCGTTCCTATATGATTTTAAACGTTATATTCGTGGTAAACTGTGCATACGAAACCGTGTGTCGTGACGCCAGTTCTCTCGGACGCGTATTTACCGAGTTATAAGCGAGTTAACTTCCGGCGAGTCACTTAGGTATCGCTGGAACGATAGATTGCTAAGTACCGCGCCGTGTCGGTTAGCCGGTTCGCGGTAAGAGTAAACTTTTTTCCTATCGTTCCTAGATGATTTTAAACGTTACATTCGTGGTAAACTGTGCATACGAAACCGTGTGTCGTGACGCCAGTTCTCTCGGACGCGTATTTACCGAGTTATAAGCGAGTTAACTTTCGGCGAGTCACTTAGGTATCGCTGGAACGATAGATTGCTAAGTACCGCGCCGTGTCGATTAGCCGGTTCGCGGTAAGAGTAAACTTTTTTCCTATCGTTCCTAGATGATTTTAAACGTTATATTCGTGGTAAACTGTGCATACGAAAAAGTGTGTCGTGACGCCAGTTCTCTCGGACGCGTATTTACCGAGTTATAAGCGAGTTAACTTCCGGCGAGTCACTTAGGTATCGCTGGAACGATAGATTGCTAAGTACCGCGCCGTGTCGGTTAGCCGGTTCGCGGTAAGAGTAAACTTTTTTCCTATCGTTCCTAGATGATTTTAAACGTTATATTCGTGGTAAACTGTGCATACGAAAAAGTGTGTCGTGACGCCAGTTCTCTCCGACGCGTATTTACCGAGTTATAAGCGAGTTAACTTTCAGCGAGTCACTTAGGTATCGCTGGAACGATAGATTGCTAAGTACCGCGCCGTGTCGCTTAGCCGGTTCGCGGTAAGAGTAAACTTTTTTCCTATCGTTCCTATATGATTTTAAACGTTATATTCGTGGTAAACTGTGCATACGAAACCGTGTGTCGTGACGCCAGTTCTCTCGGACGCGTATTTACCGAGTTATAAGCGAGTTAACTTCCGGCGAGTCACTTAGGTATCGCTGGAACGATAGATTGCTAAGTACCGCGCCGTGTCGGTTAGCCGGTTCGCGGTAAGAGTAAACTTTTTTCCTATCGTTCCTAGATGATTTTAAACGTTATATTCGTGGTAAACTGTGCATACGAAACCGTGTGTCGTGACGCCAATTCTCTCGGACGCGTATTTACCGAGTTATAAGCGAGTTAACTTCCGGCGAGTCACTTAGGTATCGCTGGAACGATAGATTGCTAAGTACCGCGCCGTGTCGGTTAGCCGGTTCGCGGTAAGAGTAAACTTTTTTCCTATCGTTCTTAGATGATTTTAAACGTTATATTCGTGGTAAACTGTGCATACGAAACCGTGTGTCGTGACTCCAGTTCTCTCGGACGCGTATTTACCGAGTTATAAGCGAGTTAACTTCCGGTGAGTCACTTAGGTATCGCTGGAACGATAGATTGCTAAGTACCGCGCCGTGTCGGTTAGCCGGTTCGCGGTAAGAGTAAACTTTTTTCCTATCGTTCCTAGATGATTTTAAACGTTATATTCGTGGTAAACTGTGCATACGAAACCGTGTGTCGTGACGCCAGTTCTCTCGGACGCGTATTTACCGAGTTATAAGCGAGTTAACTTCCGGTGAGTCACTTAGGTATCGCTGGAACGATAGATTGCTAAGTACCGCGCCGTGTCGGTTAGCCGGTTCGCGGTAAGAGTAAACTTTTTTCCTATCGTTCCTAGATGATTTTAAACGTTATATTCGTGGTAAACTGTGCATACGAAAAAGTGTGTCGTGACGCCAGTTCTCTCGGACGCGTATTTACCGAGTTATAAGCGAGTTAACTTTCGGCGAGTCACTTAGGTATCGCTGGAACGATAGATTGCTAAGTACCGCGCCGTGTCGCTTAGCCGGTTCGCGGTAAGAGTAAACTTTTTTCCTATCGTTCCTAGATGATTTTAAACGTTATATTCGTGGTAAACTGTGCATACGAAACCGTGTGTCGTGACGCCAGTTCTCTCGGACGCGTATTTACCGAGTTATAAGCGAGTTAACTTCCGGCGAGTCACTTAGGTATCGCTGGAACGATAGATTGCTAAGTACTGCGCCGTGTCGGTTAGCCGGTTCGCGGTAAGAGTAAACTTTTTTCCTATCGTTCTTAGATGATTTTAAACGTTATATTCGTGGTAAACTGTGCATACGAAACCGTGTGTCGTGACTCCAGTTCTCTCGGACGCGTATTTACCGAGTTATAAGCGAGTTAACTTCCGGTGAGTCACTTAGGTATCGCTGGAACGATAGATTGCTAAGTACCGCGCCGTGTCGGTTAGCCGGTTCGCGGTAAGAGTAAACTTTTTTCCTATCGTTCCTAGATGATTTTAAACGTTATATTCGTGGTAAACTGTGCATACGAAACCGTGTGTCGTGACGCCAGTTCTCTCGGACGCGTATTTACCGAGTTATAAGCGAGTTAACTTCCGGCGAGTCACTTAGGTATCGCTGGAACGATAGATTGCTAAGTACCGCGCCGTGTCGGTTAGCCGGTTCGCGGTAAGAGTAAACTTTTTTCCTATCGTTCCTAGATGATTTTAAACGTTACATTCGTGGTAAACTGTGCATACGAAACCGTGTGTCGTGACGCCAGTTCTCTCGGACGCGTATTTACCGAGTTATAAGCGAGTTAACTTTCGGCGAGTCACTTAGGTATCGCTGGAACGATAGATTGCTAAGTACCGCGCCGTGTCGCTTAGCCGGTTCGCGGTAAGAGTAAACTTTTTTCCTATCGTTCCTAGATGATTTTAATCGTTATATTCGTGGTAAACTGTGCATACGAAACCGTGTGTCGTGACGCCAGTTCTCTCGGACGCGTATTTACCGAGTTATAAGCGAGTTAACTTCCGGAGAGTCACTTAGGTATCGCTGGAACGATAGATTGCTAAGTACCGCGCCGTGTCGGTTAGCCGGTTCGCGGTAAGAGTAAACTTTTTTCCTATCGTTCTTAGATGATTTTAAACGTTATATTCGTGGTAAACTGTGCATACGAAACCGTGTGTCGTGACGCCAGTTCTCTCGGACGCGTATTTACCGAGTTATAAGCGAGTTAACTTCCGGCGAGTCACTTAGGTATCGCTGGAACGATAGATTGCTAAGTACCGCGCCGTGTCGGTTAGCCGGTTCGCGGTAAGAGTAAACTTTTTTCCTATCGTTCCTAGATGATTTTAAACGTTACATTCGTGGTAAACTGTGCATACGAAACCGTGTGTCGTGACGCCAGTTCTCTCGGACGCGTATTTACCGAGTTATAAGCGAGTTAACTTCCGGCGAGTCACTTAGGTATCGCTGGAACGATAGATTGCTAAGTACCGCGCCGTGTCGGTTAGCCGGTTCGCGGTAAGAGTAAACTTTTTTCCTATCGTTCTTAGATGATTTTAAACGTTATATTCGTGGTAAACTGCGCATCCGAAACCGTGTGTCGTGACGCTAGTTCTCTCGGACGCGTATTTACCGAGTTATAAGCGAGTTAACTTCCGGCGAGTCACTTAGGTATCGCTGGAACGATAGATTGCTAAGTACCGCGCCGTGTCGGTTAGCCGGTTCGCGGTAAGAGTAAACTTTTTTCCTATCGTTCCTAGATGATTTTAAACGTTATATTCGTGGTAAACTGTGCATACGAAAAAGTGTGTCGTGACGCCAGTTCTCTCGGACGCGTATTTACCGAGTTATAAGCGAGTTAACTTTCGGCGAGTCACTTAGGTATCGCTGGAACGATAGATTGCTAAGTACCGCGCCGTGTCGCTTAGCCGGTTCGCGGTAAGAGTAAACTTTTTTCCTATCGTTCCTAGATGATTTTAATCGTTATATTCGTGGTAAACGGTGCATACGAAACCGTGTGTCGTGACGCCAGTTCTCTCGGACGCGTATTTACCGAGTTATAAGCGAGTTAACTTCCGGAGAGTCACTTAGGTATCGCTGGAACGATAGATTGCTAAGTACCGCGCCGTGTCGGTTAGCCGGTTCGCGGTAAGAGTAAACTTTTTTCCTATCGTTCCTAGATGATTTTAAACGTTATATTCGTGGTAAACTGTGCATACGAAACCGTGTGTCGTGACGCCAGTTCTCTCGGACGCGTATTTACCGAGTTATAAGCGAGTTAACTTCCGGCGAGTCACTTAGGTATCGCTGGAACGATAGATTGCTAAGTACCGCGCCGTGTCGGTTAGCCGGTTCGCGGTAAGAGTAAACTTTTTTCCTATCGTTCCTAGATGATTTTAAACGTTATATTCGTGGTAAACTGTGCATACGAAACCGTGTGTCGTGACGCCAGTTCTCTCGGACGCGTATTTACCGAGTTATAAGCGAGTTAACTTCCGGCGAGTCACTTAGGTATCGCTGGAACGATAGATTGCTAAGTACCGCGCCGTGTCGGTTAGCCGGTTCGCGGTAAGAGTAAACTTTTTTCCTATCGTTCCTAGATGATTTTAAACGTTATATTCGTGGTAAACTGTGCATACGAAACCGTGTGTCGTGACGCCAGTTCTCTCGGACGCGTATTTACCGAGTTATAAGCGAGTTAACTTCCGGCGAGTCACTTAGGTATCGCTGGAACGATAGATTGCTAAGTACCGCGCCGTGTCGCTTAGCCGGTTCGCGGTAAGAGTAAACTTTTTTCCTATCGTTCCTAGATGATTTTAAACGTTATATTCGTGGTAAACTGTGCATACGAAACCGTGTGTCGTGACGCCAGTTCTCTCGGACGCGTATTTACCGAGTTATAAGAGAGTTAACTTCCGGCGAGTCACTTAGGTATCGCTGGAACGATAGATTGCTAAGTACCGCGCCGTGTCGGTTAGCCGGTTCGCGGTAAGAGTAAACTTTTTTCCTATCGTTCCTAGATGATTTTAAACGTTATATTCGTGGTAAACTGTGCATACGAAACCGTGTGTCGTGACGCCAGTTCTCTCGGACGCGTATTTACCGAGTTATAAGCGAGTTAACTTCCGGCGAGTCACTTAGGTATCGCTGGAACGATAGATTGCTAAGTACCGCGCCGTGTCGGTTAGCCGGTTCGCGGTAAGAGTAAACTTTTTTCCTATCGTTCCTAGATGATTTTAAACGTTATATTCGTGGTAAACTGTGCATACGAAAAAGTGTGTCGTGACGCCAGTTCGCTCGGACGCGTATTTACCGAGTTATAAGCGAGTTAACTTTCGGCGAGTCACTTAGGTATCGCTGGAACGATAGATTGCTAAGTACCGCGCCGTGTCGCTTAGCCGGTTCGCGGTAAGAGTAAACTTTTTTCCTATCGTTCCTAGATGATTTTAAACGTTATATTCGTGGTAAACTGTGCATACGAAACCGTGTGTCGTGACGCCAGTTCTCTCGGACGCGTATTTACCGAGTTATAAGCGAGTTAACTTCCGGCGAGTCACTTAGGTATCGCTGGAACGATAGATTGCTAAGTACCGCGCCGTGTCGGTTAGCCGGTTCGCGGTAAGAGTAAACTTTTTTCCTATCGTTCTTAGATGATTTTAAACGTTATATTCGTGGTAAACTGCGCATCCGAAACAGTGTGTCGTGACGCTAGTTCTCTCGGACGCGTATTTACCGAGTTATAAGCGAGTTAACTTCCGGCGAGTCACTTAGGTATCGCTGGAACGATAGATTGCTAAGTACCGCGCCGTGTCGGTTAGCCGGTTCGCGGTAAGAGTAAACTTTTTTCCTATCGTTCCTAGATGATTTTAAACGTTATATTCGTGGTAAACTGTGCATACGAAAAAGTGTGTCGTGACGCCAGTTCTCTCGGACGCGTATTTACCGAGTTATAAGCGAGTTAACTTTCGGCGAGTCACTTAGGTATCGCTGGAACGATAGATTGCTAAGTACCGCGCCGTGTCGCTTAGCCGGTTCGCGGTAAGAGTAAACTTTTTTCCTATCGTTCCTAGATGATTTTAATCGTTATATTCGTGGTAAACTGTGCATACGAAACCGTGTGTCGTGACGCCAGTTCTCTCGGAGGCGTATTTACCGAGTTATAAGCGAGTTAACTTCCGGAGAGTCACTTAGGTATCGCTGGAACGATAGATTGCTAAGTACCGCGCCGTGTCGGTTAGCCGGTTCGCGGTAAGAGTAAACTTTTTTCCTATCGTTCCTAGATGATTTTAAACGTTATATTCGTGGTAAACTGTGCATACGAAACCGTGTGTCGTGACGCCAGTTCTCTCGGACGCGTATTTACCGAGTTATAAGCGAGTTAACTTCCGGTGAGTCACTTAGGTATCGCTGGAACGATAGATTGCTAAGTACCGCGCCGTGTCGGTTAGCCGGTTCGCGGTAAGAGTAAACTTTTTTCCTATCGTTCCTAGATGATTTTAAACGTTATATTCGTGGTAAACTGTGCATACGAAAAAGTGTGTCGTGACGCCAGTTCTCTCGGACGCGTATTTACCGAGTTATAAGCGAGTTAACTTTCGGCGAGTCACTTAGGTATCGCTGGAACGATAGATTGCTAAGTACCGCGCCGTGTCGGTTAGCCGGTTCGCGGTAAGAGTAAACTTTTTTCCTATCGTTCCTAGATGATTTTAATCGTTATATTCGTGGTAAACTGTGCATACGAAACCGTGTGTCGTGACGCCAGTTCTCTCGGACGCGTATTTACCGAGTTATAAGCGAGTTAACTTCCGGAGAGTCACTTAGGTATCGCTGGAACGATAGATTGCTAAGTACCGCGCCGTGTCGGTTAGCCGGTTCGCGGTAAGAGTAAACTTTTTTCCTATCGTTCCTAGATGATTTTAAACGTTATATTCGTGGTAAACTGTGCATACGAAACCGTGTGTCGTGACGCCAGTTCTCTCGGACGCGTATTTACCGAGTTATAAGCGAGTTAACTTCCGGTGAGTCACTTAGGTATCGCTGGAACGATAGATTGCTAAGTACCGCGCCGTGTCGGTTAGCCGGTTCGCGGTAAGAGTAAACTTTTTTCCTATCGTTCCTAGATGATTTTAAACGTTATATTCGTGGTAAACTGTGCATACGAAACCGTGTGTCGTGACGCCAGTTCTCTCGGACGCGTATTTACCGAGTTATAAGCGAGTTAACTTCCGGCGAGTCACTTAGGTATCGCTGGAACGATAGATTGCTAAGTACCGCGCCGAGTCGGTTAGCCGGTTCGCGGTAAGAGTAAACTTTTTTCCTATCGTTCCTAGATGATTTTAAACGTTATATTCGTGGTAAACTGTGCATACGAAACCGTGTGTCGTGACGCCAGTTCTCTCGGACGCGTATTTACCGAGTTATAAGCGAGTTAACTTCCGGCGAGTCAATTAGGTATCGCTGGAACGATAGATTGCTAAGTACCGCGCCGTGTCGGTTAGCCGGTTCGCGGTAAGAGTAAACTTTTTTCCTATCGTTCCTAGATGATTTTAAACGTTATATTCGTGGTAAACTGTGCATACGAAACCGTGTGTCGTGACGCCAGATCTCTCGGACGCGTATTTACCGAGTTATAAGCGAGTTAACTTCCGGCGAGTCACTTAGGTATCGCTGGAACGATAGATTGCTAAGTACCGCGCCGTGTCGGTTAGCCGGTTCGCGGTAAGAGTAAACTTTTTTCCTATCGTTCCTAGATGATTTTAAACGTTATATTCGTGGTAAACTGTGCATACGAAAAAGTGTGTCGTGACGCCAGTTCGCTCGGACGCGTATTTACCGAGTTATAAGCGAGTTAACTTTCGGCGAGTCACTTAGGTATCGCTGGAACGATAGATTGCTAAGTACCGCGCCGTGTCGCTTAGCCGGTTCGCGGTAAGAGTAAACTTTTTTCCTATCGTTCCTAGATGATTTTAAACGTTATATTCGTGGTAAACTGTGCATACGAAACCGTGTGTCGTGACGCCAGTTCTCTCGGACGCGTATTTACCGAGTTATAAGCGAGTTAACTTCCGGCGAGTCACTTAGGTATCGCTGGAACGATAGATTGCTAAGTACCGCGCCGTGTCGGTTAGCCGGTTCGCGGTAAGAGTAAACTTTTTTCCTATCGTTCTTAGATGATTTTAAACGTTATATTCGTGGTAAACTGCGCATCCGAAACAGTGTCGCCAGGTCGAGAAAATCGAGGGGAATACAGGTACCCCCTCTCTGATGGCCAGAGTCGTAATATGTGACACGTTGCGCGTGCGCGTCGGGGATTGAGTGGGACGCGTTGCGCGTGGTGCTGGAATGGGATAGTGGAAGGGGAAAAGTAGGGGAGTAAATGAGTCCAGATTTGGACTCAACTGGCGACACTGATCCGAAACCGTGTGTCGTGACGCCAGTTCTCTCGGACGCGTATTTACCGAGTTATAAGCGAGTTAACTTCCGGCGAGTCACTTAGGTATCGCTGGAACGATAGATTGCTAAGTACCGCGCCGTGTCGGTTAGCCGGTTCGCGGTAAGGGTAAACTTTTTTCCTATCGTTCCTAGATGATTTTAAACGTTATATTCGTGGTAAACTGTGCATACGAAAAAGTGTGTCGTGACGCCAGTTCTCTCGGACGCGTATTTACCGAGTTATAAGCGAGTTAACTTTCGGCGAGTCACTTAGGTATCGCTGGAACGATAGATTGCTAAGTACCGCGCCGTGTCGCTTAGCCGGTTCACGGTAAGAGTAAACTTTTTTCCTATCGTTCCTAGATGATTTTAAACGTTATATTCGTGGTAAACTGTGCATACGAAACCGTGTGTCGTGACGCCAGTTCTCTCGGACGCGTATTTACCGAGTTATAAGCGAGTTAACTTCCGGCGAGTCACTTAGGTATCGCTGGAACGATAGATTGCTAAGTACCGCGCCGTGTCGGTTAGCCGGTTCGCGGTAAGAGTAAACTTTTTTCCTATCGTTCCTAGATGATTTTAAACGTTATATTCGTGGTAAACTGTGCATACGAAAAAGTGTGTCGTGACGCCAGTTCTCTCGGACGCGTATTTACCGAGTTATAAGCGAGTTAACTTTCGGCGAGTCACTTAGGTATCGCTGGAACGATAGATTGCTAAGTACCGCGCCGTGTCGGTTAGCCGGTTCGCGGTAAGAGTAAACTTTTTTCCTATCGTTCCTAGATGATTTTAATCGTTATATTCGTGGTAAACTGTGCATACGAAACCGTGTGTCGTGACGCCAGTTCTCTCGGACGCGTATTTACCGAGTTATAAGCGAGTTAACTTCCGGAGAGTCACTTAGGTATCGCTGGAACGATAGATTGCTAAGTACCGCGCCGTGTCGGTTAGCCGGTTCGCGGTAAGAGTAAACTTTTTTCCTATCGTTCCTAGATGATTTTAAACGTTATATTCGTGGTAAACTGTGCATACGAAACCGTGTGTCGTGACGCCAGTTCTCTCGGACGCGTATTTACCGAGTTATAAGCGAGTTAACTTCCGGTGAGTCACTTAGGTATCGCTGGAACGATAGATTGCTAAGTACCGCGCCGTGTCGGTTAGCCGGTTCGCGGTAAGAGTAAACTTTTTTCCTATCGTTCCTAGATGATTTTAAACGTTATATTCGTGGTAAACTGTGCATACGAAACCGTGTGTCGTGACGCCAGTTCTCTCGGACGCGTATTTACCGAGTTATAAGCGAGTTAACTTCCGGCGAGTCACTTAGGTATCGCTGGAACGATAGATTGCTAAGTACCGCGCCGAGTCGGTTAGCCGGTTCGCGGTAAGAGTAAACTTTTTTCCTATCGTTCCTAGATGATTTTAAACGTTATATTCGTGGTAAACTGTGCATACGAAACCGTGTGTCGTGACGCCAGTTCTCTCGGACGCGTATTTACCGAGTTATAAGCGAGTTAACTTCCGGCGAGTCAATTAGGTATCGCTGGAACGATAGATTGCTAAGTACCGCGCCGTGTCGGTTAGCCGGTTCGCGGTAAGAGTAAACTTTTTTCCTATCGTTCCTAGATGATTTTAAACGTTATATTCGTGGTAAACTGTGCATACGAAACCGTGTGTCGTGACGCCAGATCTCTCGGACGCGTATTTACCGAGTTATAAGCGAGTTAACTTCCGGCGAGTCACTTAGGTATCGCTGGAACGATAGATTGCTAAGTACCGCGCCGTGTCGGTTAGCCGGTTCGCGGTAAGAGTAAACTTTTTTCCTATCGTTCCTAGATGATTTTAAACGTTATATTCGTGGTAAACTGTGCATACGAAAAAGTGTGTCGTGACGCCAGTTCGCTCGGACGCGTATTTACCGAGTTATAAGCGAGTTAACTTTCGGCGAGTCACTTAGGTATCGCTGGAACGATAGATTGCTAAGTACCGCGCCGTGTCGCTTAGCCGGTTCGCGGTAAGAGTAAACTTTTTTCCTATCGTTCCTAGATGATTTTAAACGTTATATTCGTGGTAAACTGTGCATACGAAACCGTGTGTCGTGACGCCAGTTCTCTCGGACGCGTATTTACCGAGTTATAAGCGAGTTAACTTCCGGCGAGTCACTTAGGTATCGCTGGAACGATAGATTGCTAAGTACCGCGCCGTGTCGGTTAGCCGGTTCGCGGTAAGAGTTAACTTTTTTCCTATCGTTCTTAGATGATTTTAAACGTTATATTCGTGGTAAACTGCGCATCCGAAACAGTGTCGCCAGGTCGAGAAAATCGAGGGGAATACAGGTACCCCCTCTCTGATGGCCAGAGTCGTAATATGTGACACGTTGCGCGTGCGCGTTGGGGATTGAGTGGGACGCGTTGCGCGTGGTGCTGGAATGGGATAGTGGAAGGGGAAAAGTAGGGGAGTAAATGAGTCCAGATTTGGACTCAACTGGCGACACTGATCCGAAACCGTGTGTCGTGACGCCAGTTCTCTCGGACGCGTATTTACCGAGTTATAAGCGAGTTAACTTCCGGCGAGTCACTTAGGTATCGCTGGAACGATAGATTGCTAAGTACCGCGCCGTGTCGGTTAGCCGGTTCGCGGTAAGGGTAAACTTTTTTCCTATCGTTCCTAGATGATTTTAAACGTTATATTCGTGGTAAACTGTGCATACGAAAAAGTGTGTCGTGACGCCAGTTCTCTCGGACGCGTATTTACCGAGTTATAAGCGAGTTAACTTTCGGCGAGTCACTTAGGTATCGCTGGAACGATAGATTGCTAAGTACCGCGCCGTGTCGCTTAGCCGGTTCACGGTAAGAGTAAACTTTTTTCCTATCGTTCCTAGATGATTTTAAACGTTATATTCGTGGTAAACTGTGCATACGAAACCGTGTGTCGTGACGCCAGTTCTCTCGGACGCGTATTTACCGAGTTATAAGCGAGTTAACTTCCGGCGAGTCACTTAGGTATCGCTGGAACGATAGATTGCTAAGTACCGCGCCGTGTCGGTTAGCCGGTTCGCGGTAAGAGTAAACTTTTTTCCTATCGTTCCTAGATGATTTTAAACGTTACATTCGTGGTAAACTGTGCATACGAAACCGTGTGTCGTGACGCCAGTTCTCTCGGACGCGTATTTACCGAGTTATAAGCGAGTTAACTTCCGGCGAGTCACTTAGGTATCGCTGGAACGATAGATTGCTAAGTACCGCGCCGTGTCGGTTAGCCGGTTCGCGGTAAGAGTAAACTTTTTTCCTATCGTTCCTAGATGATTTTAAACGTTATATTCGTGGTAAACTGTGCATACGAAACCGTGTGTCGTGACGCCAGTTCTCTCGGACGCGTATTTACCGAGTTATAAGCGAGTTAACTTCCGGCGAGTCACTTAGGTATCGCTGGAACGATAGATTGCTAAGTACCGCGAAGTGTCGCTTAGCCGGTTCGCGGTAAGAGTAAACTTTTTTCCTATCGTTCCTAGATGATTTTAAACGTTACATTCGTGGTAAACTGTGCATACGAAACCGTGTGTCGTGACGCCAGTTCTCTCGGACGCGTATTTACCGAGTTATAAGCGAGTTAACTTCCGGCGAGTCACTTAGGTATCGCTGGAACGATAGATTGCTAAGTACCGCGCCGTGTCGGTTAGCCGGTTCGCGGTAAGAGTAAACTTTTTTCCTATCGTTCCTAGATGATTTTAAACGTTATATTCGTGGTAAACTGTGCATACGAAACCGTGTGTCGTGACGCCAGTTCTCTCGGACGCGTATTTACCGAGTTATAAGCGAGTTAACTTCCGGCGAGTCACTTAGGTATCGCTGGAACGATAGATTGCTAAGTACCGCGCCGTGTCGCTTAGCCGGTTCGCGGTAAGAGTAAACTTTTTTCCTATCGTTCCTAGATGATTTTAAACGTTATATTCGTGGTAAACTGTGCATACGAAACCGTGTGTCGTGACGCCAGTTCTCTCGGACGCGTATTTACCGAGTTATAAGCGAGTTAACTTCCGGCGAGTCACTTAGGTATCGCTGGAACGATAGATTGCTAAGTACCGCGCCGTGTCGGTTAGCCGGTTCGCGGTAAGAGTAAACTTTTTTCCTATCGTTCCTATATGATTTTAAACGTTATATTCGTGGTAAACTGTGCATACGAAACCGTGTGTCGTGACGCCAGTTCTCTCGGACGCGTATTTACCGAGTTATAAGCGAGTTAACTTCCGGCGAGTCACTTAGGTATCGCTGGAACGATAGATTGCTAAGTACCGCGCCGTGTCGGTTAGCCGGTTCGCGGTAAGGGTAAACTTTTTTCCTATCGTTCCTAGATGATTTTAAACGTTATATTCGTGGTAAACTGTGCATACGAAAAAGTGTGTCGTGACGCCAGTTCTCTCGGACGCGTATTTACCGAGTTATAAGCGAGTTAACTTTCGGCGAGTCACTTAGGTATCGCTGGAACGATAGATTGCTAAGTACCGCGCCGTGTCGCTTAGCCGGTTCACGGTAAGAGTAAACTTTTTTCCTATCGTTCCTAGATGATTTTAAACGTTATATTCGTGGTAAACTGTGCATACGAAACCGTGTGTCGTGACGCCAGTTCTCTCGGACGCGTATTTACCGAGTTATAAGCGAGTTAACTTCCGGCGAGTCACTTAGGTATCGGTGGAACGATAGATTGCTAAGTACCGCGCCGTGTCGGTTAGCCGGTTCGCGGTAAGAGTAAACTTTTTTCCTATCGTTCCTAGATGATTTTAAACGTTACATTCGTGGTAAACTGTGCATACGAAACCGTGTGTCGTGACGCCAGTTCTCTCGGACGCGTATTTACCGAGTTATAAGCGAGTTAACTTCCGGCGAGTCACTTAGGTATCGCTGGAACGATAGATTGCTAAGTACCGCGCCGTGTCGGTTAGCCGGTTCGCGGTAAGAGTAAACTTTTTTCCTATCGTTCCTAGATGATTTTAAACGTTATATTCGTGGTAAACTGTGCATACGAAACCGTGTGTCGTGACGCCAGTTCTCTCGGACGCGTATTTACCGAGTTATAAGCGAGTTAACTTCCGGCGAGTCACTTAGGTATCGCTGGAACGATAGATTGCTAAGTACCGCGAAGTGTCGCTTAGCCGGTTCGCGGTAAGAGTAAACTTTTTTCCTATCGTTCCTAGATGATTTTAAACGTTACATTCGTGGTAAACTGTGCATACGAAACCGTGTGTCGTGACGCCAGTTCTCTCGGACGCGTATTTACCGAGTTATAAGCGAGTTAACTTCCGGCGAGTCACTTAGGTATCGCTGGAACGATAGATTGCTAAGTACCGCGCCGTGTCGGTTAGCCGGTTCGCGGTAAGAGTAAACTTTTTTCCTATCGTTCCTAGATGATTTTAAACGTTATATTCGTGGTAAACTGTGCATACGAAACCGTGTGTCGTGACGCCAGTTCTCTCGGACGCGTATTTACCGAGTTATAAGCGAGTTAACTTCCGGCGAGTCACTTAGGTATCGCTGGAACGATAGATTGCTAAGTACCGCGCCGTGTCGGTTAGCCGGTTCGCGGTAAGGGTAAACTTTTTTCCTATCGTTCCTAGATGATTTTAAACGTTATATTCGTGGTAAACTGTGCATACGAAACCGTGTGTCGTGACGCCAGTTCTCTCGGACGCGTATTTACCGAGTTATAAGCGAGTTAACTTCCGGCGAGTCACTTAGGTATCGCTGGAACGATAGATTGCTAAGTACCGCGCCGTGTCGGTTAGCCGGTTCGCGGTAAGAGTAAACTTTTTTCCTATCGTTCCTATATGATTTTAAACGTTATATTCGTGGTAAACTGTGCATACGAAACCGTGTGTCGTGACGCCAGTTCTCTCGGACCCGTATTTACCGAGTTATAAGCGAGTTAACTTCCGGCGAGTCACTTAGGTATCGCTGGAACGATAGATTGCTAAGTACCGCGCCGTGTCGGTTAGCCGGTTCGCGGTAAGAGTAAACTTTTTTCCTATCGTTCCTAGATGATTTTAAACGTTACATTCGTGGTAAACTGTGCATACGAAACCGTGTGTCGTGACGCCAGTTCTCTCGGACGCGTATTTACCGAGTTATAAGCGAGTTAACTTCCGGCGAGTCACTTAGGTATCGCTGGAACGATAGATTGCTAAGTACCGCGCCGTGTCGGTTAGCCGGTTCGCGGTAAGAGTAAACTTTTTTCCTATCGTTCCTAGATGATTTTAAACGTTATATTCGTGGTAAACTGTGCATACGAAACCGTGTGTCGTGACGCCAGTTCTCTCGGACGCGTATTTACCGAGTTATAAGCGAGTTAACTTCCGGCGAGTCACTTAGGTATCGCTGGAACGATAGATTGCTAAGTACCGCGCCGTGTCGGTTAGCCGGTTCGCGGTAAGAGTAAACTTTTTTCCTATCGTTCCTAGATGATTTTAAACGTTACATTCGTGGTAAACTGTGCATACGAAACCGTGTGTCGTGACGCCAGTTCTCTCGGACGCGTATTTACCGAGTTATAAGCGAGTTAACTTCCGGCGAGTCACTTAGGTATCGCTGGAACGATAGATTGCTAAGTACCGCGCCGTGTCGGTTAGCCGGTTCGCGGTAAGAGTAAACTTTTTTCCTATCGTTCCTAGATGATTTTAAACGTTATATTCGTGGTAAACTGTGCATACGAAACCGTGTGTCGTGACGCCAGTTCTCTCGGACGCGTATTTACCGAGTTATAAGCGAGTTAACTTCCGGCGAGTCACTTAGGTATCGCTGGAACGATAGATTGCTAAGTACCGCGCCGTGTCGCTTAGCCGGTTCGCGGTAAGAGTAAACTTTTTTCCTATCGTTCCTAGATGATTTTAAACGTTATATTCGTGGTAAACTGTGCATACGAAACCGTGTGTCGTGACGCCAGTTCTCTCGGACGCGTATTTACCGAGTTATAAGCGAGTTAACTTCCGGCGAGTCACTTAGGTATCGCTGGAACGATAGATTGCTAAGTACCGCGCCGTGTCGGTTAGCCGGTTCGCGGTAAGAGTAAACTTTTTTCCTATCGTTCCTATATGATTTTAAACGTTATATTCGTGGTAAACTGTGCATACGAAACCGTGTGTCGTGACGCCAGTTCTCTCGGACCCGTATTTACCGAGTTATAAGCGAGTTAACTTCCGGCGAGTCACTTAGGTATCGCTGGAACGATAGATTGCTAAGTACCGCGCCGTGTCGGTTAGCCGTTTCGCGGTAAGAGTAAACTTTTTTCCTATCGTTCCTAGATGATTTTAAACGTTATATTCGTGGTAAACTGTGCATACGAAACCGTGTGTCGTGACGCCAATTCTCTCGGACGCGTATTTACCGAGTTATAAGCGAGTTAACTTCCGGCGAGTCACTTAGGTATCGCTGGAACAATAGATTGCTAAGTACCGCGCCGTGTCGGTTAGCCGGTTCGCGGTAAGAGTAAACTTTTTTCCTATCGTTCCTAGATGATTTTAAACGTTATATTCGTGGTAAACTGTGCATACGAAAAAGTGTGTCGTGACGCCAGTTCTCTCGGACGCGTATTTACCGAGTTATAAGCGAGTTAACTTCCGGCGAGTCACTTAGGTATCGCTGGAACGATAGATTGCTAAGTACCGCGCCGTGTCGGTTAGCCGGTTCGCGGTAAGAGTAAACTTTTTTCCTATCGTTCTTAGATGATTTTAAACGTTATATTCGTGGTAAACTGCGCATCCGAAACCGTGTGTCGTGACGCCAGTTCTCTCGGACGCGTATTTACCGAGTTATAAGCGAGTTAACTTCCGGAGAGTCACTTAGGTATCGCTGGAACGATAGATTGCTAAGTACCGCGCCGTGTCGGTTAGCCGGTTCGCGGTAAGAGTAAACTTTTTTCCTATCGTTCCTAGATGATTTTAAACGTTATATTCGTGGTAAACTGTGCATTCGAAAAAGTGTGTCGTGACGCCAGTTCTCTCGGACGCGTATTTACCGAGTTATAAGCGAGTTAACTTTCGGCGAGTCACTTAGGTATCGCTGGAACGATAGATTGCTAAGTACCGCGCCGTGTCTGTTAGCCGGTTCGCGGTAAGAGTAAACTTTTTTCCTATCGTTCCTAGATGATTTTAAACGTTACATTCGTGGTAAACTGTGCATACGAAACCGTGTGTCGTGACGCCAGTTCTCTCGGACGCGTATTTACCGAGTTATAAGCGAGTTAACTTCCGGCGAGTCACTTAGGTATCGCTGGAACGATAGATTGCTAAGTACCGCGCCGTGTCGGTTAGCCGGTTCGCGGTAAGAGTAAACTTTTTTCCTATCGTTCCTATATGATTTTAAACGTTATATTCGTGGTAAACTGTGCATACGAAACCGTGTGTCGTGACGCCAGTTCTCTCGGACCCGTATTTACCGAGTTATAAGCGAGTTAACTTCCGGCGAGTCACTTAGGTATCGCTGGAACGATAGATTGCTAAGTACCGCGCCGTGTCGGTTAGCCGTTTCGCGGTAAGAGTAAACTTTTTTCCTATCGTTCCTAGATGATTTTAAACGTTATATTCGTGGTAAACTGTGCATACGAAACCGTGTGTCGTGACGCCAATTCTCTCGGACGCGTATTTACCGAGTTATAAGCGAGTTAACTTCCGGCGAGTCACTTAGGTATCGCTGGAACAATAGATTGCTAAGTACCGCGCCGTGTCGGTTAGCCGGTTCGCGGTAAGAGTAAACTTTTTTCCTATCGTTCCTAGATGATTTTAAACGTTATATTCGTGGTAAACTGTGCATACGAAAAAGTGTGTCGTGACGCCAGTTCTCTCGGACGCGTATTTACCGAGTTATAAGCGAGTTAACTTCCGGCGAGTCACTTAGGTATCGCTGGAACGATAGATTGCTAAGTACCGCGCCGTGTCGGTTAGCCGGTTCGCGGTAAGAGTAAACTTTTTTCCTATCGTTCTTAGATGATTTTAAACGTTATATTCGTGGTAAACTGCGCATCCGAAACCGTGTGTCGTGACGCCAGTTCTCTCGGACGCGTATTTACCGAGTTATAAGCGAGTTAACTTCCGGCGAGTCACTTAGGTATCGCTGGAACGATAGATTGCTAAGTACCGCGCCGTGTTGGTTAGCCGGTTCGCGGTAAGAGTAAACTTTTTTCCTATCGTTCCTATATGATTTTAAACGTTATATTCGTGGTAAACTGTGCATACGAAACCGTGTGTCGTGACGCCAGTTCTCTCGGACCCGTATTTACCGAGTTATAAGCGAGTTAACTTCCGGCGAGTCACTTAGGTATCGCTGGAACGATAGATTGCTAAGTACCGCGCCGTGTCGGTTAGCCGTTTCGCGGTAAGAGTAAACTTTTTTCCTATCGTTCCTAGATGATTTTAAACGTTATATTCGTGGTAAACTGTGCATACGAAACCGTGTGTCGTGACGCCAATTCTCTCGGACGCGTATTTACCGAGTTATAAGCGAGTTAACTTCCGGCGAGTCACTTAGGTATCGCTGGAACAATAGATTGCTAAGTACCGCGCCGTGTCGGTTAGCCGGTTCGCGGTAAGAGTAAACTTTTTTCCTATCGTTCCTAGATGATTTTAAACGTTATATTCGTGGTAAACTGTGCATACGAAAAAGTGTGTCGTGACGCCAGTTCTCTCGGACGCGTATTTACCGAGTTATAAGCGAGTTAACTTCCGGCGAGTCACTTAGGTATCGCTGGAACGATAGATTGCTAAGTACCGCGCCGTGTCGGTTAGCCGGTTCGCGGTAAGAGTAAACTTTTTTCCTATCGTTCTTAGATGATTTTAAACGTTATATTCGTGGTAAACTGCGCATCCGAAACCGTGTGTCGTGACGCCAGTTCTCTCGGACGCGTATTTACCGAGTTATAAGCGAGTTAACTTCCGGCGAGTCACTTAGGTATCGCTGGAACGATAGATTGCTAAGTACCGCGCCGTGTCGGTTAGCCGGTTCGCGGTAAGAGTAAACTTTTTTCCTATCGTTCCTAGATGATTTTAAACGTTATATTCGTGGTAAACTGTGCATACGAAAAAGTGTGTCGTGACGCCAGTTCTCTCGGACGCGTATTTACCGAGTTATAAGCGAGTTAACTTTCGGCGAGTCACTTAGGTATCGCTGGAACGATAGATTGCTAAGTACCGCGCCGTGTCGCTTAGCCGGTTCGCGGTAAGAGTAAACTTTTTTCCTATCGTTCCTAGATGATTTTAAACGTTATATTCGTGGTAAACTGTGCATACGAAACCGTGTGTCGTGACGCCAGTTCTCTCGGACGCGTATTTACCGAGTTATAAGCGAGTTAACTTCCGGCGAGTCACTTAGGTATCGCTGGAACGATAGATTGCTAAGTACCGCGCCGTGTCGGTTAGCCGGTTCGCAGTAAGAGTAAACTTTTTTCCTATCGTTCTTAGATGATTTTAAACGTTATATTCGTGGTAAACTGTGCATACGAAACCGTGTGTCGTGACGCCAGTTCTCTCGGACGCGTATTTACCGAGTTATAAGCGAGTTAACTTCCGGCGAGTCACTTAGGTATCGCTGGAACGATAGATTGCTAAGTACCGCGCCGTGTCGGTTAGCCGGTTCGCAGTAAGAGTAAACTTTTTTCCTATCGTTCTTAGATGATTTTAAACGTTATATTCGTGGTAAACTGTGCATACGAAACCGTGTGTCGTGACGCCAGTTCTCTCGGACGCGTATTTACCGAGTTATAAGCGAGTTAACTTCCGGCGAGTCACTTAGGTATCGCTGGAACGATAGATTGCTAAGTACCGCGCCGTGTCGGTTAGCCGGTTCGCGGTAAGAGTAAACTTTTTTCCTATCGTTCCTATATGATTTTAAACGTTATATTCGTGGTAAACTGTGCATACGAAACCGTGTGTCGTGACGCCAGTTCTCTCGGACCCGTATTTACCGAGTTATAAGCGAGTTAACTTCCGGCGAGTCACTTAGGTATCGCTGGAACGATAGATTGCTAAGTACCGCGCCGTGTCGGTTAGCCGGTTCGCGGTAAGAGTAAACTTTTTTCCTATCGTTCCTAGATGATTTTAAACGTTACATTCGTGGTAAACTGTGCATACGAAACCGTGTGTCGTGACGCCAGTTCTCTCGGACGCGTATTTACCGAGTTATAAGCGAGTTAACTTCCGGCGAGTCACTTAGGTATCGCTGGAACGATAGATTGCTAAGTACCGCGCCGTGTCGGTTAGCCGGTTCGCGGTAAGAGTAAACTTTTTTCCTATCGTTCCTAGATGATTTTAAACGTTATATTCGTGGTAAACTGTGCATACGAAACCGTGTGTCGTGACGCCAGTTCTCTCGGACGCGTATTTACCGAGTTATAAGCGAGTTAACTTCCGGCGAGTCACTTAGGTATCGCTGGAACGATAGATTGCTAAGTACCGCGCCGTGTCGGTTAGCCGGTTCGCGGTAAGAGTAAACTTTTTTCCTATCGTTCCTAGATGATTTTAAACGTTACATTCGTGGTAAACTGTGCATACGAAACCGTGTGTCGTGACGCCAGTTCTCTCGGACGCGTATTTACCGAGTTATAAGCGAGTTAACTTCCGGCGAGTCACTTAGGTATCGCTGGAACGATAGATTGCTAAGTACCGCGCCGTGTCGGTTAGCCGGTTCGCGGTAAGAGTAAACTTTTTTCCTATCGTTCCTAGATGATTTTAAACGTTATATTCGTGGTAAACTGTGCATACGAAACCGTGTGTCGTGACGCCAGTTCTCTCGGACGCGTATTTACCGAGTTATAAGCGAGTTAACTTCCGGCGAGTCACTTAGGTATCGCTGGAACGATAGATTGCTAAGTACCGCGCCGTGTCGCTTAGCCGGTTCGCGGTAAGAGTAAACTTTTTTCCTATCGTTCCTAGATGATTTTAAACGTTATATTCGTGGTAAACTGTGCATACGAAACCGTGTGTCGTGACGCCAGTTCTCTCGGACGCGTATTTACCGAGTTATAAGCGAGTTAACTTCCGGCGAGTCACTTAGGTATCGCTGGAACGATAGATTGCTAAGTACCGCGCCGTGTCGGTTAGCCGGTTCGCGGTAAGAGTAAACTTTTTTCCTATCGTTCCTATATGATTTTAAACGTTATATTCGTGGTAAACTGTGCATACGAAACCGTGTGTCGTGACGCCAGTTCTCTCGGACCCGTATTTACCGAGTTATAAGCGAGTTAACTTCCGGCGAGTCACTTAGGTATCGCTGGAACGATAGATTGCTAAGTACCGCGCCGTGTCGGTTAGCCGTTTCGCGGTAAGAGTAAACTTTTTTCCTATCGTTCCTAGATGATTTTAAACGTTATATTCGTGGTAAACTGTGCATACGAAACCGTGTGTCGTGACGCCAGTTCTCTCGGACGCGTATTTACCGAGTTATAAGCGAGTTAACTTCCGGCGAGTCACTTAGGTATCGCTGGAACAATAGATTGCTAAGTACCGCGCCGTGTCGGTTAGCCGGTTCGCGGTAAGAGTAAACTTTTTTCCTATCGTTCCTAGATGATTTTAAACGTTATATTCGTGGTAAACTGTGCATACGAAAAAGTGTGTCGTGACGCCAGTTCTCTCGGACGCGTATTTACCGAGTTATAAGCGAGTTAACTTCCGGCGAGTCACTTAGGTATCGCTGGAACGATAGATTGCTAAGTACCGCGCCGTGTCGGTTAGCCGGTTCGCGGTAAGAGTAAACTTTTTTCCTATCGTTCTTAGATGATTTTAAACGTTATATTCGTGGTAAACTGCGCATCCGAAACCGTGTGTCGTGACGCCAGTTCTCTCGGACGCGTATTTACCGAGTTATAAGCGAGTTAACTTCCGGAGAGTCACTTAGGTATCGCTGGAACGATAGATTGCTAAGTACCGCGCCGTGTCGGTTAGCCGGTTCGCGGTAAGAGTAAACTTTTTTCCTATCGTTCCTAGATGATTTTAAACGTTATATTCGTGGTAAACTGTGCATTCGAAAAAGTGTGTCGTGACGCCAGTTCTCTCGGACGCGTATTTACCGAGTTATAAGCGAGTTAACTTTCGGCGAGTCACTTAGGTATCGCTGGAACGATAGATTGCTAAGTACCGCGCCGTGTCTGTTAGCCGGTTCGCGGTAAGAGTAAACTTTTTTCCTATCGTTCCTAGATGATTTTAAACGTTACATTCGTGGTAAACTGTGCATACGAAACCGTGTGTCGTGACGCCAGTTCTCTCGGACGCGTATTTACCGAGTTATAAGCGAGTTAACTTCCGGCGAGTCACTTAGGTATCGCTGGAACGATAGATTGCTAAGTACCGCGCCGTGTCGGTTAGCCGGTTCGCGGTAAGAGTAAACTTTTTTCCTATCGTTCCTATATGATTTTAAACGTTATATTCGTGGTAAACTGTGCATACGAAACCGTGTGTCGTGACGCCAGTTCTCTCGGACCCGTATTTACCGAGTTATAAGCGAGTTAACTTCCGGCGAGTCACTTAGGTATCGCTGGAACGATAGATTGCTAAGTACCGCGCCGTGTCGGTTAGCCGTTTCGCGGTAAGAGTAAACTTTTTTCCTATCGTTCCTAGATGATTTTAAACGTTATATTCGTGGTAAACTGTGCATACGAAACCGTGTGTCGTGACGCCAATTCTCTCGGACGCGTATTTACCGAGTTATAAGCGAGTTAACTTCCGGCGAGTCACTTAGGTATCGCTGGAACAATAGATTGCTAAGTACCGCGCCGTGTCGGTTAGCCGGTTCGCGGTAAGAGTAAACTTTTTTCCTATCGTTCCTAGATGATTTTAAACGTTATATTCGTGGTAAACTGTGCATACGAAAAAGTGTGTCGTGACGCCAGTTCTCTCGGACGCGTATTTACCGAGTTATAAGCGAGTTAACTTCCGGCGAGTCACTTAGGTATCGCTGGAACGATAGATTGCTAAGTACCGCGCCGTGTCGGTTAGCCGGTTCGCGGTAAGAGTAAACTTTTTTCCTATCGTTCTTAGATGATTTTAAACGTTATATTCGTGGTAAACTGCGCATCCGAAACCGTGTGTCGTGACGCCAGTTCTCTCGGACGCGTATTTACCGAGTTATAAGCGAGTTAACTTCCGGCGAGTCACTTAGGTATCGCTGGAACGATAGATTGCTAAGTACCGCGCCGTGTTGGTTAGCCGGTTCGCGGTAAGAGTAAACTTTTTTCCTATCGTTCCTATATGATTTTAAACGTTATATTCGTGGTAAACTGTGCATACGAAACCGTGTGTCGTGACGCCAGTTCTCTCGGACCCGTATTTACCGAGTTATAAGCGAGTTAACTTCCGGCGAGTCACTTAGGTATCGCTGGAACGATAGATTGCTAAGTACCGCGCCGTGTCGGTTAGCCGTTTCGCGGTAAGAGTAAACTTTTTTCCTATCGTTCCTAGATGATTTTAAACGTTATATTCGTGGTAAACTGTGCATACGAAACCGTGTGTCGTGACGCCAGTTCTCTCGGACGCGTATTTACCGAGTTATAAGCGAGTTAACTTCCGGCGAGTCACTTAGGTATCGCTGGAACAATAGATTGCTAAGTACCGCGCCGTGTCGGTTAGCCGGTTCGCGGTAAGAGTAAACTTTTTTCCTATCGTTCCTAGATGATTTTAAACGTTATATTCGTGGTAAACTGTGCATACGAAAAAGTGTGTCGTGACGCCAGTTCTCTCGGACGCGTATTTACCGAGTTATAAGCGAGTTAACTTCCGGCGAGTCACTTAGGTATCGCTGGAACGATAGATTGCTAAGTACCGCGCCGTGTCGGTTAGCCGGTTCGCGGTAAGAGTAAACTTTTTTCCTATCGTTCTTAGATGATTTTAAACGTTATATTCGTGGTAAACTGCGCATCCGAAACCGTGTGTCGTGACGCCAGTTCTCTCGGACGCGTATTTACCGAGTTATAAGCGAGTTAACTTCCGGCGAGTCACTTAGGTATCGCTGGAACGATAGATTGCTAAGTACCGCGCCGTGTCGGTTAGCCGGTTCGCGGTAAGAGTAAACTTTTTTCCTATCGTTCCTAGATGATTTTAAACGTTATATTCGTGGTAAACTGTGCATACGAAAAAGTGTGTCGTGACGCCAGTTCTCTCGGACGCGTATTTACCGAGTTATAAGCGAGTTAACTTTCGGCGAGTCACTTAGGTATCGCTGGAACGATAGATTGCTAAGTACCGCGCCGTGTCGCTTAGCCGGTTCGCGGTAAGAGTAAACTTTTTTCCTATCGTTCCTAGATGATTTTAAACGTTATATTCGTGGTAAACTGTGCATACGAAACCGTGTGTCGTGACGCCAGTTCTCTCGGACGCGTATTTACCGAGTTATAAGCGAGTTAACTTCCGGCGAGTCACTTAGGTATCGCTGGAACGATAGATTGCTAAGTACCGCGCCGTGTCGGTTAGCCGGTTCGCAGTAAGAGTAAACTTTTTTCCTATCGTTCTTAGATGATTTTAAACGTTATATTCGTGGTAAACTGTGCATACGAAACCGTGTGTCGTGACGCCAGTTCTCTCGGACGCGTATTTACCGAGTTATAAGCGAGTTAACTTCCGGCGAGTCACTTAGGTATCGCTGGAACGATAGATTGCTAAGTACCGCGCCGTGTCGGTTAGCCGGTTCGCGGTAAGAGTAAACTTTTTTCCTATCGTTCCTAGATGATTTTAAACGTTATATTCGTGGTAAACTGTGCATACGAAACCGTGTGTCGTGACGCCAGTTCTCTCGGACGCGTATTTACCGAGTTATAAGCGAGTTAACTTCCGGCGAGTCACTTAGGTATCGCTGGAACGATAGATTGCTAAGTACCGCGCCGTGTCGGTTAGCCGTTTCGCGATAAGAGTAAACTTTTTTCCTATCGTTCCTAGATGATTTTAAACGTTATATTCGTGGTAAACTGTGCATACGAAACCGTGTGTCGTGACGCCAGTTCTCTCGGACGCGTATTTACCGAGTTATAAGCGAGTTAACTTCCGGCGAGTCACTTAGGTATCGCTGGAACGATAGATTGCTAAGTACCGCGCCGTGTCGGTTAGCCGTTTCGCGATAAGAGTAAACTTTTTTCCTATCGTTCCTAGATGATTTTAAACGTTATATTCGTGGTAAACTGTGCATACGAAACCGTGTGTCGTGACGCCAGTTCTCTCGGACGCGTATTTACCGAGTTATAAGCGAGTTAACTTCCGGCGAGTCACTTAGGTATCGCTGGAACGATAGATTGCTAAGTACCGCGCCGTGTCGGTTAGCCGGTTCGCGGTAAGAGTAAACTTTTTTCCTATCGTTCCTAGATGATTTTAAACGTTACATTCGTGGTAAACTGTGCATACGAAACCGTGTGTCGTGACGCCAGTTCTCTCGGACGCGTATTTACCGAGTTATAAGCGAGTTAACTTCCGGCGAGTCACTTAGGTATCGCTGGAACGATAGATTGCTAAGTACCGCGCCGTGTCGGTTAGCCGGTTCGCGGTAAGAGTAAACTTTTTTCCTATCGTTCCTAGATGATTTTAAACGTTATATTCGTGGTAAACTGTGCATACGAAACCGTGTGTCGTGACGCCAGTTCTCTCGGACGCGTATTTACCGAGTTATAAGCAAGTTAACTTCCGGCGAGTCACTTAGGTATCGCTGGAACGATAGATTGCTAAGTACCGCGAAGTGTCGCTTAGCCGGTTCGCGGTAAGAGTAAACTTTTTTCCTATCGTTCCTAGATGATTTTAAACGTTACATTCGTGGTAAACTGTGCATACGAAACCGTGTGTCGTGACGCCAGTTCTCTCGGACGCGTATTTACCGAGTTATAAGCGAGTTAACTTCCGGCGAGTCACTTAGGTATCGCTGGAACGATAGATTGCTAAGTACCGCGCCGTGTCGGTTAGCCGGTTCGCGGTAAGAGTAAACTTTTTTCCTATCGTTCCTAGATTTTTTTAAACGTTATATTCGTGGTAAACTGTGCATACGAAACCGTGTGTCGTGACGCCAGTTCTCTCGGACGCGTATTTACCGAGTTATAAGCGAGTTAACTTCCGGCGAGTCACTTAGGTATCGCTGGAACGATAGATTGCTAAGTACCGCGCCGTGTCGCTTAGCCGGTTCGCGGTAAGAGTAAACTTTTTTCCTATCGTTCCTAGATGATTTTAAACGTTATATTCGTGGTAAACTGTGCATACGAAACCGTGTGTCGTGACGCCAGTTCTCTCGGACGCGTATTTACCGAGTTATAAGCGAGTTAACTTCCGGCGAGTCACTTAGGTATCGCTGGAACGATAGATTGCTAAGTACCGCGCCGTGTCGGTTAGCCGGTTCGCGGTAAGAGTAAACTTTTTTCCTATCGTTCCTAGATGATTTTAAACGTTATATTCGTGGTAAACTGTGCATACGAAACCGTGTGTCGTGACGCCAGTTCTCTCGGACGCGTATTTACCGAGTTATAAGCGAGTTAACTTCCGGCGAGTCACTTAGGTATCGCTGGAACGATAGATTGCTAAGTACCGCGCCGTGTCGGTTAGCCGGTTCGCGGTAAGAGTAAACTTTTTTCCTATCGTTCCTAGATTTTTTTAAACGTTATATTCGTGGTAAACTGTGCATACGAAACCGTGTGTCGTGACGCCAGTTCTCTCGGACGCGTATTTACCGAGTTATAAGCGAGTTAACTTCCGGCGAGTCACTTAGGTATCGCTGGAACGATAGATTGCTAAGTACCGCGCCGTGTCGCTTAGCCGGTTCGCGGTAAGAGTAAACTTTTTTCCTATCGTTCCTAGATGATTTTAAACGTTATATTCGTGGTAAACTGTGCATACGAAACCGTGTGTCGTGACGCCAGTTCTCTCGGACGCGTATTTACCGAGTTATAAGCGAGTTAACTTCCGGCGAGTCACTTAGGTATCGCTGGAACGATAGATTGCTAAGTACCGCGCCGTGTCGGTTAGCCGGTTCGCGGTAAGAGTAAACTTTTTTCCTATCGTTCCTATATGATTTTAAACGTTATATTCGTGGTAAACTGTGCATACGAAACCGTGTGTCGTGACGCCAGTTCTCTCGGACCCGTATTTACCGAGTTATAAGCGAGTTAACTTCCGGCGAGTCACTTAGGTATCGCTGGAACGATAGATTGCTAAGTACCGCGCCGTGTCGGTTAGCCGTTTCGCGGTAAGAGTAAACTTTTTTCCTATCGTTCCTATATGATTTTAAACGTTATATTCGTGGTAAACTGTGCATACGAAACCGTGTGTCGTGACGCCAGTTCTCTCGGACGCGTATTTACCGAGTTATAAGCGAGTTAACTTCCGGCGAGTCACTTAGGTATCGCTGGAACGATAGATTGCTAAGTACCGCGCCGTGTCGGTTAGCCGGTTCGCAGTAAGAGTAAACTTTTTTCCTATCGTTCTTAGATGATTTTAAACGTTATATTCGTGGTAAACTGTGCATACGAAACCGTGTGTCGTGACGCCAGTTCTCTCGGACGCGTATTTACCGAGTTATAAGCGAGTTAACTTCCGGCGAGTCACTTAGGTATCGCTGGAACGATAGATTGCTAAGTACCGCGCCGTGTCGGTTAGCCGGTTCGCGGTAAGAGTAAACTTTTTTCCTATCGTTCCTAGATGATTTTAAACGTTATATTCGTGGTAAACTGTGCATACGAAACCGTGTGTCGTGACGCCAGTTCTCTCGGACGCGTATTTACCGAGTTATAAGCGAGTTAACTTCCGGCGAGTCACTTAGGTATCGCTGGAACGATAGATTGCTAAGTACCGCGCCGTGTCGGTTAGACGTTTCGCGGTAAGAGTAAACTTTTTTCCTATCGTTCCTAGATGATTTTAAACGTTATATTCGTGGTAAACTGTGCATACGAAACCGTGTGTCGTGACGCCAGTTCTCTCGGACGCGTATTTACCGAGTTATAAGCGAGTTAACTTCCGGCGAGTCACTTAGGTATCGCTGGAACGATAGATTGCTAAGTACCGCGCCGTGTCGGTTAGCCGGTTCGCGGTAAGAGTAAACTTTTTTCCTATCGTTCCTATATGATTTTAAACGTTATATTCGTGGTAAACTGTGCATACGAAACCGTGTGTCGTGACGCCAGTTCTCTCGGACCCGTATTTACCGAGTTATAAGCGAGTTAACTTCCGGCGAGTCACTTAGGTATCGCTGGAACGATAGATTGCTAAGTACCGCGCCGTGTCGGTTAGCCGGTTCGCGGTAAGAGTAAACTTTTTTCCTATCGTTCTTAGATGATTTTAAACGTTATATTCGTGGTAAACTGCGCATCCGAAACCGTGTGTCGTGACGCCAGTTCTCTCGGACGCGTATTTACCGAGTTATAAGCGAGTTAACTTCCGGCGAGTCACTTAGGTATCGCTGGAACGATAGATTGCTAAGTACCGCGCCGTGTCGGTTAGCCGGTTCGCGGTAAGAGTAAACTTTTTTCCTATCGTTCCTAGATGATTTTAAACGTTATATTCGTGGTAAACTGTGCATACGAAAAAGTGTGTCGTGACGCCAGTTCTCTCGGACGCGTATTTACCGAGTTATAAGCGAGTTAACTTTCGGCGAGTCACTTAGGTATCGCTGGAACGATAGATTGCTAAGTACCGCGCCGTGTCGGTTAGCCGGTTCGCGGTAAGAGTAAACTTTTTTGCTATCGTTCCTAGATGATTTTAAACGTTACATTCGTGGTAAACTGTGCATACGAAACCGTGTGTCGTGACGCCAGTTCTCTCGGACGCGTATTTACCGAGTTATAAGCGAGTTAACTTCCGGCGAGTCACTTAGGTATCGCTGGAACGATAGATTGCTAAGTACCGCGCCGTGTCGGTTAGCCGGTTCGCGGTAAGAGTAAACTTTTTTCCTATCGTTCCTAGATGATTTTAAACGTTATATTCGTGGTAAACTGTGCATACGAAACCGTGTGTCGTGACGCCAGTTCTCTCGGACGCGTATTTACCGAGTTATAAGCGAGTTAACTTCCGGCGAGTCACTTAGGTATCGCTGGAACGATAGATTGCTAAGTACCGCGAAGTGTCGCTTAGCCGGTTCGCGGTAAGAGTAAACTTTTTTCCTATCGTTCCTAGATGATTTTAAACGTTACATTCGTGGTAAACTGTGCATACGAAACCGTGTGTCGTGACGCCAGTTCTCTCGGACCCGTATTTACCGAGTTATAAGCGAGTTAACTTCCGGCGAGTCACTTAGGTATCGCTGGAACGATAGATTGCTAAGTACCGCGCCGTGTCGGTTAGCCGTTTCGCGGTAAGAGTAAACTTTTTTCCTATCGTTCCTATATGATTTTAAACGTTATATTCGTGGTAAACTGTGCATACGAAACCGTGTGTCGTGACGCCAGTTCTCTCGGACGCGTATTTACCGAGTTATAAGCGAGTTAACTTCCGGCGAGTCACTTAGGTATCGCTGGAACGATAGATTGCTAAGTACCGCGCCGTGTCGGTTAGCCGGTTCGCAGTAAGAGTAAACTTTTTTCCTATCGTTCTTAGATGATTTTAAACGTTATATTCGTGGTAAACTGTGCATACGAAACCGTGTGTCGTGACGCCAGTTCTCTCGGACGCGTATTTACCGAGTTATAAGCGAGTTAACTTCCGGCGAGTCACTTAGGTATCGCTGGAACGATAGATTGCTAAGTACCGCGCCGTGTCGGTTAGCCGGTTCGCGGTAAGAGTAAACTTTTTTCCTATCGTTCCTAGATGATTTTAAACGTTATATTCGTGGTAAACTGTGCATACGAAACCGTGTGTCGTGACGCCAGTTCTCTCGGACGCGTATTTACCGAGTTATAAGCGAGTTAACTTCCGGCGAGTCACTTAGGTATCGCTGGAACGATAGATTGCTAAGTACCGCGCCGTGTCGGTTAGCCGTTTCGCGGTAAGAGTAAACTTTTTTCCTATCGTTCCTAGATGATTTTAAACGTTATATTCGTGGTAAACTGTGCATACGAAACCGTGTGTCGTGACGCCAGTTCTCTCGGACGCGTATTTACCGAGTTATAAGCGAGTTAACTTCCGGCGAGTCACTTAGGTATCGCTGGAACGATAGATTGCTAAGTACCGCGCCGTGTCGGTTAGCCGGTTCGCGGTAAGAGTAAACTTTTTTCCTATCGTTCCTATATGATTTTAAACGTTATATTCGTGGTAAACTGTGCATACGAAACCGTGTGTCGTGACGCCAGTTCTCTCGGACCCGTATTTACCGAGTTATAAGCGAGTTAACTTCCGGCGAGTCACTTAGGTATCGCTGGAACGATAGATTGCTAAGTACCGCGCCGTGTCGGTTAGCCGGTTCGCGGTAAGAGTAAACTTTTTTCCTATCGTTCTTAGATGATTTTAAACGTTATATTCGTGGTAAACTGCGCATCCGAAACCGTGTGTCGTGACGCCAGTTCTCTCGGACGCGTATTTACCGAGTTATAAGCGAGTTAACTTTCGGCGAGTCACTTAGGTATCGCTGGAACGATAGATTGCTAAGTACCGCGCCGTGTCGGTTAGCCGGTTCGCGGTAAGAGTAAACTTTTTTCCTATCGTTCCTAGATGATTTTAAACGTTACATTCGTGGTAAACTGTGCATACGAAACCGTGTGTCGTGACGCCAGTTCTCTCGGACGCGTATTTACCGAGTTATAAGCGAGTTAACTTCCGGCGAGTCACTTAGGTATCGCTGGAACGATAGATTGCTAAGTACCGCGCCGTGTCGGTTAGCCGGTTCGCGGTAAGAGTAAACTTTTTTCCTATCGTTCCTAGATGATTTTAAACGTTATATTCGTGGTAAACTGTGCATACGAAACCGTGTGTCGTGACGCCAGTTCTCTCGGACGCGTATTTACCGAGTTATAAGCGAGTTAACTTCCGGCGAGTCACTTAGGTATCGCTGGAACGATAGATTGCTAAGTACCGCGAAGTGTCGCTTAGCCGGTTCGCGGTAAGAGTAAACTTTTTTCCTATCGTTCCTAGATGATTTTAAACGTTACATTCGTGGTAAACTGTGCATACGAAACCGTGTGTCGTGACGCCAGTTCTCTCGGACGCGTATTTACCGAGTTATAAGCGAGTTAACTTCCGGCGAGTCACTTAGGTATCGCTGGAACGATAGATTGCTAAGTACCGCGCCGTGTCGGTTAGCCGGTTCGCGGTAAGAGTAAACTTTTTTCCTATCGTTCCTAGATGATTTTAAACGTTATATTCGTGGTAAACTGTGCATACGAAACCGTGTGTCGTGACGCCAGTTCTCTCGGACGCGTATTTACCGAGTTATAAGCGAGTTAACTTCCGGCGAGTCACTTAGGTATCGCTGGAACGATAGATTGCTAAGTACCGCGCCGTGTCGCTTAGCCGGTTCGCGGTAAGAGTAAACTTTTTTCTTATCGTTCCTAGATGATTTTAAACGTTATATTCGTGGTAAACTGTGCATACGAAACCGTGTGTCGTGACGCCAGTTCTCTCGGACGCGTATTTACCGAGTTATAAGCGAGTTAACTTCCGGCGAGTCACTTAGGTATCGCTGGAACGATAGATTGCTAAGTACCGCGCCGTGTCGGTTAGCCGGTTCGCGCTAAGAGTAAACTTTTTTCCTATCGTTCCTATATGATTTTAAACGTTATATTCGTGGTAAACTGTGCATACGAAACCGTGTGTCGTGACGCCAGTTCTCTCGGACCCGTATTTACCGAGTTATAAGCGAGTTAACTTCCGGCGAGTCACTTAGGTATCGCTGGAACGATAGATTGCTAAGTACCGCGCCGTGTCGGTTAGCCGTTTCGCGGTAAGAGTAAACTTTTTTCCTATCGTTCCTAGATGATTTTAAACGTTATATTCGTGGTAAACTGTGCATACGAAACCGTGTGTCGTGACGCCAATTCTCTCGGACGCGTATTTACCGAGTTATAAGCGAGTTAACTTCCGGCGAGTCACTTAGGTATAACTGGAACAATAGATTGCTAAGTACCGCGCCGTGTCGGTTAGCCGGTTCGCGGTAAGAGTAAACTTTTTTCCTATCGTTCCTAGATGATTTTAAACGTTATATTCGTGGTAAACTGTGCATACGAAAAAGTGTGTCGTGACGCCAGTTCTCTCGGACGCGTATTTACCGAGTTATAAGCGAGTTAACTTCCGGCGAGTCACTTAGGTATCGCTGGAACGATAGATTGCTAAGTACCGCGCCGTGTCGGTTAGCCGGTTCGCGGTAAGAGTAAACTTTTTTCCTATCGTTCTTAGATGATTTTAAACGTTATATTCGTGGTAAACTGCGCATCCGAAACCGTGTGTCGTGACGCCAGTTCTCTCGGACGCGTATTTACCGAGTTATAAGCGAGTTAACTTCCGGCGAGTCACTTAGGTATCGCTGGAACGATAGATTGCTAAGTACCGCGCCGTGTCGGTTAGCCGGTTCGCGGTAAGAGTAAACTTTTTTCCTATCGTTCCTAGATGAATTTAAACGTTATATTCGTGGTAAACTGTGCATACGAAAAAGTGTGACGTGACGCCAGTTCTCTCGGACGCGTATTTACCGAGTTATAAGCGAGTTAACTTTCGGCGAGTCACTTAGGTATCGCTGGAACGATAGATTGCTAAGTACCGCGCCGTGTCGCTTAGCCGGTTCGCGGTAAGAGTAAACTTTTTTCCTATCGTTCCTAGATGATTTTAAACGTTATATTCGTGGTAAACTGTGCATACGAAACCGTGTGTCGTGACGCCAGTTCTCTCGGACGCGTATTTACCGAGTTATAAGCGAGTTAACTTCCGGCGAGTCACTTAGGTATCGCTGGAACGATAGATTGCTAAGTACCGCGCCGTGTCGGTTAGCCGGTTCGCAGTAAGAGTAAACTTTTTTCCTATCGTTCTTAGATGATTTTAAACGTTATATTCGTGGTAAACTGTGCATACGAAACCGTGTGTCGTGACGCCAGTTCTCTCGGACGCGTATTTACCGAGTTATAAGCGAGTTAACTTCCGGCGAGTCACTTAGGTATCGCTGGAACGATAGATTGCTAAGTACCGCGCCGTGTCGGTTAGCCGGTTCGCGGTAAGAGTAAACTTTTTTCCTATCGTTCCTAGATGATTTTAAACGTTATATTCGTGGTAAACTGTGCATACGAAACCGTGTGTCGTGACGCCAGTTCTCTCGGACGCGTATTTACCGAGTTATAAGCGAGTTAACTTCCGGCGAGTCACTTAGGTATCGCTGGAACGATAGATTGCTAAGTACCGCGCCGTGTCGGTTAGCCGTTTCGCGGTAAGAGTCAACTTTTTTCCTATCGTTCCTAGATGATTTTAAACGTTATATTCGTGGTAAACTGTGCATACGAAACCGTGTGTCGTGACGCCAGTTCTCTCGGACGCGTATTTACCGAGTTATAAGCGAGTTAACTTCCGGCGAGTCACTTAGGTATCGCTGGAACGATAGATTGCTAAGTACCGCGCCGTGTCGGTTAGCCGGTTCGCGGTAAGAGTAAACTTTTTTCCTATCGTTCCTATATGATTTTAAACGTTATATTCGTGGTAAACTGTGCATACGAAACCGTGTGTCGTGACGCCAGTTCTCTCGGACCCGTATTTACCGAGTTATAAGCGAGTTAACTTCCGGCGAGTCACTTAGGTATCGCTGGAACGATAGATTGCTAAGTACCGCGCCGTGTCGGTTAGCCGTTTCGCGGTAAGAGTAAACTTTTTTCCTATCGTTCCTAGATGATTTTAAACGTTATATTCGTGGTAAACTGTGCATACGAAACCGTGTGTCGTGACGCCAATTCTCTCGGACGCGTATTTACCGAGTTATAAGCGAGTTAACTTCCGGCGAGTCACTTAGGTATCGCTGGAACGATAGATTGCTAAGTACCGCGCCGTGTCGGTTAGCCGGTTCGCGGTAAGAGTAAACTTTTTTCCTATCGTTCCTAGATGATTTTAAACGTTATATTCGTGGTAAACTGTGCATACGAAACCGTGTGTCGTGACGCCAGTTCTCTCGGACGCGTATTTACCGAGTTATAAGCGAGTTAACTTCCGGCGAGTCACTTAGGTATCGCTGGAACGATAGATTGCTAAGTACCGCGCCGTGTCGGTTAGCCGGTTCGCGGTAAGAGTAAACTTTTTTCCTATCGTTCCTAGATGATTTTAAACGTTACATTCGTGGTAAACTGTGCATACGAAACAGTGTGTCGTGACGCCAGTTCTCTCGGACGCGTATTTACCGAGTTATAAGCGAGTTAACTTCCGGCGAGTCACTTAGGTATCGCTGGAACGATAGATTGCTAAGTACCGCGCCGTGTCGGTTAGCCGGTTCGCGGTAAGAGTAAACTTTTTTCCTATCGTTCCTAGATGATTTTAAACGTTATATTCGTGGTAAACTGTGCATACGAAACCGTGTGTCGTGACGCCAGTTCTCTCGGACGCGTATTTACCGAGTTATAAGCGAGTTAACTTCCGGCGAGTCACTTAGGTATCGCTGGAACGATAGATGCTAAGTACCGCGCCGTGTCGCTTAGCCGGTTCGCGGTAAGAGTAAACTTTTTTCCTATCGTTCCTAGATGATTTTAAACGTTACATTCGTGGTAAACTGTGCATACGAAACCGTGTGTCGTGACGCCAGTTCTCTCGGACGCGTATTTACCGAGTTATAAGCGAGTTAACTTCCGGCGAGTCACTTAGGTATCGCTGGAACGATAGATTGCTAAGTACCGCGCCGTGTCGGTTAGCCGGTTCGCGGTAAGAGTAAACTTTTTTCCTATCGTTCCTAGATGATTTTAAACGTTATATTCGTGGTAAACTGTGCATACGAAACCGTGTGTCGTGACGCCAGTTCTCTCGGACGCGTATTTACCGAGTTATAAGCGAGTTAACTTCCGGCGAGTCACTTAGGTATCGCTGGAACGATAGATTGCTAAGTACCGCGCCGTGTCGGTTAGCCGGTTCGCGGTAAGAGTAAACTTTTTTCCTATCGTTCCTATATGATTTTAAACGTTATATTCGTGGTAAACTGTGCATACGAAACCGTGTGTCGTGACGCCAGTTCTCTCGGACCCGTATTTACCGAGTTATAAGCGAGTTAACTTCCGGCGAGTCACTTAGGTATCGCTGGAACGATAGATTGCTAAGTACCGCGCCGTGTCGGTTAGCCGTTTCGCGGTAAGAGTAAACTTTTTTCCTATCGTTCCTAGATGATTTTAAACGTTATATTCGTGGTAAACTGTGCATACGAAACCGTGTGTCGTGACGCCAATTCTCTCGGACGCGTATTTACCGAGTTATAAGCGAGTTAACTTCCGGCGAGTCACTTAGGTATCGCTGGAACGATAGATTGCTAAGTACCGCGCCGTGTCGGTTAGCCGGTTCGCGGTAAGAGTAAACTTTTTTCCTATCGTTCCTAGATGATTTTAAACGTTATATTCGTGGTAAACTGTGCATACGAAAAAGTGTGTCGTGACGCCAGTTCTCTCGGACGCGTATTTACCGAGTTATAAGCGAGTTAACTTTCGGCGAGTCACTTAGGTATCGCTGGAACGATAGATTGCTAAGTACCGCGCCGTGTCGGTTAGCCGGTTCGCGGTAAGAGTAAACTTTTTTCCTATCGTTCCTAGATGAATTTAAACGTTATATTCGTGGTAAACTGTGCATACGAAACCGTGTGTCGTGACGCCAGTTCTCTCGGACGCGTATTTACCGAGTTATAAGCGAGTTAACTTCCGGCGAGTCACTTAGGTATCGCTGGAACGATAGATTGCTAAGTACCGCGCCGTGTCGGTTAGCCGGTTCGCGGTAAGAGTAAACTTTTTTCCTATCGTTCCTAGATGATTTTAAACGTTATATTCGTGGTAAACTGTGCATACGAAACCGTGTGTCGTGACGCCAGTTCTCTCGGACGCGTATTTACCGAGTTATAAGCGAGTTAACTTCCGGCGAGTCACTTAGGTATCGCTGGAACGATAGATTGCTACGTACCGCGCCGTGTCGCTTAGCCGGTTCGCGGTAAGAGTAAACTTTTTTCCTATCGTTCCTAGATGATTTTAAACGTTATATTCGTGGTAAACTGTGCATACGAAACCGTGTGTCGTGACGCCAGTTCTCTCGGACGCGAATTTACCGAGTTATAAGCGAGTCAACTTCCGGCGAGTCACTTAGGTATCGCTGGAACGATAGATTGCTAAGTACCGCGCCGTGTCGGTTAGCCGGTTCGCGGTAAGAGTAAACTTTTTACCTATCGTTCTTAGATGATTTTAAACGTTATATTCGTGGTAAACTGTGCATACGAAACCGTGTGTCGTGACGCCAGTTCTCTCGGACGCGTATTTACCGAGTTATAAGCGAGTTAACTTCCGGCGAGTCACTTAGGTATCGCTGGAACGATAGATTGCTAAGTACCGCGCCGTGTCGGTTAGCCGGTTCGCTGTAAGAGTAAACTTTTTTCCTATCGTTCCTAGATGATTTTAAACGTTATATTCGTGGTAAACTGTGCATACGAAACCGTGTGTCGTGACGCCAGTTCTCTCGGACGCGTATTTACCGAGTTATAAGCGAGTTAACTTCCGGCGAGTCACTTAGGTATCGCTGGAACGATAGATTGCTAAGTACCGCGCCGTGTCGGTTAGCCGGTTCGCGGTAAGAGAAAACTTTTTTCCTATCGTTCCTAGATGATTTTAAACGTTACATTCGTGGTAAACTGTGCATACGAAACCGTGTGTCGTGACGCCAGTTCTCTCGGACGCGTATTTACCGAGTTATAAGCGAGTTAACTTTCGGCGAGTCACTTAGGTATCGCTGGAACGATAGATTGCTAAGTACCGCGCCGTGTCGCTTAGCCGGTTCGCGGTAAGAGTAAACTTTTTTCCTATCGTTCCAAGATGAATTTAAACGTTATATTCGTGGTAAACTGTGCATACGAAACCGTGTGTCGTGACGCCAGTTCTCTCGGACGCGTATTTACCGAGTTATAAGCGAGTTAACTTCCGGCGAGTCACTTAGGTATCGCTGGAACGATAGATTGCTAAGTACCGCGCCGTGTCGGTTAGCCGGTTCGCGGTAAGAGTAAACTTTTTTCCTATCGTTCTTAGATGATTTTAAACGTTATATTCGTGGTAAACTGTGCATCCGAAACCGTGTGTCGTGACGCCAGTTCTCTCGGACGCGTATTTACCGAGTTATAAGCGAGGTAACTTCCGGCGAGTCACTTAGGTATCGCTGGAACGATAGATTGCTAAGTACCGCGCCGTGTCGCTTAGCCGGTTCGCGGTAAGAGTAAACTTTTTTCCTATCGTTCCTAGATGATTTTAAACGTTATATTCGTGGTAAACTGTGCATACGAAACCGTGTGTCGTGACGCCAGTTCTCTCGGACGCGTATTTACCGAGTTATAAGCGAGTTAACTTCCGGCGAGTCACTTAGGTGTCGCTGGAACGATAGATTGCTAAGTACCGCGCCGTGTCGGTTAGCCGGTTCGCGGTAAGAGTAAACTTTTTTCCTATCGTTCTTAGATGATTTTAAACGTTATATTCGTGGTAAACTGTGCATACGAAACCGTGTGTCGTGACGCCAGTTCTCTCGGACGCGTATTTACCGAGTTATAAGCGAGTTAACTTCCGGCGAGTCACTTAGGTATCGCTGGAACGATAGATTGCTAAGTACCGCGCCGTGTCGGTTAGCCGGTTCGCGGTAAGAGTAAACTTTTTTCCTATCGTTCCTAGATGATTTTAAACGTTATATTCGTGGTAAACTGTGCATACGAAAAAGTGTGTCGTGACGCCAGTTCTCTCCGACGCGTATTTACCGAGTTATAAGCGAGTTAACTTCCGGCGAGTCACGTAGGTATCGCTGGAACGATAGATTGCTAAGTACCGCGCCGTGTCGGTTAGCCGGTTCGCGGTAAGAGTAAACTTTTTTCCTATCGTTCCTAGATGATTTTAAACGTTATATTCGTGGTAAACTGTGCATACGAAAAAGTGTGTCGTGACGCCAGTTCTCTCGGACGCGTATTTACCGAGTTATAAGCGAGTTAACTTTCGGCGAGTCACTTAGGTATCGCTGGAACGATAGATTGCTAAGTACCGCGCCGTGTCGCTTAGCCGGTTCGCGGTAAGAGTAAACTTTTTTCCTATCGTTCCTATATGATTTTAAACGTTATATTCGTGGTAAACTGTGCATACGAAACCGTGTGTCGTGACGCCAGTTCTCTCGGACGCGTATTTACCGAGTTATAAGCGAGTTAACTTCCGGCGAGTCGCTTAGGTATCGCTGGAACGATAGATTGCTAAGTACCGCGCCGTGTCGGTTAGCCGTTTCGCGGTAAGAGTAAACTTTTTTCCTATCGTTCCTAGATGATTTTAAACGTTATATTCGTGGTAAACTGTGCATACGAAAAAGTGTGTCGTGACGCCAGTTCTCTCGGACGCGTATTTACCGAGTTATAAGCGAGTTAACTTCCGGCGAGTCACTTAGGTATCGCTGGAACGATAGATTGCTAAGTACCGCGCCGTGTCGGTTAGCCGGTTCGCGGTAAGAGTAAACTTTTTTCGTATCGTTCTTAGATGATTTTAAACGTTATATTCGTGGTAAACTGTGCATCCGAAATCGTGTGTCGTGACGCCAGTTCTCTCGGACGCGTATTTACCGAGTTATAAGCGAGTTAACTTCCGGCGAGTCACGTAGGTATCGCTGGAACGATAGATTGCTAAGTACCGCGCCGTGTCGGTTAGCCGGTTCGCGGTAAGAGTAAACTTTTTTCCTATCGTTCCTAGATGATTTTAAACGTTATATTCGTGGTAAACTGTGCATACGAAAAAGTGTGTCGTGACGCCAGTTCTCTCGGACGCGTATTTACCGAGTTATAAGCGAGTTAACTTTCGGCGAGTCACTTAGGTATCGCTGGAACGATAGATTGCTAAGTACCGCGCCGTGTCGGTTAGCCGGTTCGCGGTAAGAGTAAACTTTTTTCCTATCGTTCCTAGATGATTTTAAACGTTATATTCGTGGTAAACTGTGCATACGAAACCGTGTGTCGTGACGCCAGTTCTCTCGGACGCGTATTTACCGAGTTATAAGCGAGTTAACTTCCGGCGAGTCACTTAGGTATCGCTGGAACGATAGATTGCTAAGTACCGCGCCGTGTCGGTTAGCCGGTTCGCGGTAAGAGTAAACTTTTTTCCTATCGTTCCTATATGATTTTAAACGTTATATTCGTGGTAAACTGTGCATACGAAACCGTGTGTCGTGACGCCAGTTCTCTCGGACCCGTATTTACCGAGTTATAAGCGAGTTAACTTCCGGCGAGTCACTTAGGTATCGCTGGAACGATAGATTGCTAAGTACCGCGCCGTGTCGGTTAGCCGTTTCGCGGTAAGAGTAAACTTTTTTCCTATCGTTCCTAGATGATTTTAAACGTTATATTCGTGGTAAACTGTGCATACGAAACCGTGTGTCGTGACGCCAATTCTCTCGGACGCGTATTTACCGAGTTATAAGCGAGTTAACTTCCGGCGAGTCACTTAGGTATCGCTGGAACGATAGATTGCTAAGTACCGCGCCGTGTCGGTTAGCCGGTTCGCGGTAAGAGTAAACTTTTTTCCTATCGTTCCTAGATGATTTTAAACGTTATATTCGTGGTAAACTGTGCATACGAAAAAGTGTGTCGTGACGCCAGTTCTCTCGGACGCGTATTTACCGAGTTATAAGCGAGTTAACTTTCGGCGAGTCACTTAGGTATCGCTGGAACGATAGATTGCTAAGTACCGCGCCGTGTCGCTTAGCCGGTTCGCGGTAAGAGTAAACTTTTTTCCTATCGTTCCTAGATGAATTTAAACGTTATATTCGTGGTAAACTGTGCATACGAAACCGTGTGTCGTGACGCCAGTTCTCTCGGACGCGTATTTACCGAGTTATAAGCGAGTTAACTTCCGGCGAGTCACTTAGGTATCGCTGGAACGATAGATTGCTAAGTACCGCGCCGTGTCGGTTAGCCGGTTCGCGGTAAGAGTAAACTTTTTTCCTATCGTTCTTAGATGATTTTAAACGTTATATTCGTGGTAAACTGTGCATCCGAAACCGTGTGTCGTGACGCCAGTTCTCTCGGACGCGTATTTACCGAGTTATAAGCGAGTTAACTTCCGGCGAGTCACTTAGGTATCGCTGGAACGATAGATTGCTACGTACCGCGCCGTGTCGCTTAGCCGGTTCGCGGTAAGAGTAAACTTTTTTCCTATCGTTCCTAGATGATTTTAAACGTTATATTCGTGGTAAACTGTGCATACGAAACCGTGTGTCGTGACGCCAGTTCTCTCGGACGCGAATTTACCGAGTTATAAGCGAGTCAACTTCCGGCGAGTCACTTAGGTATCGCTGGAACGATAGATTGCTAAGTACCGCGCCGTGTCGGTTAGCCGGTTCGCGGTAAGAGTAAACTTTTTACCTATCGTTCTTAGATGATTTTAAACGTTATATTCGTGGTAAACTGTGCATACGAAACCGTGTGTCGTGACGCCAGTTCTCTCGGACGCGTATTTACCGAGTTATAAGCGAGTTAACTTCCGGCGAGTCACTTAGGTATCGCTGGAACGATAGATTGCTAAGTACCGCGCCGTGTCGGTTAGCCGGTTCGCTGTAAGAGTAAACTTTTTTCCTATCGTTCCTAGATGATTTTAAACGTTATATTCGTGGTAAACTGTGCATACGAAACCGTGTGTCGTGACGCCAGTTCTCTCGGACGCGTATTTACCGAGTTATAAGCGAGTTAACTTCCGGCGAGTCACTTAGGTATCGCTGGAACGATAGATTGCTAAGTACCGCGCCGTGTCGGTTAGCCGGTTCGCGGTAAGAGAAAACTTTTTTCCTATCGTTCCTAGATGATTTTAAACGTTACATTCGTGGTAAACTGTGCATACGAAACCGTGTGTCGTGACGCCAGTTCTCTCGGACGCGTATTTACCGAGTTATAAGCGAGTTAACTTTCGGCGAGTCACTTAGGTATCGCTGGAACGATAGATTGCTAAGTACCGCGCCGTGTCGCTTAGCCGGTTCGCGGTAAGAGTAAACTTTTTTCCTATCGTTCCTAGATGAATTTAAACGTTATATTCGTGGTAAACTGTGCATACGAAACCGTGTGTCGTGACGCCAGTTCTCTCGGACGCGTATTTACCGAGTTATAAGCGAGTTAACTTCCGGCGAGTCACTTAGGTATCGCTGGAACGATAGATTGCTAAGTACCGCGCCGTGTCGGTTAGCCGGTTCGCGGTAAGAGTAAACTTTTTTCCTATCGTTCTTAGATGATTTTAAACGTTATATTCGTGGTAAACTGTGCATCCGAAACCGTGTGTCGTGACGCCAGTTCTCTCGGACGCGTATTTACCGAGTTATAAGCGAGGTAACTTCCGGCGAGTCACTTAGGTATCGCTGGAACGATAGATTGCTAAGTACCGCGCCGTGTCGCTTAGCCGGTTCGCGGTAAGAGTAAACTTTTTTCCTATCGTTCCTAGATGATTTTAAACGTTATATTCGTGGTAAACTGTGCATACGAAACCGTGTGTCGTGACGCCAGTTCTCTCGGACGCGTATTTACCGAGTTATAAGCGAGTTAACTTCCGGCGAGTCACTTAGGTATCGCTGGAACGATAGATTGCTAAGTACCGCGCCGTGTCGGTTAGCCGGTTCGCGGTAAGAGTAAACTTTTTTCCTATCGTTCTTAGATGATTTTAAACGTTATATTCGTGGTAAACTGTGCATACGAAACCGTGTGTCGTGACGCCAGTTCTCTCGGACGCGTATTTACCGAGTTATAAGCGAGTTAACTTCCGGCGAGTCACTTAGGTATCGCTGGAACGATAGATTGCTAAGTACCGCGCCGTGTCGGTTAGCCGGTTCGCGGTAAGAGTAAACTTTTTTCCTATCGTTCCTAGATGATTTTAAACGTTATATTCGTGGTAAACTGTGCATACGAAAAAGTGTGTCGTGACGCCAGTTCTCTCCGACGCGTATTTACCGAGTTATAAGCGAGTTAACTTCCGGCGAGTCACGTAGGTATCGCTGGAACGATAGATTGCTAAGTACCGCGCCGTGTCGGTTAGCCGGTTCGCGGTAAGAGTAAACTTTTTTCCTATCGTTCCTAGATGATTTTAAACGTTATATTCGTGGTAAACTGTGCATACGAAAAAGTGTGTCGTGACGCCAGTTCTCTCGGACGCGTATTTACCGAGTTATAAGCGAGTTAACTTTCGGCGAGTCACTTAGGTATCGCTGGAACGATAGATTGCTAAGTACCGCGCCGTGTCGCTTAGCCGGTTCGCGGTAAGAGTAAACTTTTTTCCTATCGTTCCTATATGATTTTAAACGTTATATTCGTGGTAAACTGTGCATACGAAACAGTGTGTCGTGACGCCAGTTCTCTCGGACGCGTATTTACCGAGTTATAAGCGAGTTAACTTCCGGCGAGTCACTTAGGTATCGCTGGAACGATAGATTGCTAAGTACCGCGCCGTGTCGGTTAGCCGTTTCGCGGTAAGAGTAAACTTTTTTCCTATCGTTCCTAGATGATTTTAAACGTTATATTCGTGGTAAACTGTGCATACGAAAAAGTGTGTCGTGACGCCAGTTCTCTCGGACGCGTATTTACCGAGTTATAAGCGAGTTAACTTCCGGCGAGTCACTTAGGTATCGCTGGAACGATAGATTGCTAAGTACCGCGCCGTGTCGGTTAGCCGGTTCGCGGTAAGAGTAAACTTTTTTCGTATCGTTCTTAGATGATTTTAAACGTTATATTCGTGGTAAACTGTGCATCCGAAATCGTGTGTCGTGACGCCAGTTCTCTCGGACGCGTATTTACCGAGTTATAAGCGAGTTAACTTCCGGCGAGTCACGTAGGTATCGCTGGAACGATAGATTGCTAAGTACCGCGCCGTGTCGGTTAGCCGGTTCGCGGTAAGAGTAAACTTTTTTCCTATCGTTCCTAGATGATTTTAAACGTTATATTCGTGGTAAACTGTGCATACGAAAAAGTGTGTCGTGACGCCAGTTCTCTCGGACGCGTATTTACCGAGTTATAAGCGAGTTAACTTTCGGCGAGTCACTTAGGTATCGCTGGAACGATAGATTGCTAAGTACCGCGCCGTGTCGCTTAGCCGGTTCGCGGTAAGAGTAAACTTTTTTCCTATCGTTCCTAGATGATTTTAAACGTTATATTCGTGGTAAACTGTGCATACGAAACCGTGTGTCGTGACGCCAGTTCTCTCGGACGCGTATTTACCGAGTTATAAGCGAGTTAACTTCCGGCGAGTCACTTAGGTATCGCTGGAACGATAGATTGCTAAGTACCGCGCCGTGTCGGTTAGCCGGTTCGCGGTAAGAGTAAACTTTTTTCCTATCGTTCCTAGATGATTTTAAACGTTATATTCGTGGTAAACTGTGCATACGAAACACTGTGTCGTGACGCCAATTCTCTCGGACGCGTATTTACCGAGTTATAAGCGAGTTAACTTCCGGCGAGTCACTTAGGTATCGCTGGAACGATAGATTGCTAAGTACCGCGCCGTGTCGGTTAGCCGGTTCGCGGTAAGAGTAAACTTTTTTCGTATCGTTCTTAGATGATTTTAAACGTTATATTCGTGGTAAACTGTGCATCCGAAACCGTGTGTCGTGACGCCAGTTCTCTCGGACGCGTATTTACCGAGTTATAAGCGAGTTAACTTCCGGCGAGTCACTTAGGTATCGCTGGAACGATAGATTGCTAAGTACCGCGCCGTGTCGCTTAGCCGGTTCGCGGTAAGAGTAAACTTTTTTCCTATCGTTCCTAGATGATTTTAAACGTTATATTCGTGGTAAACTGTGCATACGAAACCGTGTGTCGTGACGCCAGTTCTCTCGGACGCGTATTTACCGAGTTATAAGCGAGTTAACTTCCGGCGAGTCACTTAGGTATCGCTGGAACGATAGATTGCTAAGTACCGCGCCGTGTCGGTTAGCCGGTTCGCGGTAAGAGTAAACTTTTTTCCTATCGTTCCTAGATGATTTTAAACGTTATATTCGTGGTAAACTGTGCATACGAAACCGTGTGTCGTGAGGCCAGTTCTCTCGGACGCGTATTTACCGAGTTATAAGCGAGTTAACTTCCGGCGAGTCACTTAGGTATCGCTGGAACGATAGATTGCTAAGTACCGCGCCGTGTCGGTTAGCCGGTTCGCGGTAAGAGTAAACTTTTTTCCTATCGTTCCTAGATGATTTTAAACGTTACATTCGTGGTAAACTGTGCATACGAAACCGTGTGTCGTGACGCCAGTTCTCTCGGACGCGTATTTACCGAGTTATAAGCGAGTTAAATTCCGGCGAGTCACTTAGGTATCGCTGGAACGATAGATTGCTAAGTACCGCGCCGTGTCGGTTAGCCGGTTCGCGGTAAGAGTAAACTTTTTTCCTATCGTTCTTAGATGATTTTAAACGTTATATTCGTGGTAAACTGTGCATCCGAAACCGTGTGTCGTGACGCCAGTTCTCTCGGACGCGTATTTACCGAGTTATAAGCGAGTTAACTTCCGGCGAGTCACTTAGGTATCGCTGGAACGATAGATTGCTACGTACCGCGCCGTGTCGCTTAGCCGGTTCGCGGTAAGAGTAAACTTTTTTCCTATCGTTCCTAGATGATTTTAAACGTTATATTCGTGGTAAACTGTGCATACGAAACCGTGTGTCGTGACGCCAGTTCTCTCGGACGCGAATTTACCGAGTTATAAGCGAGTCAACTTCCGGCGAGTCACTTAGGTATCGCTGGAACGATAGATTGCTAAGTACCGCGCCGTGTCGGTTAGCCGGTTCGCGGTAAGAGTAAACTTTTTACCTATCGTTCTTAGATGATTTTAAACGTTATATTCGTGGTAAACTGTGCATACGAAACCGTGTGTCGTGACGCCAGTTCTCTCGGACGCGTATTTACCGAGTTATAAGCGAGTTAACTTCCGGCGAGTCACTTAGGTATCGCTGGAACGATAGATTGCTAAGTACCGCGCCGTGTCGGTTAGCCGGTTCGCGGTAAGAGTAAACTTTTTTCCTATCGTTCTTAGATGATTTTAAACGTTATATTCGTGGTAAACTGTGCATACGAAACCGTGTGTCGTGACGCCAGTTCTCTCGGACGCGTATTTACCGAGTTATAAGCGAGTTAACTTCCGGCGAGTCACTTAGGTATCGCTGGAACGATAGATTGCTAAGTACCGCGCCGTGTCGGTTAGCCGGTTCGCGGTAAGAGTAAACTTTTTTCCTATCGTTCCTAGATGATTTTAAACGTTATATTCGTGGTAAACTGTGCATACGAAAAAGTGTGTCGTGACGCCAGTTCTCTCCGACGCGTATTTACCGAGTTATAAGCGAGTTAACTTTCAGCGAGTCACTTAGGTATCGCTGGAACGATAGATTGCTAAGTACCGCGCCGTGTCGCTTAGCCGGTTCGCGGTAAGAGTAAACTTTTTTCCTATCGTTCCTATATGATTTTAAACGTTATATTCGTGGTAAACTGTGCATACGAAACCGTGTGTCGTGACGCCAGTTCTCTCGGACGCGTATTTACCGAGTTATAAGCGAGTTAACTTCCGGCGAGTCACTTAGGTATCGCTGGAACGATAGATTGCTAAGTACCGCGCCGTGTCGGTTAGCCGTTTCGCGGTAAGAGTAAACTTTTTTCCTATCGTTCCTAGATGATTTTAAACGTTATATTCGTGGTAAACTGTGCATACGAAAAAGTGTGTCGTGACGCCAGTTCTCTCGGACGCGTATTTACCGAGTTATAAGCGAGTTAACTTCCGGCGAGTCACTTAGGTATCGCTGGAACGATAGATTGCTAAGTACCGCGCCGTGTCGGTTAGCCGGTTCGCGGTAAGAGTAAACTTTTTTCGTATCGTTCTTAGATGATTTTAAACGTTATATTCGTGGTAAACTGTGCATCCGAAATCGTGTGTCGTGACGCCAGTTCTCTCGGACGCGTATTTACCGAGTTATAAGCGAGTTAACTTCCGGCGAGTCACGTAGGTATCGCTGGAACGATAGATTGCTAAGTACCGCGCCGTGTCGGTTAGCCGGTTCGCGGTAAGAGTAAACTTTTTTCCTATCGTTCCTAGATGATTTTAAACGTTATATTCGTGGTAAACTGTGCATACGAAAAAGTGTGTCGTGACGCCAGTTCTCTCGGACGCGTATTTACCGAGTTATAAGCGAGTTAACTTTCGGCGAGTCACTTAGGTATCGCTGGAACGATAGATTGCTAAGTACCGCGCCGTGTCGCTTAGCCGGTTCGCGGTAAGAGTAAACTTTTTTCCTATCGTTCCTAGATGATTTTAAACGTTATATTCGTGGTAAACTGTGCATACGAAACCGTGTGTCGTGACGCCAGTTCTCTCGGACGCGTATTTACCGAGTTATAAGCGAGTTAACTTCCGGCGAGTCACTTAGGTATCGCTGGAACGATAGATTGCTAAGTACCGCGCCGTGTCGGTTAGCCGGTTCGCGGTAAGAGTAAACTTTTTTCCTATCGTTCCTAGATGATTTTAAACGTTATATTCGTGGTAAACTGTGCATACGAAACACTGTGTCGTGACGCCAATTCTCTCGGACGCGTATTTACCGAGTTATAAGCGAGTTAACTTCCGGCGAGTCACTTAGGTATCGCTGGAACGATAGATTGCTAAGTACCGCGCCGTGTCGGTTAGCCGGTTCGCGGTAAGAGTAAACTTTTTTCGTATCGTTCTTAGATGATTTTAAACGTTATATTCGTGGTAAACTGTGCATCCGAAACCGTGTGTCGTGACGCCAGTTCTCTCGGACGCGTATTTACCGAGTTATAAGCGAGTTAACTTCCGGCGAGTCACTTAGGTATCGCTGGAACGATAGATTGCTAAGTACCGCGCCGTGTCGCTTAGCCGGTTCGCGGTAAGAGTAAACTTTTTTCCTATCGTTCCTAGATGATTTTAAACGTTATATTCGTGGTAAACTGTGCATACGAAACCGTGTGTCGTGACGCCAGTTCTCTCGGACGCGTATTTACCGAGTTATAAGCGAGTTAACTTCCGGCGAGTCACTTAGGTATCGCTGGAACGATAGATTGCTAAGTACCGCGCCGTGTCGGTTAGCCGGTTCGCGGTAAGAGTAAACTTTTTTCCTATCGTTCCTAGATGATTTTAAACGTTATATTCGTGGTAAACTGTGCATACGAAACCGTGTGTCGTGAGGCCAGTTCTCTCGGACGCGTATTTACCGAGTTATAAGCGAGTTAACTTCCGGCGAGTCACTTAGGTATCGCTGGAACGATAGATTGCTAAGTACCGCGCCGTGTCGGTTAGCCGGTTCGCGGTAAGAGTAAACTTTTTTCCTATCGTTCCTAGATGATTTTAAACGTTATATTCGTGGTAAACTGTGCATACGAAAAAGTGTGTCGTGACGCCAGTTCTCTCGGACGCGTATTTACCGAGTTATAAGCGAGTTAACTTCCGGCGAGTCACTTAGGTATCGCTGGAACGATAGATTGCTAAGTACCGCGCCGTGTCGGTTAGCCGGTTCGCGGTAAGAGTAAACTTTTTTCCTATCGTTCCTATATGATTTTAAACGTTATATTCGTGGTAAACTGTGCATACGAAACCGTGTGTCGTGACGCCAGTTCTCTCGGACCCGTATTTACCGAGTTATAAGCGAGTTAACTTCCGGCGAGTCACTTAGGTATCGCTGGAACGATAGATTGCTAAGTACCGCGCCGTGTCGGTTAGCCGTTTCGCGGTAAGAGTAAACTTTTTTTATCGTTCCTAGATGATTTTAAACGTTATATTCGTGGTAAACTGTGCATACGAAACCGTGTGTCGTGACGCCATTTCTCTCGGACGCGTATTTACCGAGTTATAAGCGAGTTTACTTCCGGCGAGTCACTTAGGTATCGCTGGAACGATAGATTGCTAAGTACCGCGCCGTGTCGGTTAGCCGGTTCGCGGTAAGAGTAAACTTTTTTCCTATCGTTCCTAGATGATTTTAAACGTTATATTCGTGGTAAACTGTGCATACGAAAAAGTGTGTCGTGACGCCAGTTCTCTCGGACGCGTATTTACCGAGTTATAAGCGAGTTAACTTTCGGCGAGTCACTTAGGTATCGCTGGAACGATAGATTGCTAAGTACCGCGCCGTGTCGCTTAGCCGGTTCGCGGTAAGAGTAAACTTTTTTCCTATCGTTCCTAGATGATTTTAAACGTTACATTCGTGGTAAACTGTGCATACGAAACCGTGTGTCGTGACGCCAGTTCTCTCGGACGCGTATTTACCGAGTTATAAGCGAGTTAACTTCCGGCGAGTCACTTAGGTATCGCTGGAACGATAGATTGGTAAGTACCGCGCCGTGTCGGTTAGCCGGTTCGCGGTAAGAGTAAACTTTTTTCCTATCGTTCCTAGATGATTTTAAACGTTATATTCGTGGTAAACTGTGCATACGAAACCGTGTGTCGTGACGCCAGTTCTCTCGGACGCGTATTTACCGAGTTATAAGCGAGTTAACTTCCGGCGAGTCACTTAGGTATCGCTGGAACGATAGATTGCTAAGTACCGCGCCGTGTCGGTTAGCCGTTTCGCGGTAAGAGTAAACTTTTTTCCTATCGTTCCTAGATGATTTTAAACGTTATATTCGTGGTAAACTGTGCATACGAAACCGTGTGTCGTGACGCCAATTCTCTCGGACGCGTATTTACCGAGTTATAAGCGAGTTAACTTCCGGCGAGTCACTTAGGTATCGCTGGAACGATAGATTGCTAAGTACCGCGCCGTGTCGGTTAGCCGGTTCGCGGTAAGAGTAAACTTTTTTCCTATCGTTCCTATATGATTTTAAACGTTATATTCGTGGTAAACTGTGCATACGAAACCGTGTGTCGTGACGCCAGTTCTCTCGGACCCGTATTTACCGAGTTATAAGCGTGTTAACTTCCGGCGAGTCACTTAGGTATCGCTGGAACGATAGATTGCTAAGTACCGAGCCGTGTCGGTTAGCCGTTTCGCGGTAAGAGTAAACTTTTTTCCTATCGTTCCTAGATGATTTTAAACGTTATATTCGTGGTAAACTGTGCATACGAAACCGTGTGTCGTGACGCCAATTCTCTCGGACGCGTATTTACCGAGTTATAAGCGAGTTAACTTTCGGCGAGTCACTTAGGTATCGCTGGAACGATAGTTTGCTAAGTACCGCGCCGTGTCGCTTAGCCGGTTCGCGGTAAGAGTAAACTTTTTTCCTATCGTTCCTAGATGATTTTAAACGTTATATTCGTGGTAAACTGTGCATACGAAACCGTGTGTCGTGACGCCAGTTCTCTCGGACGCGTATTTACCGAGTTATAAGCGAGTTAACTTCCGGCGAGTCACTTAGGTATCGCTGGAACGATAGATTGCTAAGTACCGCGCCGTGTCGGTTAGCCGGTTCGCGGTAAGAGTAAACTTTTTTCCTATCGTTCCTAGATGATTTTAAACGTTATATTCGTGGTAAACTGTGCATACGAAACACTGTGTCGTGACGCCAATTCTCTCGGACGCGTATTTACCGAGTTATAAGCGAGTTAACTTCCGGCGAGTCACTTAGGTATCGCTGGAACGATAGATTGCTAAGTACCGCGCCGTGTCGGTTAGCCGGTTCGCGGTAAGAGTAAACTTTTTTCCTATCGTTCCTAGATGATTTTAAACGTTATATTCGTGGTAAACTGTGCATACGAAACCGTGTGTCGTGAGGCCAGTTCTCTCGGACGCGTATTTACCGAGTTATAAGCGAGTTAACTTCCGGCGAGTCACTTAGGTATCGCTGGAACGATAGATTGCTAAGTACCGCGCCGTGTCGGTTAGCCGGTTCGCGGTAAGAGTTAACTTTTTTCCTATCGTTCCTAGATGATTTTAAACGTTACATTCGTGGTAAACTGTGCATACGAAACCGTGTGTCGTGACGCCAGTTCTCTCGGACGCGTATTTACCGAGTTATAAGCGAGTTAAATTCCGGCGAGTCACTTAGGTATCGCTGGAACGATAGATTGGTAAGTACCGCGCCGTGTCGGTTAGCCGGTTCGCGGTAAGAGTAAACTTTTTTCCTATCGTTCCTAGATGATTTTAAACGTTATATTCGTGGTAAACTGTGCATACGAAACCGTGTGTCGTGACGCCAGTTCTCTCGGACGCGTATTTACCGAGTTATAAGCGAGTTAACTTCCGGCGAGTCACTTAGGTATCGCTGGAACGATAGATTGCTAAGTACCGCGCCGTGTCGGTTAGCCGTTTCGCGGTAAGAGTAAACTTTTTTCCTATCGTTCCTAGATGATTTTAAACGTTATATTCGTGGTAAACTGTGCATACGAAACCGTGTGTCGTGACGCCAGTTCTCTCGGACGCGTATTTACCGAGTTATAAGCGAGTTAACTTTCGGCGAGTCACTTAGGTATCGCTGGAACGATAGTTTGCTAAGTACCGCGCCGTGTCGCTTAGCCGGTTCGCGGTAAGAGTAAACTTTTTTCCTATCGTTCCTAGATGATTTTAAACGTTATATTCGTGGTAAACTGTGCATACGAAACCGTGTGTCGTGACGCCAGTTCTCTCGGACGCGTATTTACCGAGTTATAAGCGAGTTAACTTCCGGCGAGTCACTTAGGTATCGCTGGAACGATAGATTGCTAAGTACCGCGCCGTGTCGGTTAGCCGGTTCGCGGTAAGAGTAAACTTTTTTCCTATCGTTCCTAGATGATTTTAAACGTTACATTCGTGGTAAACTGTGCATACGAAACCGTGTGTCGTGACGCCAGTTCTCTCGGACGCGTATTTACCGAGTTATAAGCGAGTTAACTTCCGGCGAGTCACTTAGGTATCGCTGGAACGATAGATTGGTAAGTACCGCGCCGTGTCGGTTAGCCGGTTCGCGGTAAGAGTAAACTTTTTTCCTATCGTTCCTAGATGATTTTAAACGTTATATTCGTGGTAAACTGTGCATACGAAACCGTGTGTCGTGACGCCAGTTCTCTCGGACGCGTATTTACCGAGTTATAAGCGAGTTAACTTCCGGCGAGTCACTTAGGTATCGCTGGAACGATAGATTGCTAAGTACCGCGCCGTGTCGGTTAGCCGTTTCGCGGTAAGAGTAAACTTTTTTCCTATCGTTCCTAGATGATTTTAAACGTTATATTCGTGGTAAACTGTGCATACGAAACCGTGTGTCGTGACGCCAATTCTCTCGGACGCGTATTTACCGAGTTATAAGCGAGTTAACTTCCGGCGAGTCACTTAGGTATCGCTGGAACGATAGATTGCTAAGTACCGCGCCGTGTCGGTTAGCCGGTTCGCGGTAAGAGTAAACTTTTTTCCTATCGTTCCTATATGATTTTAAACGTTATATTCGTGGTAAACTGTGCATACGAAACCGTGTGTCGTGACGCCAGTTCTCTCGGACCCGTATTTACCGAGTTATAAGCGTGTTAACTTCCGGCGAGTCACTTAGGTATCGCTGGAACGATAGATTGCTAAGTACCGAGCCGTGTCCGTTAGCCGTTTCGCGGTAAGAGTAAACTTTTTTCCTATCGTTCCTAGATGATTTTAAACGTTATATTCGTGGTAAACTGTGCATACGAAACCGTGTGTCGTGACGCCAATTCTCTCGGACGCGTATTTACCGAGTTATAAGCGAGTTAACTTTCGGCGAGTCACTTAGGTATCGCTGGAACGATAGTTTGCTAAGTACCGCGCCGTGTCGCTTAGCCGGTTCGCGGTAAGAGTAAACTTTTTTCCTATCGTTCCTAGATGATTTTAAACGTTATATTCGTGGTAAACTGTGCATACGAAACCGTGTGTCGTGACGCCAGTTCTCTCGGACGCGTATTTACCGAGTTATAAGCGAGTTAACTTCCGGCGAGTCACTTAGGTATCGCTGGAACGATAGATTGCTAAGTACCGCGCCGTGTCGGTTAGCCGGTTCGCGGTAAGAGTAAACTTTTTTCCTATCGTTCCTAGATGATTTTAAACGTTATATTCGTGGTAAACTGTGCATACGAAACCGTGTGTCGTGACGCCAGTTCTCTCGGACGCGTATTTACCGAGTTATAAGCGAGTTAACTTCCGGCGAGTCACTTAGGTATCGCTGGAACGATAGATTGCTAAGTACCGCGCCGTGTCGGTTAGCCGTTTCGCGGTAAGAGTAAACTTTTTTCCTATCGTTCCTAGATGATTTTAAACGTTATATTCGTGGTAAACTGTGCATACGAAACCGTGTGTCGTGACGCCAATTCTCTCGGACGCGTATTTACCGAGTTATAAGCGAGTTAACTTCCGGCGAGTCACTTAGGTATCGCTGGAACGATAGATTGCTAAGTACCGCGCCGTGTCGGTTAGCCGGTTCGCGGTAAGAGTAAACTTTTTTCCTATCGTTCCTAGATGATTTTAAACGTTATATTCGTGGTAAACTGTGCATACGAAACCGTGTGTCGTGACGCCAGTTCTCTCGGACGCGTATTTACCGAGTTATAAGCGAGTTAACTTCCGGCGAGTCACTTAGGTATCGCTGGAACGATAGATTGCTAAGTACCGCGCCGTGTCGGTTAGCCGGTTCGCGGTAAGAGTAAACTTTTTTCCTATCGTTCCTAGATGATTTTAAACGTTACATTCGTGGTAAACTGTGCATACGAAACCGTGTGTCGTGACGCCAGTTCTCTCGGACGCGTATTTACCGAGTTATAAGCGAGTTAACTTCCGGCGAGTCACTTAGGTATCGCTGGAACGATAGATTGCTAAGTACCGCGCCGTGTCGGTTAGCCGGTTCGCGGTAAGAGTAAACTTTTTTCCTATCGTTCCTAGATGATTTTAAACGTTATATTCGTGGTAAACTGTGCATACGAAACCGTGTGTCGTGACGCCAGTTCTCTCGGACGCGTATTTACCGAGTTATAAGCGAGTTAACTTCCGGCGAGTCACTTAGGTATCGCTGGAACGATAGATGCTAAGTACCGCGCCGTGTCGCTTAGCCGGTTCGCGGTAAGAGTAAACTTTTTTCCTATCGTTCCTAGATGATTTTAAACGTTACATTCGTGGTAAACTGTGCATACGAAAACGTGTGTCGTGACGCCAGTTCTCTCGGACGCGTATTTACCGAGTTATAAGCGAGTTAACTTCCGGCGAGTCACTTAGGTATCGCTGGAACGATAGATTGCTAAGTACCGCGCCGTGTCGGTTAGCCAGTTCGCGGTAAGAGTAAACTTTTTTCCTATCGTTCCTAGATGATTTTAAACGTTATATTCGTGGTAAACTGTGCATACGAAACCGTGTGTCGTGACGCCAGTTCTCTCGGACGCGTATTTACCGAGTTATAAGCGAGTTAACTTTCGGCGAGTCACTTAGGTATCGCTGGACCGATAGATTGCTAAGTACCGCGCCGTGTCGCTTAGCCGGTTCGCGGTAAGAGTAAACTTTTTTCCTATTGTTCCTAGATGAATTTAAACGTTATATTCGTGGTAAACTGTGCATACGAAACCGTGTGTCGTGACGCCAGTTCTCTCGGACGCGTATTTACCGAGTTATAAGCGAGTTAACTTCCGGCGAGTCACTTAGGTATCGCTGGAACGATAGATTGCTAAGTACCGCGCCGTGTCGGTTAGCCGGTTCGCGGTAAGAGTAAACTTTTTTCCTATCGTTCCTAGATGATTTTAAACGTTATATTCGTGGTAAACTGTGCATACGAAAAAGTGTGTCGTGACGCCAGTTCTCTCGGTCGCGTATTTACCGAGTTATAAGCGAGTTAACTTCCGGCGAGTCACTTAGGTATCGCTGGAACGATAGATTGCTAAGTACCGCGCCGTGTCGGTTAGCCGGTTCGCGGTAAGAGTAAACTTTTTTCCTATCGTTCCTAGATGATTTTAAACGTTACATTCGTGGTAAACTGTGCATACGAAACCGTGTGTCGTGACGCCAGTTCTCTCGGACGCGTATTTACCGAGTTATAAGCGAGTTAACTTCCGGCGAGTCACTTAGGTATCGCTGGAACGATAGATTGCTAAGTACCGCGCCGTGTCGGTTAGCCGGTTCGCGGTAAGAGTAAACTTTTTTCCTATCGTTCCTAGATGATTTTAAACGTTATATTCGTGGTAAACTGTGCATACGAAACCGTGTGTCGTGACGCCAGTTCTCTCGGACGCGTATTTACCGAGTTATAAGCGAGTTAACTTCCGGCGAGTCACTTAGGTATCGCTGGAACGATAGATGCTAAGTACCGCGCCGTGTCGCTTAGCCGGTTCGCGGTAAGAGTAAACTTTTTTCCTATCGTTCCTAGATGATTTTAAACGTTACATTCGTGGTAAACTGTGCATACGAAACCGTGTGTCGTGACGCCAGTTCTCTCGGACGCGTATTTACCGAGTTATAAGCGAGTTAACTTCCGGCGAGTCACTTAGGTATCGCTGGAACGATAGATTGCTAAGTACCGCGCCGTGTCGGTTAGCCAGTTCGCGGTAAGAGTAAACTTTTTTCCTATCGTTCCTAGATGATTTTAAACGTTATATTCGTGGTAAACTGTGCATACGAAACCGTGTGTCGTGACGCCAGTTCTCTCGGACGCGTATTTACCGAGTTATAAGCGAGTTAACTTCCGGCGAGTCACTTAGGTATCGCTGGAACGATAGATTGCTAAGTACCGCGCCGTGTCGGTTAGCCGGTTCGCGGTAAGAGTAAACTTTTTTCCTATCGTTCCTAGATGATTTTAAACGTTATATTCGTGGTAAACTGTGCATACGAAACCGTGTGTCGTGACGCCAGTTCTCTCGGACCCGTATTTACCGAGTTATAAGCGAGTTAACTTCCGGCGAGTCACTTAGGTATCGCTGGAACGATAGATTGCTAAGTACCGCGCCGTGTCGGTTAGCCGGTTCGCGGTAAGAGTAAACTTTTTTCCTATCGTTCCTAGATGATTTTAAACGTTATATTCGTGGTAAACTGTGCATACGAAAAAGTGTGTCGTGACGCCAGTTCTCTCGGTCGCGTATTTACCGAGTTATAAGCGAGTTAACTTCCGGCGAGTCACTTAGGTATCGCTGGAACGATAGATTGCTAAGTACCGCGCCGTGTCGGTTAGCCGGTTCGCGGTAAGAGTAAACTTTTTTCCTATCGTTCCTAGATGATTTTAAACGTTATATTCGTGGTAAACTGTGCATACGAAACCGTGTGTCGTGACGCCAGTTCTCTCGGACGCGTATTTACCGAGTTATAAGCGAGTTAACTTCCGGCGAGTCACTTAGGTATCGCTGGAACGATAGATTGCTAAGTACCGCGCCGTGTCGGTTAGCCGGTTCGCGGTAAGAGTAAACTTTTTTCCTATCGTTCCTATATGATTTTAAACGTTATATTCGTGGTAAACTGTGCATACGAATCCGTGTGTCGTGACGCCAGTTCTCTCGGACCCGTATTTACCGAGTTATAAGCGAGTTAACTTCCGGCGAGTCACTTAGGTATCGCTGGAACGATAGATTGCTAAGTACCGCGCCGTGTCGGTTAGCCGTTTCGCGGTAAGAGTACACTTTTTTCCTATCGTTCCTAGATGATTTTAAACGTTATATTCGTGGTAAACTGTGCATACGAAACCGTGTGTCGTGACGCCAATTCTCTCGGACGCGTATTTACCGAGTTATAAGCGAGTTAACTTGCGGCGAGTCACTTAGGTATCGCTGGAACGATAGATTGCTAAGTACCGCGCCGTGTCGGTTAGCCGGTTCGCGGTAAGAGTAAACTTTTTTCCTATCGTTCCTAGATGATTTTAAACGTTATATTCGTGGTAAACTGTGCATACGAAAAAGTGTGTCGTGACGCCAGTTCTCTCGGACGCGTATTTACCGAGTTATAAGCGAGTTAACTTCCGGCGAGTCACTTAGGTATCGCTGGAACGATAGATTGCTAAGTACCGCGCCGTGTCGGTTAGCCGGTTCGCGGTAAGAGTAAACTTTTTTCCTATCGTTCCTATATGATTTTAAACGTTATATTCGTGGTAAACTGTGCATACGAAACCGTGTGTCGTGACGCCAGTTCTCTCGGACCCGTATTTACCGAGTTATAAGCGAGTTAACTTCCGGCGAGTCACTTAGGTATCGCTGGAACGATAGATTGCTAAGTACCGCGCCGTGTCGGTTAGCCGGTTCGCGGTAAGAGTAAACTTTTTTCCTATCGTTCCTAGATGATTTTAAACGTTATATTCGTGGTAAACTGTGCATACGAAACCGTGTGTCGTGACGCCAGTTCTCTCGGACGCGTATTTACCGAGTTATAAGCGAGTTAACTTCCGGCGAGTCGCTTAGGTATCGCTGGAACGATAGATTGCTAAGTACCGCGCCGTGTCGGTTAGCCGGTTCGCGGTAAGAGTAAACTTTTTTCCTATCGTTCCTAGATGATTTTAAACGTTATATTCGTGGTAAACTGTGCATACGAAACCGTGTGTCGTGACGCCAGTTCTCTCGGACGCGTATTTACCGAGTTATAAGCGAGTTAACTTCCGGCGAGTCACTTAGGTATCGCTGGAACGATAGATTGCTAAGTACCGCGCCGTGTCGGTTAGCCGGTTCGCGGTAAGAGTAAACTTTTTTCCTATCGTTCCTAGATGATTTTAAACGTTATATTCGTGGTAAACTGTGCATACGAATCCGTGTGTCGTGACGCCAGTTCTCTCGGACCCGTATTTACCGAGTTATAAGCGAGTTAACTTCCGGCGAGTCACTTAGGTATCGCTGGAACGATAGATTGCTAAGTACCGCGCCGTGTCGGTTAGCCGGTTCGCGGTAAGAGTAAACTTTTTTCCTATCGTTCCTAGATGATTTTAAACGTTATATTCGTGGTAAACTGTGCATACGAAACCGTGTGTCGTGACGCCAGTTCTCTCGGACGCGTATTTACCGAGTTATAAGCGAGTTAACTTCCGGCGAGTCACTTAGGTATCGCTGGAACGATAGATTGCTAAGTACCGCGCCGTGTCGGTTAGCCGGTTCGCGGTAAGAGTAAACTTTTTTCCTATCGTTCCTAGATGATTTTAAACGTTATATTCGTGGTAAACTGTGCATACGAAAAAGTGTGTCGTGACGCCAGTTCTCTCGGACGCGTATTTACCGAGTTATAAGCGAGTTAACTTTCGGCGAGTCACTTAGGTATCGCTGGAACGATAGATTGCTAAGTACCGCGCCGTGTCGGTTAGCCGGTTCGCGGTAAGAGTAAACTTTTTTCCTATCGTTCCTAGATGATTTTAAACGTTACATTCGTGGTAAACTGTGCATACGAAACCGTGTGTCGTGACGCCAGTTCTCTCGGACGCGTATTTACCGAGTTATAAGCGAGTTAACTTCCGGCGAGTCACTTAGGTATCGCTGGAACGATAGATTGCTAAGTACCGCGCCGTGTCGGTTAGCCGGTTCGCGGTAAGAGTAAACTTTTTTCCTATCGTTCCTAGATGATTTTAAACGTTATATTCGTGGTAAACTGTGCATACGAAACCGTGTGTCGTGACGCCAGTTCTCTCGGACGCGTATTTACCGAGTTATAAGCGAGTTAACTTCCGGCGAGTCACTTAGGTATCGCTGGAACGATAGATTGCTAAGTACCGCGAAGTGTCGCTTAGCCGGTTCGCGGTAAGAGTAAACTTTTTTCCTATAGTTCCTAGATGATTTTAAACGTTACATTCGTGGTAAACTGTGCATACGAAACCGTGTGTCGTGACGCCAGTTCTCTCGGACGCGTATTTACCGAGTTATAAGCGAGTTAACTTCCGGCGAGTCACTTAGGTATCGCTGGAACGATAGATTGCTAAGTACCGCGCCGTGTCGGTTAGCCGGTTCGCGGTAAGAGTAAACTTTTTTCCTATCGTTCCTAGATGATTTTAAACGTTATATTCGTGGTAAACTGTGCATACGAAACCGTGTGTCGTGACGCCAGTTCTCTCGGACGCGTATTTACCGAGTTATAAGCGAGTTAACTTCCGGCGAGTCACTTAGGTATCGCTGGAACGATAGATTGCTAAGTACCGCGCCGTGTCGCTTAGCCGGTTCGCGGTAAGAGTAAACTTTTTTCCTATCGTTCCTAGATGATTTTAAACGTTATATTCGTGGTAAACTGTGCATACGAAACCGTGTGTCGTGACGCCAGTTCTCTCGGACGCGTATTTACCGAGTTATAAGCGAGTTAACTTCCGGCGAGTCACTTAGGTATCGCTGGAACGATAGATTGCTAAGTACCGCGCCGTGTCGGTTAGCCGGTTCGCGGTAAGAGTAAACTTTTTTCCTATCGTTCCTATATGATTTTAAACGTTATATTCGTGGTAAACTGTGCATACGAAACCGTGTGTCGTGACGCCAGTTCTCTCGGACCCGTATTTACCGAGTTATAAGCGAGTTAACTTCCGGCGAGTCACTTAGGTATCGCTGGAACGATAGATTGCTAAGTACCGCGCCGTGTCGGTTAGCCGGTTCGCGGTAAGAGTAAACTTTTTTCCTATCGTTCCTAGATGATTTTAAACGTTATATTCGTGGTAAACTGTGCATACGAAAAAGTGTGTCGTGACGCCAGTTCTCTCGGACGCGTATTTACCGAGTTATAAGCGAGTTAACTTTCGGCGAGTCACTTAGGTATCGCTGGAACGATAGATTGCTAAGTACCGCGCCGTGTCGGTTAGCCGGTTCGCGGTAAGAGTAAACTTTTTTCCTATCGTTCCTAGATGATTTTAAACGTTACATTCGTGGTAACCTGTGCATACGAAACCGTGTGTCGTGACGCCAGTTCTCTCGGACGCGTATTTACCGAGTTATAAGCGAGTTAACTTCCGGCGAGTCACTTAGGTATCGCTGGAACGATAGATTGCTAAGTACCGCGCCGTGTCGGTTAGCCGGTTCGCGGTAAGAGTAAACTTTTTTCCTATCGTTCCTAGATGATTTTAAACGTTATATTCGTGGTAAACTGTGCATACGAAACCGTGTGTCGTGACGCCAGTTCTCTCGGACGCGTATTTACCGAGTTATAAGCGAGTTAACTTCCGGCGAGTCACTTAGGTATCGCTGGAACGATAGATTGCTAAGTACCGCGAAGTGTCGCTTAGCCGGTTCGCGGTAAGAGTAAACTTTTTTCCTATCGTTCCTAGATGATTTTAAACGTTACATTCGTGGTAAACTGTGCATACGAAACCGTGTGTCGTGACGCCAGTTCTCTCGGACGCGTATTTACCGAGTTATAAGCGAGTTAACTTCCGGCGAGTCACTTAGGTATCGCTGGAACGATAGATTGCTAAGTACCGCGCCGTGTCGGTTAGCCGGTTCGCGGTAAGAGTAAACTTTTTTCCTATCGTTCCTAGATGATTTTAAACGTTATATTCGTGGTAAACTGTGCATACGAAACCGTGTGTCGTGACGCCAGTTCTCTCGGACGCGTATTTACCGAGTTATAAGCGAGTTAACTTCCGGCGAGTCACTTAGGTATCGCTGGAACGATAGATTGCTAAGTACCGCGCCGTGTCGCTGAGCCGGTTCGCGGTAAGAGTAAACTTTTTTCCTATCGTTCCTAGATGATTTTAAACGTTATATTCGTGGTAAACTGTGCATACGAAACCGTGTGTCGTGACGCCAGTTCTCTCGGACGCGTATTTACCGAGTTATAAGCGAGTTAACTTCCGGCGAGTCACTTAGGTATCGCTGGAACGATAGATTGCTAAGTACCGCGCCGTGTCGGTTAGCCGGTTCGCGGTAAGAGTAAACTTTTTTCCTATCGTTCCTATATGATTTTAAACGTTATATTCGTGGTAAACTGTGCATACGAAACCGTGTGTCGTGACGCCAGTTCTCTCGGACCCGTATTTACCGAGTTATAAGCGAGTTAACTTCCGGCGAGTCACTTAGGTATCGCTGGAACGATAGATTGCTAAGTACCGCGCCGTGTCGGTTAGCCGTTTCGCGGTAAGAGTAAACTTTTTTCCTATCGTTCCTAGATGATTTTAAACGTTATATTCGTGGTAAACTGTGCATACGAAACCGTGTGTCGTGACGCCAATTCTCTCGGACGCGTATTTACCGAGTTATTAGCGAGTTAACTTCCGGCGAGTCACTTAGGTATAACTGGAACAATAGATTGCTAAGTACCGCGCCGTGTCGGTTAGCCGGTTCGCGGTAAGAGTAAACTTTTTTCCTATCGTTCCTAGATGATTTTAAACGTTATATTCGTGGTAAACTGTGCATACGAAAAAGTGTGTCGTGACGCCAGTTCTCTCGGACGCGTATTTACCGAGTTATAAGCGAGTTAACTTCCGGCGAGTCACTTAGGTATCGCTGGAACGATAGATTGCTAAGTACCGCGCCGTGTCGGTTAGCCGGTTCGCGGTAAGAGTAAACTTTTTTCCTATCGTTCTTAGATGATTTTAAACGTTATATTCGTGGTAAACTGCGCATCCGAAACCGTGTGTCGTGACGCCAGTTCTCTCGGACGCTTATTTACCGAGTTATAAGCGAGTTAACTTCCGGCGAGTCACTTAGGTATCGCTGGAACGATAGATTGCTAAGTACCGCGCCGTGTCGGTTAGCCGGTTCGCGGTAAGAGTAAACTTTTTTCCTATCGTTCCTAGATGATTTTAAACGTTACATTCGTGGTAAACTGTGCATACGAAACCGTGTGTCGTGACGCCAGTTCTCTCGGACGCGTATTTACCGAGTTATAAGCGAGTTAACTTCCGGCGAGTCACTTAGGTATCGCTGGAACGATAGATTGCTAAGTACCGCGCCGTGTCGGTTAGCCGGTTCGCGGTAAGAGTAAACTTTTTTCCTATCGTTCCTAGATGATTTTAAACGTTATATTCGTGGTAAACTGTGCATACGAAACCGTGTGTCGTGACGCCAGTTCTCTCGGACGCGTATTTACCGAGTTATAAGCGAGTTAACTTCCGGCGAGTCACTTAGGTATCGCTGGAACGATAGATTGCTAAGTACCGCGAACTGTCGCTTAGCCGGTTCGCGGTAAGAGTAAACTTTTTTCCTATCGTTCCTAGATGATTTTAAACGTTACATTCGTGGTAAACTGTGCATACGAAACCGTGTGTCGTGACGCCAGTTCTCTCGGACGCGTATTTACCGAGTTATAAGCGAGTTAACTTCCGGCGAGTCACTTAGGTATCGCTGGAACGATAGATTGCTAAGTACCGCGCCGTGTCGGTTAGCCGGTTCGCGGTAAGAGTAAACTTTTTTCCTATCGTTCCTAGATGATTTTAAACGTTATATTCGTGGTAAACTGTGCATACGAAACCGTGTGTCGTGACGCCAGTTCTCTCGGACGCGTATTTACCGAGTTATAAGCGAGTTAACTTCCGGCGAGTCACTTAGGTATCGCTGGAACGATAGATTGCTAAGTACCGCGCCGTGTCGCTTAGCCGGTTCGCGGTAAGAGTAAACTTTTTTCCTATCGTTCCTAGATGATTTTAAACGTTATATTCGTGGTAAACTGTGCATACGAAACCGTGTGTCGTGACGCCAGTTCTCTCGGACGCGTATTTACCGAGTTATAAGCGAGTTAACTTCCGGCGAGTCACTTAGGTATCGCTGGAACGATAGATTGCTAAGTACCGCGCCGTGTCGGTTAGCCGGTTCGCGGTAAGAGTAAACTTTTTTCCTATCGTTCCTATATGATTTTAAACGTTATATTCGTGGTAAACTGTGCATACGAAACCGTGTGTCGTGACGCCAGTTCTCTCGGACCCGTATTTACCGAGTTATAAGCGAGTTAACTTCCGGCGAGTCACTTAGGTATCGCTGGAACGATAGATTGCTAAGTACCGCGCCGTGTCGGTTAGCCGTTTCGCGGTAAGAGTAAACTTTTTTCCTATCGTTCCTAGATGATTTTAAACGTTATATTCGTGGTAAACTGTGCATACGAAACCGTGTGTCGTGACGCCAATTCTCTCGGACGCGTATTTACCGAGTTATTAGCGAGTTAACTTCCGGCGAGTCACTTAGGTATAAATGGAACAATAGATTGCTAAGTACCGCGCCGTGTCGGTTAGCCGGTTCGCGGTAAGAGTAAACTTTTTTCCTATCGTTCCTAGATGATTTTAAACGTTATATTCGTGGTAAACTGTGCATACGAAAAAGTGTGTCGTGACGCCAGTTCTCTCGGACGCGTATTTACCGAGTTATAAGCGAGTTAACTTCCGGCGAGTCACTTAGGTATCGCTGGAACGATAGATTGCTAAGTACCGCGCCGTGTCGGTTAGCCGGTTCGCGGTAAGAGTAAACTTTTTTCCTATCGTTCTTAGATGATTTTAAACGTTATATTCGTGGTAAACTGCGCATCCGAAACCGTGTGTCGTGACGCCAGTTCTCTCGGACGCGTATTTACCGAGTTATAAGCGAGTTAACTTCCGGCGAGTCACTTAGGTATCGCTGGAACGATAGATTGCTAAGTACCGCGCCGTGTCGGTTAGCCGGTTCGCGGTAAGAGTAAACTTTTTTCCTATCGTTCCTAGATGATTTTAAACGTTATATTCGTGGTAAACTGTGCATACGAAAAAGTGTGACGTGACGCCAGTTCTCTCGGACGCGTATTTACCGAGTTATAAGCGAGTTAACTTTCGGCGAGTCACTTAGGTATCGCTGGAACGATAGATTGCTAAGTACCGCGCCGTGTCGCTTAGCCGGTTCGCGGTAAGAGTAAACTTTTTTCCTATCGTTCCTAGATGATTTTAAACGTTATATTCGTGGTAAACTGTGCATACGAAACCGTGTGTCGTGACGCCAGTTCTCTCGGACGCGTATTTACCGAGTTATAAGCGAGTTAACTTCCGGCGAGTCACTTAGGTATCGCTGGAACGATAGATTGCTAAGTACCGCGCCGTGTCGGTTAGCCGGTTCGCAGTAAGAGTAAACTTTTTTCCTATCGTTCTTAGATGATTTTAAACGTTATATTCGTGGTAAACTGTGCATACGAAACCGTGTGTCGTGACGCCAGTTCTCTCGGACGCGTATTTACCGAGTTATAAGCGAGTTAACTTCCGGCGATTCGCTTAGGTATCGCTGGAACGATAGATTGCTAAGTACCGCGCCGTGTCGGTTAGCCGGTTCGCGGTAAGAGTAAACTTTTTTCCTATCGTTCCTATATGATTTTAAACGTTATATTCGTGGTAAACTGTGCATACGAAACCGTGTGTCGTGACGCCAGTTCTCTCGGACGCGTATTTACCGAGTTATAAGCGAGTTAACTTCCGGCGAGTCGCTTAGGTATCGCTGGAACGATAGATTGCTAAGTACCGCGCCGTGTCGGTTAGCCGGTTCGCGGTAAGAGTAAACTTTTTTCCTATCGTTCCTATATGATTTTAAACGTTATATTCGTGGTAAACTGTGCATACGAAACCGTGTGTCGTGACGCCAGTTCTCTCGGACCCGTATTTACCGAGTTATAAGCGAGTTAACTTCCGGCGAGTCACTTAGGTATCGCTGGAACGATAGATTGCTAAGTACCGCGCCGTGTCGGTTAGCCGTTTCGCGGTAAGAGTAAACTTTTTTCCTATCGTTCCTAGATGATTTTAAACGTTATATTCGTGGTAAACTGTGCATACGAAACCGTGTGTCGTGACGCCAATTCTCTCGGACGCGTATTTACCGAGTTATAAGCGAGTTAACTTCCGGCGAGTCACTTAGGTATCGCTGGAACGATAGATTGCTAAGTACCGCGCCGTGTCGGTTAGCCGGTTCGCGGTAAGAGTAAACTTTTTTCCTATCGTTCCTAGATGATTTTAAACGTTATATTCGTGGTAAACTGTGCATACGAAACCGTGTGTCGTGACGCCAGTTCTCTCGGACGCGTATTTACCGAGTTATAAGCGAGTTAACTTCCGGCGAGTCACTTAGGTATCGCTGGAACGATAGATTGCTAAGTACCGCGCCGTGTCGGTTAGCCGGTTCGCGGTAAGAGTAAACTTTTTTCCTATCGTTCCTAGATGATTTTAAACGTTACATTCGTGGTAAACTGTGCATACGAAACCGTGTGTCGTGACGCCAGTTCTCTCGGACGTGTATTTACCGAGTTATAAGCGAGTTAACTTCCGGCGAGTCACTTAGGTATCGCTGGAACGATAGATTGCTAAGTACCGCGCCGTGTCGGTTAGCCGGTTCGCGGTAAGAGTAAACTTTTTTCCTATCGTTCCTAGATGATTTTAAACGTTATATTCGTGGTAAACTGTGCATACGAAACCGTGTGTCGTGACGCCAGTTCTCTCGGACGCGTATTTACCGAGTTATAAGCGAGTTAACTTCCGGCGAGTCACTTAGGTATCGCTGGAACGATAGATGCTAAGTACCGCGCCGTGTCGCTTAGCCGGTTCGCGGTAAGAGTAAACTTTTTTCCTATCGTTCCTAGATGATTTTAAACGTTACATTCGTGGTAAACTGTGCATACGAAACCGTGTGTCGTGACGCCAGTTCTCTCGGACGCGTATTTACCGAGTTATAAGCGAGTTAACTTCCGGCGAGTCACTTAGGTATCGCTGGAACGATAGATTGCTAAGTACCGCGCCGTGTCGGTTAGCCAGTTCGCGGTAAGAGTAAACTTTTTTCCTATCGTTCCTAGATGATTTTAAACGTTATATTCGTGGTAAACTGTGCATACGAAACCGTGTGTCGTGACGCCAGTTCTCTCGGACGCGTATTTACCGAGTTATAAGCGAGTTAACTTCCGGCGAGTCACTTAGGTATCGCTGGAACGATAGATTGCTAAGTACCGCGCCGTGTCGGTTAGCCGGTTCGCGGTAAGAGTAAACTTTTTTCCTATCGTTCCTAGATGATTTTAAACGTTATATTCGTGGTAAACTGTGCATACGAAAACGTGTGTCGTGACGCCAGTTCTCTCGGACGCGTATTTACTGAGTTATAAGCGAGTTAACTTCCGGCGAGTCACTTAGGTATCGCTGGAACGATAGATTGCTAAGTACCGCGCCGTGTCGGTTAGCCGGTTCGCGGTAAGAGTAAACTTTTTTCCTATCGTTCCTAGATGATTTTAAACGTTATATTCGTGGTAAACTGTGCATACGAAACCGTGTGTCGTGACGCCAGTTCTCTCGGACCCGTATTTACCGAGTTATAAGCGAGTTAACTTCCGGCGAGTCACTTAGGTATCGCTGGAACGATAGATTGCTAAGTACCGCGCCGTGTCGGTTAGCCGTTTCGCGGTAAGAGTAAACTTTTTTCCTATCGTTCCTAGATGATTTTAAACGTTATATTCGTGGTAAACTGTGCATACGAAACCGTGTGTCGTGACGCCAATTCTCTCGGACGCGTATTTACCGAGTTATAAGCGAGTTAACTTCCGGCGAGTCACTTAGGTATCGCTGGAACGATAGATTGCTAAGTACCGCGCCGTGTCGGTTAGCCGGTTCGCGGTAAGAGTAAACTTTTTTCCTATCGTTCCTAGATGATTTTAAACGTTATATTCGTGGTAAACTGTGCATACGAAAAAGTGTGTCGTGACGCCAGTTCTCTCGGACGCGTATTTACCGAGTTATAAGCGAGTTAACTTTCGGCGAGTCACTTAGGTATCGCTGGAACGATAGATTGCTAAGTACCGCGCCGTGTCGCTTAGCCGGTTCGCGGTAAGAGTAAACTTTTTTCCTATCGTTCATAGATGAATTTAAACGTTATATTCGTGGTAAACTGTGCATACGAAACCGTGTGTCGTGACGCCAGTTCTCTCGGACGCGTATTTACCGAGTTATAAGCGAGTTAACTTCCGGCGAGTCACTTAGGTATCGCTGGAACGATAGATTGCTAAGTACCGCGCCGTGTCGGTTAGCCGGTTCGCGGTAAGAGTAAACTTTTTTCCTATCGTTCTTAGATGATTTTAAACGTTATATTCGTGGTAAACTGTGCATCCGAAACCGTGTGTCGTGACGCCAGTTCTCTCGGACGCGTATTTACCGAGTTATAAGCGAGTTAACTTCCGGCGAGTCACTTAGGTATCGCTGGAACGATAGATTGCTACGTACCGCGCCGTGTCGCTTAGCCGGTTCGCGGTAAGAGTAAACTTTTTTCCTATCGTTCCTAGATGAATTTAAACGTTATATTCGTGGTAAACTGTGCATACGAAACCGTGTGTCGTGACGCCAGTTCTCTCGGACGCGTATTTACCGAGTTATAAGCGAGTTAACTTCCGGCGAGTCACTTAGGTATCGCTGGAACGATAGATTGCTAAGTACCGCGCCGTGTCGGTTAGCCGGTTCGCGGTAAGAGTAAACTTTTTTCCTATCGTTCTTAGATGATTTTAAACGTTATATTCGTGGTAAACTGTGCATCCGAAACCGTGTGTCGTGACGCCAGTTCTCTCGGACGCGTATTTACCGAGTTATAAGCGAGTTAACTTCCGGCGAGTCACTTAGGTATCGCTGGAACGATAGATTGCTAAGTACCGCGCCGTGTCGCTTAGCCGGTTCGCGGTAAGAGTAAACTTTTTTCCTATCGTTCCTAGATGATTTTAAACGTTATATTCGTGGTAAACTGTGCATACGAAACCGTGTGTCGTGACGCCAGTTCTCTCGGACGCGTATTTACCGAGTTATAAGCGAGTTAACTTCCGGCGAGTCACTTAGGTATCGCTGGAACGATAGATTGCTAAGTACCGCGCCGTGTCGGTTAGCCGGTTCGCGGTAAGAGTAAACTTTTTTCCTATCGTTCTTAGATGATTTTAAACGTTATATTCGTGGTAAACTGTGCATACGAAACCGTGTGTCGTGACGCCAGTTCTCTCGGACGCGTATTTACCGAGTTATAAGCGAGTTAACTTCCGGCGAGTCACTTAGGTATCGCTGGAACGATAGATTGCTAAGTACCGCGCCGTGTCGGTTAGCCGGTTCGCGGTAAGAGTAAACTTTTTTCCTATCGTTCCTAGATGATTTTAAACGTTATATTCGTGGTAAACTGTGCATACGAAAAAGTGTGTCGTGACGCCAGTTCTCTCCGACGCGTATTTACCGAGTTATAAGCGAGTTAACTTTCAGCGAGTCACTTAGGTATCGCTGGAACGATAGATTGCTAAGTACCGCGCCGTGTCGCTTAGCCGGTTCGCGGTAAGAGTAAACTTTTTTCCTATCGTTCCTATATGATTTTAAACGTTATATTCGTGGTAAACTGTGCATACGAAACCGTGTGTCGTGACGCCAGTTCTCTCGGACGCGTATTTACCGAGTTATAAGCGAGTTAACTTCCGGCGAGTCACTTAGGTATCGCTGGAACGATAGATTGCTAAGTACCGCGCCGTGTCGGTTAGCCGTTTCGCGGTAAGAGTAAACTTTTTTCCTATCGTTCCTAGATGATTTTAAACGTTATATTCGTGGTAAACTGTGCATACGAAAAAGTGTGTCGTGACGCCAGTTCTCTCGGACGCGTATTTACCGAGTTATAAGCGAGTTAACTTCCGGCGAGTCACTTAGGTATCGCTGGAACGATAGATTGCTAAGTACCGCGCCGTGTCGGTTAGCCGGTTCGCGGTAAGAGTAAACTTTTTTCGTATCGTTCTTAGATGATTTTAAACGTTATATTCGTGGTAAACTGTGCATACGAAACCGTGTGTCGTGACGCCAGTTCTCTCGGACGCGTATTTACCGAGTTATAAGCGAGTTAACTTCCGGCGAGTCGCGTAGGTATCGCTGGAACGATAGATTGCTAAGTACCGCGCCGTGTCGGTTAGCCGGTTCGCGGTAAGAGTAAACTTTTTTCCTATCGTTCCTAGATGATTTTAAACGTTATATTCGTGGTAAACTGTGCATACGAAAAAGTGTGTCGTGACGCCAGTTCTCTCGGACGCGTATTTACCGAGTTATAAGCGAGTTAACTTTCGGCGAGTCACTTAGGTATCGCTGGAACGATAGATTGCTAAGTACCGCGCCGTGTCGCTTAGCCGGTTCGCGGTAAGAGTAAACTTTTTTCCTATCGTTCCTAGATGATTTTAAACGTTATATTCGTGGTAAACTGTGCATCCGAAACCGTGTGTCGTGACGCCAGTTCTCTCGGACGCGTATTTACCGAGTTATAAGCGAGTTAACTTCCGGCGAGTCACTTAGGTATCGCTGGAACGATAGATTGCTAAGTACCGCGCCGTGTCGGTTAGCCGGTTCGCGGTAAGAGTAAACTTTTTTCCTATCGTTCCTAGATGATTTTAAACGTTATATTCGTGGTAAACTGTGCATCCGAAACCGTGTGTCGTGACGCCAGTTCTCTCGGACGCGTATTTACCGAGTTATAAGCGAGGTAACTTCCGGCGAGTCACTTAGGTATCGCTGGAACGATAGATTGCTAAGTACCGCGCCGTGTCGCTTAGCCGGTTCGCGGTAAGAGTAAACTTTTTTCCTATCGTTCCTAGATGATTTTAAACGTTATATTCGTGGTAAACTGTGCATACGAAACCGTGTGTCGTGACGCCAGTTCTCTCGGACGCGTATTTACCGAGTTATAAGCGAGTTAACTTCCGGCGAGTCACTTAGGTATCGCTGGAACGATAGATTGCTAAGTACCGCGCCGTGTCGGTTAGCCGGTTCGCGGTAAGAGTAAACTTTTTTCCTATCGTTCTTAGATGATTTTAAACGTTATATTCGTGGTAAACTGTGCATACGAAACCGTGTGTCGTGACGCCAGTTCTCTCGGACGCGTATTTACCGAGTTATAAGCGAGTTAACTTCCGGCGAGTCACTTAGGTATCGCTGGAACGATAGATTGCTAAGTACCGCGCCGTGTCGGTTAGCCGGTTCGCGGTAAGAGTAAACTTTTTTCCTATCGTTCCTAGATGATTTTAAACGTTATATTCGTGGTAAACTGTGCATACGAAAAAGTGTGTCGTGACGCCAGTTCTCTCCGACGCGTATTTACCGAGTTATAAGCGAGTTAACTTTCAGCGAGTCACTTAGGTATCGCTGGAACGATAGATTGCTAAGTACCGCGCCGTGTCGCTTAGCCGGTTCGCGGTAAGAGTAAACTTTTTTCCTATCGTTCCTATATGATTTTAAACGTTATATTCGTGGTAAACTGTGCATACGAAACCGTGTGTCGTGACGCCAGTTCTCTCGGACGCGTATTTACCGAGTTATAAGCGAGTTAACTTCCGGCGAGTCACTTAGGTATCGCTGGAACGATAGATTGCTAAGTACCGCGCCGTGTCGGTTAGCCGTTTCGCGGTAAGAGTAAACTTTTTTCCTATCGTTCCTAGATGATTTTAAACGTTATATTCGTGGTAAACTGTGCATACGAAAAAGTGTGTCGTGACGCCAGTTCTCTCGGACGCGTATTTACCGAGTTATAAGCGAGTTAACTTCCGGCGAGTCACTTAGGTATCGCTGGAACGATAGATTGCTAAGTACCGCGCCGTGTCGGTTAGCCGGTTCGCGGTAAGAGTAAACTTTTTTCGTATCGTTCTTAGATGATTTTAAACGTTATATTCGTGGTAAACTGTGCATACGAAACCGTGTGTCGTGACGCCAGTTCTCTCGGACGCGTATTTACCGAGTTATAAGCGAGTTAACTTCCGGCGAGTCACGTAGGTATCGCTGGAACGATAGATTGCTAAGTACCGCGCCGTGTCGGTTAGCCGGTTCGCGGTAAGAGTAAACTTTTTTCCTATCGTTCCTAGATGATTTTAAACGTTATATTCGTGGTAAACTGTGCATACGAAAAAGTGTGTCGTGACGCCAGTTCTCTCGGACGCGTATTTACCGAGTTATAAGCGAGTTAACTTTCGGCGAGTCACTTAGGTATCGCTGGAACGATAGATTGCTAAGTACCGCGCCGTGTCGCTTAGCCGGTTCGCGGTAAGAGTAAACTTTTTTCCTATCGTTCCTAGATGATTTTAAACGTTATATTCGTGGTAAACTGTGCATACGAAACCGTGTGTCGTGACGCCAGTTCTCTCGGACGCGTATTTACCGAGTTATAAGCGAGTTAACTTCCGGCGAGTCACTTAGGTATCGCTGGAACGATAGATTGCTAAGTACCGCGCCGTGTCGGTTAGCCGGTTCGCGGTAAGAGTAAACTTTTTTCCTATCGTTCCTAGATGATTTTAAACGTTATATTCGTGGTAAACTGTGCATACGAAACACTGTGTCGTGACGCCAATTCTCTCGGACGCGTATTTACCGAGTTATAAGCGAGTTAACTTCCGGCGAGTCACTTAGGTATCGCTGGAACGATAGATTGCTAAGTACCGCGCCGTGTCGGTTAGCCGGTTCGCGGTAAGAGTAAACTTTTTTCGTATCGTTCTTAGATGATTTTAAACGTTATATTCGTGGTAAACTGTGCATCCGAAAACGTGTGTCGTGACGCCAGTTCTCTCGGACGCGTATTTACCGAGTTATAAGCGAGTTAACTTCCGGCGAGTCACTTAGGTATCGCTGGAACGATAGATTGCTAAGTACCGCGCCGTGTCGCTTAGCCGGTTCGCGGTAAGAGTAAACTTTTTTCCTATCGTTCCTAGATGATTTTAAACGTTATATTCGTGGTAAACTGTGCATACGAAACCGTGTGTCGTGACGCCAGTTCTCTCGGACGCGTATTTACCGAGTTATAAGCGAGTTAACTTCCGGCGAGTCACTTAGGTATCGCTGGAACGATAGATTGCTAAGTACCGCGCCGTGTCGGTTAGCCGGTTCGCGGTAAGAGTAAACTTTTTTCCTATCGTTCCTAGATGATTTTAAACGTTATATTCGTGGTAAACTGTGCATACGAAACACTGTGTCGTGACGTCAATTCTCTCGGACGCGTATTTACCGAGTTATAAGCGAGTTAACTTCCGGCGAGTCACTTAGGTATCGCTGGAACGATAGATTGCTAAGTACCGCGCCGTGTCGGTTAGCCGGTTCGCGGTAAGAGTAAACTTTTTTCCTATCGTTCCTAGATGATTTTAAACGTTATATTCGTGGTAAACTGTGCATACGAAACACTGTGTCGTGACGCCAATTCTCTCGGACGCGTATTTACCGAGTTATAAGCGAGTTAACTTCCGGCGAGTCACTTAGGTATCGCTGGAACGATAGATTGCTAAGTACCGCGCCGTGTCGGTTAGCCGGTTCGCGGTAAGAGTAAACTTTTTTCCTATCGTTCCTAGATGATTTTAAACGTTATATTCGTGGTAAACTGTGCATACGAAACCGTGTGTCGTGACGCCAGTTCTCTCGGACGCGTATTTACCGAGTTATAAGCGAGTTAACTTCCGGCGAGTCACTTAGGTATCGCTGGAACGATAGATTGCTAAGTACCGCGCCGTGTCGGTTAGCCGGTTCGCGGTAAGAGTAAACTTTTTTCCTATCGTTCCTAGATGATTTTAAACGTTATATTCGTGGTAAACTGTGCATACGAAACCGTGTGTCGTGACGCCAGTTCTCTCGGACGCGTATTTACCGAGTTATAAGCGAGTTAAATTCCGGCGAGTCACTTAGGTATCGCTGGAACGATAGATTGGTAAGTACCGCGCCGTGTCGGTTAGCCGGTTCGCGGTAAGAGTAAACTTTTTTCCTATCGTTCCTAGATGATTTTAAACGTTATATTCGTGGTAAACTGTGCATACGAAACCGTGTGTCGTGACGCCAGTTCTCTCGGACGCGTATTTACCGAGTTATAAGCGAGTTAACTTCCGGCGAGTCACTTAGGTATCGCTGGAACGATAGATTGCTAAGTACCGCGCCGTGTCGGTTAGCCGTTTCGCGGTAAGAGTAAACTTTTTTCCTATCGTTCCTAGATGATTTTAAACGTTATATTCGTGGTAAACTGTGCATACGAAACCGTGTGTCGTGACGCCAGTTCTCTCGGACGCGTATTTACCGAGTTATAAGCGAGTTAACTTTCGGCGAGTCACTTAGGTATCGCTGGAACGATAGTTTGCTAAGTACCGCGCCGTGTCGGTTAGCCGGTTCGCGGTAAGAGTAAACTTTTTTCCTATCGTTCCTAGATGATTTTAAACGTTATATTCGTGGTAAACTGTGCATACGAAAAAGAGTGTCGTGACGCCAGTTCTCTCCGACGCGTATTTACCGAGTTATAAGCGAGTTAACTTTCAGCGAGTCACTTAGGTATCGCTGGAACGATAGATTGCTAAGTACCGCGCCGTGTCGCTTAGCCGGTTCGCGGTAAGAGTAAACTTTTTTCCTATCGTTCCTATATGATTTTAAACGTTATATTCGTGGTAAACTGTGCATACGAAACCGTGTGTCGTGACGCCAGTTCTCTCGGACGCGTATTTACCGAGTTATAAGCGAGTTAGCTTCCGGCGAGTCACTTAGGTATCGCTGGAACGATAGATTGCTAAGTACCGCGCCGTGTCGGTTAGCCGGTTCGCGGTAAGAGTAAACTTTTTTCCTATCGTTCTTAGATGATTTTAAACGTTATATTCGTGGTAAACTGCGCATCCGCAACCGTGTGTCGTGACGCCAGTTCTCTCGGACGCGTATTTACCGAGTTATAAGCGAGTTAACTTCCGGCGAGTCACTTAGGTATCGCTGGAACGATAGATTGCTAAGTACCGCGCCGTGTCGGTTAGCCGGTTCGCGGTAAGAGTAAACTTTTTTCCTATCGTTCCTAGATGATTTTAAACGTTATATTCGTGGTAAACTGTGCATACGAAAAAGTGTGACGTGACGCCAGTTCTCTCGGACGCGTATTTACAGAGATATAAGCGAGTTAACTTCCGGCGAGTCACTTAGGTATCGCTGGAACGATAGATTGCTAAGTACCGCGCCGTGTCGCTTAGCCGGTTCGCGGTAAGAGTAAACTTTTTTCCTATCGTTCCTAGATGATTTTAAACGTTATATTCGTGGTAAACTGTGCATACGAAACCGTGTGTCGTGACGCCAGTTCTCTCGGACGCGTATTTACCGAGTTATAAGCGAGTTAACTTCCGGCGAGTCACTTAGGTATCGCTGGAACGATAGATTGCTAAGTACCGCGCCGTGTCGGTTAGCCGGTTCGCAGTAAGAGTAAACTTTTTTCCTATCGTTCTTAGATGATTTTAAACGTTATATTCGTGGTAAACTGTGCATACGAAACCGTGTGTCGTGACGCCAGTTCTCTCGGACGCGTATTTACCGAGTTATAAGCGAGTTAACTTCCGGCGAGTCACTTAGGTATCGCTGGAACGATAGATTGCTAAGTACCGCGCCGTGTCGGTTAGCCGGTTCGCGGTAAGAGTAAACTTTTTTCCTATCGTTCTTAGATGATTTTAAACGTTATATTCGTGGTAAACTGCGCATCCGAAACCGTGTGTCGTGACGCCAGTTCTCTCGGACGCGTATTTACCGAGTTATAAGCGAGTTAACTTCCGGCGAGTCACTTAGGTATCGCTGGAACGATAGATTGCTAAGTACCGCGCCGTGTCGGTTAGCCGGTTCGCGGTAAGAGTAAACTTTTTTCCTATCGTTCCTAGATGATTTTAAACGTTATATTCGTGGTAAACTGTGCATACGAAAAAGTGTGACGTGACGCCAGTTCTCTCGGACGCGTATTTACCGAGTTATAAGCGAGTTAACTTTCGGCGAGTCACTTAGGTATCGCTGGAACGATAGATTGCTAAGTACCGCGCCGTGTCGCTTAGCCGGTTCGCGGTAAGAGTAAACTTTTTTCCTATCGTTCCTAGATGATTTTAAACGTTATATTCGTGGTAAACTGTGCATACGAAACCGTGTGTCGTGACGCCAGTTCTCTCGGACGCGTATTTACCGAGTTATAAGCGAGTTAACTTCCGGCGAGTCACTTAGGTATCGCTGGAACGATAGATTGCTAAGTACCGCGCCGTGTCGGTTAGCCGGTTCGCAGTAAGAGTAAACTTTTTTCCTATCGTTCTTAGATGATTTTAAACGTTATATTCGTGGTAAACTGTGCATACGAAACCGTGTGTCGTGACGCCAGTTCTCTCGGACGCGTATTTACCGAGTTATAAGCGAGTTAACTTCCGGCGAGTCACTTAGGTATCGCTGGAACGATAGATTGCTAAGTACCGCGCCGTGTCGGTTAGCCGGTTCGCGGTAAGAGTAAACTTTTTTCCTATCGTTCCTATATGATTTTAAACGTTATATTCGTGGTAAACTGTGCATACGAAACCGTGTGTCGTGACGCCAGTTCTCTCGGACGCGTATTTACCGAGTTATAAGCGAGTTAACTTCCGGCGAGTCGCTTAGGTATCGCTGGAACGATAGATTGCTAAGTACCGCGCCGTGTCGGTTAGCCGGTTCGCGGTAAGAGTAAACTTTTTTCCTATCGTTCCTATATGATTTTAAACGTTATATTCGTGGTAAACTGTGCATACGAAACCGTGTGTCGTGACGCCAGTTCTCTCGGACCCGTATTTACCGAGTTATAAGCGAGTTAACTTCCGGCGAGTCACTTAGGTATCGCTGGAACGATAGATTGCTAAGTACCGCGCCGTGTCGGTTAGCCGTTTCGCGGTAAGAGTAAACTTTTTTCATATCGTTCCTAGATGATTTTAAACGTTATATTCGTGGTAAACTGTGCATACGAAACCGTGTGTCGTGACGCCAATTCTCTCGGACGCGTATTTACCGAGTTATAAGCGAGTTAACTTCCGGCGAGTCACTTAGGTATCGCTGGAACGATAGATTGCTAAGTACCGCGCCGTGTCGGTTAGCCGGTTCGCGGTAAGAGTAAACTTTTTTCCTATCGTTCCTAGATGATTTTAAACGTTATATTCGTGGTAAACTGTGCATACGAAACCGTGTGTCGTGACGCCAGTTCTCTCGGACGCGTATTTACCGAGTTATAAGCGAGTTAACTTCCGGCGAGTCACTTAGGTATCGCTGGAACGATAGATTGCTAAGTACCGCGCCGTGTCGGTTAGCCGGTTCGCGGTAAGAGTAAACTTTTCTCCTATCGTTCCTAGATGATTTTAAACGTTACATTCGTGGTAAACTGTGCATACGAAACCGTGTGTCGTGACGCCAGTTCTCTCGGACGCGTATTTACCGAGTTATAAGCGAGTTAACTTCCGGCGAGTCACTTAGGTATCGCTGGAACGATAGATTGCTAAGTACCGCGCCGTGTCGGTTAGCCGGTTCGCGGTAAGAGTAAACTTTTTTCCTATCGTTCCTAGATGATTTTAAACGTTATATTCGTGGTAAACTGTGCATACGAAACCGTGTGTCGTGACGCCAGTTCTCTCGGACGCGTATTTACCGAGTTATAAGCGAGTTAACTTCCGGCGAGTCACTTAGGTATCGCTGGAACGATAGATTGCTAAGTACCGCGCCGTGTCGGTTAGCCGGTTCGCAGTAAGAGTAAACTTTTTTCCTATCGTTCTTAGATGATTTTAAACGTTATATTCGTGGTAAACTGTGCATACGAAACCGTGTGTCGTGACGCCAGTTCTCTCGGACGCGTATTTACCGAGTTATAAGCGAGTTAACTTCCGGCGAGTCGCTTAGGTATCGCTGGAACGATAGATTGCTAAGTACCGCGCCGTGTCGGTTAGCCGGTTCGCGGTAAGAGTAAACTTTTTTCCTATCGTTCCTATATGATTTTAAACGTTATATTCGTGGTAAACTGTGCATACGAAACCGTGTGTCGTGACGCCAGTTCTCTCGGACGCGTATTTACCGAGTTATAAGCGAGTTAACTTCCGGCGAGTCGCTTAGGTATCGCTGGAACGATAGATTGCTAAGTACCGCGCCGTGTCGGTTAGCCGTTTCGCGGTAAGAGTAAACTTTTTTCCTATCGTTCCTAGATGATTTTAAACGTTATATTCGTGGTAAACTGTGCATACGAAACCGTGTGTCGTGACGCCAATTCTCTCGGACGCGTATTTACCGAGTTATAAGCGAGTTAACTTCCGGCGAGTCACTTAGGTATCGCTGGAACGATAGATTGCTAAGTACCGCGCCGTGTCGGTTAGCCGGTTCGCGGTAAGAGTAAACTTTTTTCCTATCGTTCCTAGATGATTTTAAACGTTATATTCGTGGTAAACTGTGCATACGAAAAAGTGTGTCGTGACGCCAGTTCTCTCGGACGCGTATTTACCGAGTTATAAGCGAGTTAACTTTCGGCGAGTCACTTAGGTATCGCTGGAACGATAGATTGCTAAGTACCGCGCCGTGTCGCTTAGCCGGTTCGCGGTAAGAGTAAACTTTTTTCCTATCGTTCCTAGATGAATTTAAACGTTATATTCGTGGTAAACTGTGCATACGAAACCGTGTGTCGTGACGCCAGTTCTCTCGGACGCGTATTTACCGAGTTATAAGCGAGTTAACTTCCGGCGAGTCACTTAGGTATCGCTGGAACGATAGATTGCTAAGTACCGCGCCGTGTCGGTTAGCCGGTTCGCGGTAAGAGTAAACTTTTTTCCTATCGTTCCTAGATGATTTTAAACGTTATATTCGTGGTAAACTGTGCATACGAAACCGTGTGTCGTGACGCCAGTTCTCTCGGACGCGTATTTACCGAGTTATAAGCGAGTTAACTTCCGGCGAGTCACTTAGGTATCGCTGGAACGATAGATTGCTAAGTACCGCGCCGTGTCGGTTAGCCGGTTCGCGGTAAGAGTAAACTTTTTTCCTATCGTTCCTAGATGATTTTAAACGTTATATTCGTGGTAAACTGTGCATACGAAACACTGTGTCGTGACGCCAATTCTCTCGGACGCGTATTTACCGAGTTATAAGCGAGTTAACTTCCGGCGAGTCACTTAGGTATCGCTGGAACGATAGATTGCTAAGTACCGCGCCGTGTCGGTTAGCCGGTTCGCGGTAAGAGTAAACTTTTTTCCTATCGTTCCTAGATGATTTTAAACGTTATATTCGTGGTAAACTGTGCATACTAAACACTGTGTCGTGACGCCAATTCTCTCGGACGCGTATTTACCGAGTTATAAGCGAGTTAACTTCCGGCGAGTCACTTAGGTATCGCTGGAACGATAGATTGCTAAGTACCGCGCCGTGTCGGTTAGCCGGTTCGCGGTAAGAGTAAACTTTTTTCCTATCGTTCCTAGATGATTTTAAACGTTATATTCGTGGTAAACTGTGCATACGAAACCGTGTGTCGTGACGCCAGTTCTCTCGGACGCGTATTTACCGAGTTATAAGCGAGTTAACTTCCGGCGAGTCACTTAGGTATCGCTGGAACGATAGATTGCTAAGTACCGCGCCGTGTCGGTTAGCCGGTTCGCGGTAAGAGTAAACTTTTTTCCTATCGTTCCTAGATGATTTTAAACGTTACATTCGTGGTAAACTGTGCATACGAAACCGTGTGTCGTGACGCCAGTTCTCTCGGACGCGTATTTACCGAGTTATAAGCGAGTTAAATTCCGGCGAGTCACTTAGGTATCGCTGGAACGATAGATTGGTAAGTACCGCGCCGTGTCGGTTAGCCGGTTCGCGGTAAGAGTAAACTTTTTTCCTATCGTTCCTAGATGATTTTAAACGTTATATTCGTGGTAAACTGTGCATACGAAACCGTGTGTCGTGACGCCAGTTCTCTCGGACGCGTATTTACCGAGTTATAAGCGAGTTAACTTCCGGCGAGTCACTTAGGTATCGCTGGAACGATAGATTGCTAAGTACCGCGCCGTGTCGGTTAGCCGTTTCGCGGTAAGAGTAAACTTTTTTCCTATCGTTCCTAGATGATTTTAAACGTTATATTCGTGGTAAACTGTGCATACGAAACCGTGTGTCGTGACGCCAGTTCTCTCGGACGCGTATTTACCGAGTTATAAGCGAGTTAACTTTCGGCGAGTCACTTAGGTATCGCTGGAACGATAGTTTGCTAAGTACCGCGCCGTGTCGGTTAGCCGGTTCGCGGTAAGAGTAAACTTTTTTCCTATCGTTCCTAGATGATTTTAAACGTTATATTCGTGGTAAACTGTGCATACGAAAAAGTGTGTCGTGACGCCAGTTCTCTCCGACGCGTATTTACCGAGTTATAAGCGAGTTAACTTTCAGCGAGTCACTTAGGTATCGCTGGAACGATAGATTGCTAAGTACCGCGCCGTGTCGCTTAGCCGGTTCGCGGTAAGAGTAAACTTTTTTCCTATCGTTCCTATATGATTTTAAACGTTATATTCGTGGTAAACTGTGCATACGAAACCGTGTGTCGTGACGCCAGTTCTCTCGGACGCGTATTTACCGAGTTATAAGCGAGTTAGCTTCCGGCGAGTCACTTAGGTATCGCTGGAACGATAGATTGCTAAGTACCGCGCCGTGTCGGTTAGCCGGTTCGCGGTAAGAGTAAACTTTTTTCCTATCGTTCTTAGATGATTTTAAACGTTATATTCGTGGTAAACTGCGCATCCGAAACCGTGTGTCGTGACGCCAGTTCTCTCGGACGCGTATTTACCGAGTTATAAGCGAGTTAACTTCCGGCGAGTCACTTAGGTATCGCTGGAACGATAGATTGCTAAGTACCGCGCCGTGTCGGTTAGCCGGTTCGCGGTAAGAGTAAACTTTTTTCCTATCGTTCCTAGATGATTTTAAACGTTATATTCGTGGTAAACAGTGCATACGAAAAAGTGTGACGTGACGCCAGTTCTCTCGGACGCGTATTTACCGAGTTATAAGCGAGTTAACTTTCGGCGAGTCACTTAGGTATCGCTGGAACGATAGATTGCTAAGTACCGCGCCGTGTCGCTTAGCCGGTTCGCGGTAAGAGTAAACTTTTTTCCTATCGTTCCTAGATGATTTTAAACGTTATATTCGTGGTAAACTGTGCATACGAAACCGTGTGTCGTGACGCCAGTTCTCTCGGACGCGTATTTACCGAGTTATAAGCGAGTTAACTTCCGGCGAGTCACTTAGGTATCGCTGGAACGATAGATTGCTAAGTACCGCGCCGTGTCGGTTAGCCGGTTCGCAGTAAGAGTAAACTTTTTTCCTATCGTTCTTAGATGATTTTAAACGTTATATTCGTGGTAAACTGTGCATACGAAACCGTGTGTCGTGACGCCAGTTCTCTCGGACGCGTATTTACCGAGTTATAAGCGAGTTAACTTCCGGCGAGTCACTTAGGTATCGCTGGAACGATAGATTGCTAAGTACCGCGCCGTGTCGGTTAGCCGGTTCGCGGTAAGAGTAAACTTTTTTCCTATCGTTCTTAGATGATTTTAAACGTTATATTCGTGGTAAACTGCGCATCCGAAACCGTGTGTCGTGACGCCAGTTCTCTCGGACGCGTATTTACCGAGTTATAAGCGAGTTAACTTCCGGCGAGTCACTTAGGTATCGCTGGAACGATAGATTGCTAAGTACCGCGCCGTGTCGGTTAGCCGGTTCGCGGTAAGAGTAAACTTTTTTCCTATCGTTCCTAGATGATTTTAAACGTTATATTCGTGGTAAACTGTGCATACGAAAAAGTGTGACGTGACGCCAGTTCTCTCGGACGCGTATTTACCGAGTTATAAGCGAGTTAACTTTCGGCGAGTCACTTAGGTATCGCTGGAACGATAGATTGCTAAGTACCGCGCCGTGTCGCTTAGCCGGTTCGCGGTAAGAGTAAACTTTTTTCCTATCGTTCCTAGATGATTTTAAACGTTATATTCGTGGTAAACTGTGCATACGAAACCGTGTGTCGTGACGCCAGTTCTCTCGGACGCGTATTTACCGAGTTATAAGCGAGTTAACTTCCGGCGAGTCACTTAGGTATCGCTGGAACGATAGATTGCTAAGTACCGCGCCGTGTCGGTTAGCCGGTTCGCAGTAAGAGTAAACTTTTTTCCTATCGTTCTTAGATGATTTTAAACGTTATATTCGTGGTAAACTGTGCATACGAAACCGTGTGTCGTGACGCCAGTTCTCTCGGACGCGTATTTACCGAGTTATAAGCGAGTTAACTTCCGGCGAGTCACTTAGGTATCGCTGGAACGATAGATTGCTAAGTACCGCGCCGTGTCGGTTAGCCGGTTCGCGGTAAGAGTAAACTTTTTTCCTATCGTTCCTATATGATTTTAAACGTTATATTCGTGGTAAACTGTGCATACGAAACCGTGTGTCGTGACGCCAGTTCTCTCGGACGCGTATTTACCGAGTTATAAGCGAGTTAACTTCCGGCGAGTCGCTTAGGTATCGCTGGAACGATAGATTGCTAAGTACCGCGCCGTGTCGGTTAGCCGGTTCGCGGTAAGAGTAAACTTTTTTCCTATCGTTCCTATATGATTTTAAACGTTATATTCGTGGTAAACTGTGCATACGAAACCGTGTGTCGTGACGCCAGTTCTCTCGGACCCGTATTTACCGAGTTATAAGCGAGTTAACTTCCGGCGAGTCACTTAGGTATCGCTGGAACGATAGATTGCTAAGTACCGCGCCGTGTCGGTTAGCCGTTTCGCGGTAAGAGTAAACTTTTTTCCTATCGTTCCTAGATGATTTTAAACGTTATATTCGTGGTAAACTGTGCATACGAAACCGTGTGTCGTGACGCCAATTCTCTCGGACGCGTATTTACCGAGTTATAAGCGAGTTAACTTCCGGCGAGTCACTTAGGTATCGCTGGAACGATAGATTGCTAAGTACCGCGCCGTGTCGGTTAGCCGGTTCGCGGTAAGAGTAAACTTTTTTCCTATCGTTCCTAGATGATTTTAAACGTTATATTCGTGGTAAACTGTGCATACGAAACCGTGTGTCGTGACGCCAGTTCTCTCGGACGCGTATTTACCGAGTTATAAGCGAGTTAACTTCCGGCGAGTCACTTAGGTATCGCTGGAACGATAGATTGCTAAGTACCGCGCCGTGTCGGTTAGCCGGTTCGCAGTAAGAGTAAACTTTTTTCCTATCGTTCTTAGATGATTTTAAACGTTATATTCGTGGTAAACTGTGCATACGAAACCGTGTGTCGTGACGCCAGTTCTCTCGGACGCGTATTTACCGAGTTATAAGCGAGTTAACTTCCGGCGAGTCACTTAGGTATCGCTGGAACGATAGATTGCTAAGTACCGCGCCGTGTCGGTTAGCCGGTTCGCGGTAAGAGTAAACTTTTTTCCTATCGTTCCTATATGATTTTAAACGTTATATTCGTGGTAAACTGTGCATACGAAACCGTGTGTCGTGACGCCAGTTCTCTCGGACGCGTATTTACCGAGTTATAAGCGAGTTAACTTCCGGCGAGTCACTTAGGTATCGCTGGAACGATAGATTGCTAAGTACCGCGCCGTGTCGGTTAGCCGTTTCGCGGTAAGAGTAAACTTTTTTCCTATCGTTCCTAGATGATTTTAAACGTTATATTCGTGGTAAACTGTGCATACGAAACCGTGTGTCGTGACGCCAATTCTCTCGGACGCGTATTTACCGAGTTATAAGCGAGTTAACTTCCGGCGAGTCACTTAGGTATCGCTGGAACGATAGATTGCTAAGTACCGCGCCGTGTCGGTTAGCCGGTTCGCGGTAAGAGTAAACTTTTTTCCTATCGTTCCTAGATGATTTTAAACGTTATATTCGTGGTAAACTGTGCATACGAAAAAGTGTGTCGTGACGCCAGTTCTCTCGGACGCGTATTTACCGAGTTATAAGCGAGTTAACTTTCGGCGAGTCACTTAGGTATCGCTGGAACGATAGATTGCTAAGTACCGCGCCGTGTCGCTTAGCCGGTTCGCGGTAAGAGTAAACTTTTTTCCAATCGTTCCTAGATGAAGTTAAACGTTATATTCGTGGTAAACTGTGCATACGAAAACGTGTGTCGTGACGCCAGTTCTCTCGGACGCGTATTTACCGAGTTATAAGCGAGTTAACTTCCGGCGAGTCACTTAGGTATCGCTGGAACGATAGATTGCTAAGTACCGCGCCGTGTCGGTTAGCCGGTTCGCGGTAAGAGTAAACTTTTTTCCTATCGTTCTTAGATGATTTTAAACGTTATATTCGTGGTAAACTGTGCATCCGAAACCGTGTGTCGTGACGCCAGTTCTCTCGGACGCGTATTTACCGAGTTATAAGCGAGTTAACTTCCGGCGAGTCACTTAGGTATCGCTGGAACGATAGATTGCTACGTACCGCGCCGTGTCGCTTAGCCGGTTCGCGGTAAGAGTAAACTTTTTTCCTATCGTTCCTAGATGAATTTAAACGTTATATTCGTGGTAAACTGTGCATACGAAACCGTGTGTCGTGACGCCAGTTCTCTCGGACGCGTATTTACCGAGTTATAAGCGAGTTAACTTCCGGCGAGTCACTTAGGTATCGCTGGAACGATAGATTGCTAAGTACCGCGCCGTGTCGGTTAGCCGGTTCGCGGTAAGAGTAAACTTTTTTCCTATCGTTCTTAGATGATTTTAAACGTTATATTCGTGGTAAACTGTGCATCCGAAACCGTGTGTCGTGACGCCAGTTCTCTCGGACGCGTATTTACCGAGTTATAAGCGAGGTAACTTCCGGCGAGTCACTTAGGTATCGCTGGAACGATAGATTGCTAAGTACCGCGCCGTGTCGCTTAGCCGGTTCGCGGTAAGAGTAAACTTTTTTCCTATCGTTCCTAGATGATTTTAAACGTTATATTCGTGGTAAACTGTGCATACGAAACCGTGTGTCGTGACGCCAGTTCTCTCGGACGCGTATTTACCGAGTTATAAGCGAGTTAACTTCCGGCGAGTCACTTAGGTATCGCTGGAACGATAGATTGCTAAGTACCGCGCCGTGTCGGTTAGCCGGTTCGCGGTAAGAGTAAACTTTTTTCCTATCGTTCTTAGATGATTTTAAACGTTATATTCGTGGTAAACTGTGCATACGAAACCGTGTGTCGTGACGCCAGTTCTCTCGGACGCGTATTTACCGAGTTATAAGCGAGTTAACTTCCGGCGAGTCACTTAGGTATCGCTGGAACGATAGATTGCTAAGTACCGCGCCGTGTCGGTTAGCCGGTTCGCGGTAAGAGTAAACTTTTTTCCTATCGTTCCTAGATGATTTTAAACGTTATATTCGTGGTAAACTGTGCATACGAAACCGTGTGTCGTGACGCCAGTTCTCTCGGACGCGTATTTACCGAGTTATAAGCGAGTTAACTTCCGGCGAGTCACTTAGGTATCGCTGGAACGATAGATTGCTAAGTACCGCGCCGTGTCGCTTAGCCGGTTCGCGGTAAGAGTAAACTTTTTTCCTATCGTTCCTAGATGATTTTAAACGTTATATTCGTGGTAAACTGCGCATCCGAAACCGTGTGTCGTGACGCCAGTTCTCTCGGACGCGTATTTACCGAGTTATAAGCGAGTTAACTTCCGGCGAGTCACTTAGGTATCGCTGGAACGATAGATTGCTAAGTACCGCGCCGTGTCGGTTAGCCGGTTCGCGGTAAGAGTAAACTTTTTTCCTATCGTTCCTAGATGATTTTAAACGTTATATTCGTGGTAAACTGTGCATACGAAAAAGTGTGACGTGACGCCAGTTCTCTCGGACGCGTATTTACCGAGTTATAAGCGAGTTAACTTTCGGCGAGTCACTTAGGTATCGCTGGAACGATAGATTGCTAAGTACCGCGCCGTGTCGCTTAGCCGGTTCGCGGTAAGAGTAAACTTTTTTCCTATCGTTCCTAGATGATTTTAAACGTTATATTCGTGGTAAACTGTGCATACGAAACCGTGTGTCGTGACGCCAGTTCTCTCGGACGCGTATTTACCGAGTTATAAGCGAGTTAACTTCCGGCGAGTCACTTAGGTATCGCTGGAACGATAGATTGCTAAGTACCGCGCCGTGTCGGTTAGCCGGTTCGCAGTAAGAGTAAACTTTTTTCCTATCGTTCTTAGATGATTTTAAACGTTATATTCGTGGTAAACTGTGCATACGAAACCGTGTGTCGTGACGCCAGTTCTCTCGGACGCGTATTTACCGAGTTATAAGCGAGTTAACTTCCGGCGAGTCGCTTAGGTATCGCTGGAACGATAGATTGCTAAGTACCGCGCCGTGTCGGTTAGCCGGTTCGCGGTAAGAGTAAACTTTTTTCCTATCGTTCCTATATGATTTTAAACGTTATATTCGTGGTAAACTGTGCATACGAAACCGTGTGTCGTGACGCCAGTTCTCTCGGACGCGTATTTACCGAGTTATAAGCGAGTTAACTTCCGGCGAGTCACTTAGGTATCGCTGGAACGATAGATTGCTAAGTACCGCGCCGTGTCGGTTAGCCGGTTCGCGGTAAGAGTAAACTTTTTTCCTATCGTTCCTATATGATTTTAAACGTTATATTCGTGGTAAACTGTGCATACGAAACCGTGTGTCGTGACGCCAGTTCTCTCGGACCCGTATTTACCGAGTTATAAGCGAGTTAACTTCCGGCGAGTCACTTAGGTATCGCTGGAACGATAGATTGCTAAGTACCGCGCCGTGTCGGTTAGCCGTTTCGCGGTAAGAGTAAACTTTTTTCCTATCGTTCCTAGATGATTTTAAACGTTATATTCGTGGTAAACTGTGCATACGAAACCGTGTGTCGTGACGCCAATTCTCTCGGACGCGTATTTACCGAGTTATAAGCGAGTTAACTTCCGGCGAGTCACTTAGGTATCGCTGGAACGATAGATTGCTAAGTACCGCGCCGTGTCGGTTAGCCGGTTCGCGGTAAGAGTAAACTTTTTTCCTATCGTTCCTAGATGATTTTAAACGTTATATTCGTGGTAAACTGTGCATACGAAACCGTGTGTCGTGACGCCAGTTCTCTCGGACGCGTATTTACCGAGTTATAAGCGAGTTAACTTCCGGCGCGTCACTTAGGTATCGCTGGAACGATAGATTGCTAAGTACCGCGCCGTGTCGGTTAGCCGGTTCGCGGTAAGAGTAAACTTTACTCTTATCGTTCCTAGATGATTTTAAACGTTACATTCGTGGTAAACTGTGCATACGAAACCGTGTGTCGTGACGCCAGTTCTCTCGGACGCGTATTTACCGAGTTATAAGCGAGTTAACTTCCGGCGAGTCACTTAGGTATCGCTGGAACGATAGATTGCTAAGTACCGCGCCGTGTCGGTTAGCCGGTTCGCGGTAAGAGTAAACTTTTTTCCTATCGTTCCTAGATGATTTTAAACGTTATATTCGTGGTAAACTGTGCATACGAAACCGTGTGTCGTGACGCCAGTTCTCTCGGACGCGTATTTACCGAGTTATAAGCGAGTTAACTTCCGGCGAGTCACTTAGGTATCGCTGGAACGATAGATTGCTAAGTACCGCGCCGTGTCGGTTAGCCGGTTCGCAGTAAGAGTAAACTTTTTTCCTATCGTTCTTAGATGATTTTAAACGTTATATTCGTGGTAAACTGTGCATACGAAACCGTGTGTCGTGACGCCAGTTCTCTCGGACGCGTATTTACCGAGTTATAAGCGAGTTAACTTCCGGCGAGTCACTTAGGTATCGCTGGAACGATAGATTGCTAAGTACCGCGCCGTGTCGGTTAGCCGGTTCGCGGTAAGAGTAAACTTTTTTCCTATCGTTCCTATATGATTTTAAACGTTATATTCGTGGTAAACTGTGCATACGAAACCGTGTGTCGTGACGCCAGTTCTCTCGGACGCGTATTTACCGAGTTATAAGCGAGTTAACTTCCGGCGAGTCACTTAGGTATCGCTGGAACGATAGATTGCTAAGTACCGCGCCGTGTCGGTTAGCCGTTTCGCGGTAAGAGTAAACTTTTTTCCTATCGTTCCTAGATGATTTTAAACGTTATATTCGTGGTAAACTGTGCATACGAAACCGTGTGTCGTGACGCCAATTCTCTCGGACGCGTATTTACCGAGTTATAAGCGAGTTAACTTCCGGCGAGTCACTTAGGTATCGCTGGAACGATAGATTGCTAAGTACCGCGCCGTGTCGGTTAGCCGGTTCGCGGTAAGAGTAAACTTTTTTCCTATCGTTCCTAGATGATTTTAAACGTTATATTCGTGGTAAACTGTGCATACGAAAAAGTGTGTCGTGACGCCAGTTCTCTCGGACGCGTATTTACCGAGTTATAAGCGAGTTAACTTTCGGCGAGTCACTTAGGTATCGCTGGAACGATAGATTGCTAAGTACCGCGCCGTGTCGCTTAGCCGGTTCGCGGTAAGAGTAAACTTTTTTCCTATCGTTCCTAGATGAATTTAAACGTTATATTCGTGGTAAACTGTGCATACGAAACCGTGTGTCGTGACGCCAGTTCTCTCGGACGCGTATTTACCGAGTTATAAGCGAGTTAACTTCCGGCGAGTCACTTAGGTATCGCTGGAACGATAGATTGCTAAGTACCGCGCCGTGTCGGTTAGCCGGTTCGCGGTAAGAGTAAACTTTTTTCCTATCGTTCTTAGATGATTTTAAACGTTATATTCGTGGTAAACTGTGCATACGAAACCGTGTGTCGTGACGCCAGTTCTCTCGGACGCGTATTTACCGAGTTATAAGCGAGTTAACTTCCGGCGAGTCACTTAGGTATCGCTGGAACGATAGATTGCTACGTACCGCGCCGTGTCGCTTAGCCGGTTCGCGGTAAGAGTAAACTTTTTTCCTATCGTTCCTAGATGAATTTAAACGTTATATTCGTGGTAAACTGTGCATACGAAACCGTGTGTCGTGACGCCAGTTCTCTCGGACGCGTATTTACCGAGTTATAAGCGAGTTAACTTCCGGCGAGTCACTTAGGTATCGCTGGAACGATAGATTGCTAAGTACCGCGCCGTGTCGGTTAGCCGGTTCGCGGTAAGAGTAAACTTTTTTCCTATCGTTCTTAGATGATTTTAAACGTTATATTCGTGGTAAACTGTGCATCCGAAACCGTGTGTCGTGACGCCAGTTCTCTCGGACGCGTATTTACCGAGTTATAAGCGAGGTAACTTCCGGCGAGTCACTTAGGTATCGCTGGAACGATAGATTGCTAAGTACCGCGCCGTGTCGCTTAGCCGGTTCGCGGTAAGAGTAAACTTTTTTCCTATCGTTCCTAGATGATTTTAAACGTTATATTCGTGGTAAACTGTGCATACGAAACCGTGTGTCGTGACGCCAGTTCTCTCGGACGCGTATTTACCGAGTTATAAGCGAGTTAACTTCCGGCGAGTCACTTAGGTATCGCTGGAACGATAGATTGCTAAGTACCGCGCCGTGTCGGTTAGCCGGTTCGCGGTAAGAGTAAACTTTTTTCCTATCGTTCTTAGATGATTTTAAACGTTATATTCGTGGTAAACTGTGCATACGAAACCGTGTGTCGTGACGCCAGTTCTCTCGGACGCGTATTTACCGAGTTATAAGCGAGTTAACTTCCGGCGAGTCACTTAGGTATCGCTGGAACGATAGATTGCTAAGTACCGCGCCGTGTCGGTTAGCCGGTTCGCGGTAAGAGTAAACTTTTTTCCTATCGTTCCTAGATGATTTTAAACGTTATATTCGTGGTAAACTGTGCATACGAAACCGTGTGTCGTGACGCCAGTTCTCTCGGACGCGTATTTACCGAGTTATAAGCGAGTTAACTTCCGGCGAGTCACTTAGGTATCGCTGGAACGATAGATTGCTAAGTACCGCGCCGTGTCGCTTAGCCGGTTCGCGGTAAGAGTAAACTTTTTTCCTATCGTTCCTAGATGATTTTAAACGTTATATTCGTGGTAAACTGTGCATACGAAACCGTGTGTCGTGACGCCAGTTCTCTCGGACGCGTATTTACCGAGTTATAAGCGAGTTAACTTCCGGCGAGTCACTTAGGTATCGCTGGAACGATAGATTGCTAAGTACCGCGCCGTGTCGGTTAGCCGGTTCGCGGTAAGAGTAAACTTTTTTCCTATCGTTCTTAGATGATTTTAAACGTTATATTCGTGGTAAACTGTGCATACGAAACCGTGTGTCGTGACGCCAGTTCTCTCGGACGCGTATTTACCGAGTTATAAGCGAGTTAACTTCCGGCGAGTCACTTAGGTATCGCTGGAACGATAGATTGCTAAGTACCGCGCCGTGTCGCTTAGCCGGTTCGCAGTAAGAGTAAACTTTTTTCCTATCGTTCTTAGATGATTTTAAACGTTATATTCGTGGTAAACTGTGCATACGAAACCGTGTGTCGTGACGCCAGTTCTCTCGGACGCGTATTTACCGAGTTATAAGCGAGTTAACTTCCGGCGAGTCACTTAGGTATCGCTGGAACGATAGATTGCTAAGTACCGCGCCGTGTCGGTTAGCCGGTTCGCGGTAAGAGTAAACTTTTTTCCTATCGTTCTTAGATGATTTTAAACGTTATATTCGTGGTAAACTGCGCATCCGAAACCGTGTGTCGTGACGCCAGTTCTCTCGGACGCGTATTTACCGAGTTATAAGCGAGTTAACTTCCGGCGAGTCACTTAGGTATCGTTGGAACGATAGATTGCTAAGTACCGCGCCGTGTCGGTTAGCCGGTTCGCGGTAAGAGTAAACTTTTTTCCTATCGTTCCTAGATGATTTTAAACGTTATATTCGTGGTAAACTGTGCATACGAAAAAGTGTGACGTGACGCCAGTTCTCTCGGACGCGTATTTACCGAGTTATAAGCGAGTTAACTTTCGGCGAGTCACTTAGGTATCGCTGGAACGATAGATTGCTAAGTACCGCGCCGTGTCGCTTAGCCGGTTCGCGGTAAGAGTAAACTTTTTTCCTATCGTTCCTAGATGATTTTAAACGTTATATTCGTGGTAAACTGTGCATACGAAACCGTGTGTCGTGACGCCAGTTCTCTCGGACGCGTATTTACCGAGTTATAAGCGAGTTAACTTCCGGCGAGTCACTTAGGTATCGCTGGAACGATAGATTGCTAAGTACCGCGCCGTGTCGGTTAGCCGGTTCGCAGTAAGAGTAAACTTTTTTCCTATCGTTCTTAGATGATTTTAAACGTTATATTCGTGGTAAACTGTGCATACGAAACCGTGTGTCGTGACGCCAGTTCTCTCGGACGCGTATTTACCGAGTTATAAGCGAGTTAACTTCCGGCGAGTCGCTTAGGTATCGCTGGAACGATAGATTGCTAAGTACCGCGCCGTGTCGGTTAGCCGGTTCGCGGTAAGAGTAAACTTTTTTCCTATCGTTCCTATATGATTTTAAACGTTATATTCGTGGTAAACTGTGCATACGAAACCGTGTGTCGTGACGCCAGTTCTCTCGGACGCGTATTTACCGAGTTATAAGCGAGTTAACTTCCGGCGAGTCGCTTAGGTATCGCTGGAACGATAGATTGCTAAGTACCGCGCCGTGTCGGTTAGCCGGTTCGCGGTAAGAGTAAACTTTTTTCCTATCGTTCCTATATGATTTTAAACGTTATATTCGTGGTAAACTGTGCATACGAAACCGTGTGTCGTGACGCCAGTTCTCTCGGACCCGTATTTACCGAGTTATAAGCGAGTTAACTTCCGGCGAGTCACTTAGGTATCGCTGGAACGATAGATTGCTAAGTACCGCGCCGTGTCGGTTAGCCGTTTCGCGGTAAGAGTAAACTTTTTTCCTATCGTTCCTAGATGATTTTAAACGTTATATTCGTGGTAAACTGTGCATACGAAACCGTGTGTCGTGACGCCAATTCTCTCGGACGCGTATTTACCGAGTTATAAGCGAGTTAACTTCCGGCGAGTCACTTAGGTATCGCTGGAACGATAGATTGCTAAGTACCGCGCCGTGTCGGTTAGCCGGTTCGCGGTAAGAGTAAACTTTTTTCCTATCGTTCCTAGATGATTTTAAACGTTATATTCGTGGTAAACTGTGCATACGAAACCGTGTGTCGTGACGCCAGTTCTCTCGGACGCGTATTTACCGAGTTATAAGCGAGTTAACTTCCGGCGAGTCACTTAGGTATCGCTGGAACGATAGATTGCTAAGTACCGCGCCGTGTCGGTTAGCCGGTTCGCGGTAAGAGTAAACTTTTTTCCTATCGTTCCTAGATGATTTTAAACGTTACATTCGTGGTAAACTGTGCATACGAAACCGTGTGTCGTGACGCCAGTTCTCTCGGACGCGTATTTACCGAGTTATAAGCGAGTTAACTTCCGGCGAGTCACTTAGGTATCGCTGGAACGATAGATTGCTAAGTACCGCGCCGTGTCGGTTAGCCGGTTCGCGGTAAGAGTAAACTTTTTTCCTATCGTTCCTAGATGATTTTAAACGTTATATTCGTGGTAAACTGTGCATACGAAACCGTGTGTCGTGACGCCAGTTCTCTCGGACGCGTATTTACCGAGTTATAAGCGAGTTAACTTCCGGCGAGTCACTTAGGTATCGCTGGAACGATAGATTGCTAAGTACCGCGCCGTGTCGGTTAGCCGGTTCGCAGTAAGAGTAAACTTTTTTCCTATCGTTCTTAGATGATTTTAAACGTTATATTCGTGGTAAACTGTGCATACGAAACCGTGTGTCGTGACGCCAGTTCTCTCGGACGCGTATTTACCGAGTTATAAGCGAGTTAACTTCCGGCGAGTCACTTAGGTATCGCTGGAACGATAGATTGCTAAGTACCGCGCCGTGTCGGTTAGCCGGTTCGCGGTAAGAGTAAACTTTTTTCCTATCGTTCCTATATGATTTTAAACGTTATATTCGTGGTAAACTGTGCATACGAAACCGTGTGTCGTGACGCCAGTTCTCTCGGACGCGTATTTACCGAGTTATAAGCGAGTTAACTTCCGGCGAGTCACTTAGGTATCGCTGGAACGATAGATTGCTAAGTACCGCGCCGTGTCGGTTAGCCGTTTCGCGGTAAGAGTAAACTTTTTTCCTATCGTTCCTAGATGATTTTAAACGTTATATTCGTGGTAAACTGTGCATACGAAACCGTGTGTCGTGACGCCAATTCTCTCGGACGCGTATTTACCGAGTTATAAGCGAGTTAACTTCCGGCGAGTCACTTAGGTATCGCTGGAACGATAGATTGCTAAGTACCGCGCCGTGTCGGTTAGCCGGTTCGCGGTAAGAGTAAACTTTTTTCCTATCGTTCCTAGATGATTTTAAACGTTATATTCGTGGTAAACTGTGCATACGAAAAAGTGTGTCGTGACGCCAGTTCTCTCGGACGCGTATTTACCGAGTTATAAGCGAGTTAACTTTCGGCGAGTCACTTAGGTATCGCTGGAACGATAGATTGCTAAGTACCGCGCCGTGTCGCTTAGCCGGTTCGCGGTAAGAGTAAACTTTTTTCCTCTCGTTCCTAGATGAATTTAAACGTTATATTCGTGGTAAACTGTGCATACGAAACCGTGTGTCGTGACGCCAGTTCTCTCGGACGCGTATTTACCGAGTTATAAGCGAGTTAACTTCCGGCGAGTCACTTAGGTATCGCTGGAACGATAGATTGCTAAGTACCGCGCCGTGTCGGTTAGCCGGTTCGCGGTAAGAGTAAACTTTTTTCCTATCGTTCTTAGATGATTTTAAACGTTATATTCGTGGTAAACTGTGCATCCGAAACCGTGTGTCGTGACGCCAGTTCTCTCGGACGCGTATTTACCGAGTTATAAGCGAGTTAACTTCCGGCGAGTCACTTAGGTATCGCTGGAACGATAGATTGCTACGTACCGCGCCGTGTCGCTTAGCCGGTTCGCGGTAAGAGTAAACTTTTTTCCTATCGTTCCTAGATGAATTTAAACGTTATATTCGTGGTAAACTGTGCATACGAAACCGTGTGTCGTGACGCCAGTTCTCTCGGACGCGTATTTACCGAGTTATAAGCGAGTTAACTTCCGGCGAGTCACTTAGGTATCGCTGGAACGATAGATTGCTAAGTACCGCGCCGTGTCGGTTAGCCGGTTCGCGGTAAGAGTAAACTTTTTTCCTATCGTTCTTAGATGATTTTAAACGTTATATTCGTGGTAAACTGTGCATCCGAAACCGTGTGTCGTGACGCCAGTTCTCTCGGACGCGTATTTACCGAGTTATAAGCGAGGTAACTTCCGGCGAGTCACTTAGGTATCGCTGGAACGATAGATTGCTAAGTACCGCGCCGTGTCGCTTAGCCGGTTCGCGGTAAGAGTAAACTTTTTTCCTATCGTTCCTAGATGATTTTAAACGTTATATTCGTGGTAAACTGTGCATACGAAACCGTGTGTCGTGACGCCAGTTCTCTCGGACGCGTATTTACCGAGTTATAAGCGAGTTAACTTCCGGCGAGTCACTTAGGTATCGCTGGAACGATAGATTGCTAAGTACCGCGCCGTGTCGGTTAGCCGGTTCGCGGTAAGAGTAAACTTTTTTCCTATCGTTCTTAGATGATTTTAAACGTTATATTCGTGGTAAACTGTGCATACGAAACCGTGTGTCGTGACGCCAGTTCTCTCGGACGCGTATTTACCGAGTTATAAGCGAGTTAACTTCCGGCGAGTCACTTAGGTATCGCTGGAACGATAGATTGCTAAGTACCGCGCCGTGTCGGTTAGCCGGTTCGCGGTAAGAGTAAACTTTTTTCCTATCGTTCCTAGATGATTTTAAACGTTATATTCGTGGTAAACTGTGCATACGAAAAAGTGTGTCGTGACGCCAGTTCTCTCCGACGCGTATTTACCGAGTTATAAGCGAGTTAACTTTCAGCGAGTCACTTAGGTATCGCTGGAACGATAGATTGCTAAGTACCGCGCCGTGTCGCTTAGCCGGTTCGCGGTAAGAGTAAACTTTTTTCCTATCGTTCCTAGATGATTTTAAACGTTATATTCGTGGTAAACTGTGCATACGAAACCGTGTGTCGTGACGCCAGTTCTCTCGGACGCGTATTTACCGAGTTATAAGCGAGTTAACTTCCGGCGAGTCACTTAGGTATCGCTGGAACGATAGATTGCTAAGTACCGCGCCGTGTCGGTTAGCCGTTTCGCGGTAAGAGTAAACTTTTTTCCTATCGTTCCTAGATGATTTTAAACGTTATATTCGTGGTAAACTGTGCATACGAAAAAGTGTGTCGTGACGCCAGTTCTCTCGGACGCGTATTTACCGAGTTATAAGCGAGTTAACTTCCGGCGAGTCACTTAGGTATCGCTGGAACGATAGATTGCTAAGTACCGCGCCGTGTCGGCTAGCCGGTTCGCGGTAAGAGTAAACTTTTTTCGTATCGTTCTTAGATGATTTTAAACGTTATATTCGTGGTAAACTGTGCATCCGAAACCGTGTGTCGTGACGCCAGTTCTCTCGGACGCGTATTTACCGAGTTATAAGCGAGTTAACTTCCGGCGAGTCACGTAGGTATCGCTGGAACGATAGATTGCTAAGTACCGCGCCGTGTCGGTTAGCCGGTTCGCGGTAAGAGTAAACTTTTTTCCTATCGTTCCTAGATGATTTTAAACGTTATATTCGTGGTAAACTGTGCATACGAAAAAGTGTGTCGTGACGCCAGTTCTCTCGGACGCGTATTTACCGAGTTATAAGCGAGTTAACTTTCGGCGAGTCACTTAGGTATCGCTGGAACGATAGATTGCTAAGTACCGCGCCGTGTCGCTTAGCCGGTTCGCGGTAAGAGTAAACTTTTTTCCTATCGTTCCTAGATGATTTTAAACGTTATATTCGTGGTAAACTGTGCATCCGAAACCGTGTGTCGTGACGCCAGTTCTCTCGGACGCGTATTTACCGAGTTATAAGCGAGTTAACTTCCGGCGAGTCACTTAGGTATCGCTGGAACGATAGATTGCTAAGTACCGCGCCGTGTCGGTTAGCCGGTTCGCGGTAAGAGTAAACTTTTTTCCTATCGTTCTTAGATGATTTTAAACGTTATATTCGTGGTAAACTGTGCATCCGAAACCGTGTGTCGTGACGCCAGTTCTCTCGGACGCGTATTTACCGAGTTATAAGCGAGGTAACTTCCGGCGAGTCACTTAGGTATCGCTGGAACGATAGATTGCTAAGTACCGCGCCGTGTCGCTTAGCCGGTTCGCGGTAAGAGTAAACTTTTTTCCTATCGTTCCTAGATGATTTTAAACGTTATATTCGTGGTAAACTGTGCATACGAAACCGTGTGTCGTGACGCCAGTTCTCTCGGACGCGTATTTACCGAGTTATAAGCGAGTTAACTTCCGGCGAGTCACTTAGGTATCGCTGGAACGATAGATTGCTAAGTACCGCGCCGTGTCGGTTAGCCGGTTCGCGGTAAGAGTAAACTTTTTTCCTATCGTTCTTAGATGATTTTAAACGTTATATTCGTGGTAAACTGTGCATACGAAACCGTGTGTCGTGACGCCAGTTCTCTCGGACGCGTATTTACCGAGTTATAAGCGAGTTAACTTCCGGCGAGTCACTTAGGTATCGCTGGAACGATAGATTGCTAAGTACCGCGCCGTGTCGGTTAGCCGGTTCGCGGTAAGAGTAAACTTTTTTCCTATCGTTCCTAGATGATTTTAAACGTTATATTCGTGGTAAACTGTGCATACGAAAAAGTGTGTCGTGACGCCAGTTCTCTCCGACGCGTATTTACCGAGTTATAAGCGAGTTAACTTTCAGCGAGTCACTTAGGTATCGCTGGAACGATAGATTGCTAAGTACCGCGCCGTGTCGCTTAGCCGGTTCGCGGTAAGAGTAAACTTTTTTCCTATCGTTCCTATATGATTTTAAACGTTATATTCGTGGTAAACTGTGCATACGAAACCGTGTGTCGTGACGCCAGTTCTCTCGGACGCGTATTTACCGAGTTATAAGCGAGTTAACTTCCGGCGAGTCACTTAGGTATCGCTGGAACGATAGATTGCTAAGTACCGCGCCGTGTCGGTTAGCCGTTTCGCGGTAAGAGTAAACTTTTTTCCTATCGTTCCTAGATGATTTTAAACGTTATATTCGTGGTAAACTGTGCATACGAAAAAGTGTGTCGTGACGCCAGTTCTCTCGGACGCGTATTTACCGAGTTATAAGCGAGTTAACTTCCGGCGAGTCACTTAGGTATCGCTGGAACGATAGATTGCTAAGTACCGCGCCGTGTCGGTTAGCCGGTTCGCGGTAAGAGTAAACTTTTTTCGTATCGTTCCTAGATGATTTTAAACGTTATATTCGTGGTAAACTGTGCATACGAAACCGTGTGTCGTGACGCCAGTTCTCTCGGACGCGTATTTACCGAGTTATAAGCGAGTTAACTTCCGGCGAGTCGCGTAGGTATCGCTGGAACGATAGATTGCTAAGTACCGCGCCGTGTCGGTTAGCCGGTTCGCGGTAAGAGTAAACTTTTTTCCTATCGTTCCTAGATGATTTTAAACGTTATATTCGTGGTAAACTGTGCATACGAAAAAGTGTGTCGTGACGCCAGTTCTCTCGGACGCGTATTTACCGAGTTATAAGCGAGTTAACTTTCGGCGAGTCACTTAGGTATCGCTGGAACGATAGATTGCTAAGTACCGCGCCGTGTCGGTTAGCCGGTTCGCGGTAAGAGTAAACTTTTTTCCTATCGTTCCTAGATGATTTTAAACGTTATATTCGTGGTAAACTGTGCATACGAAACCGTGTGTCGTGACGCCAGTTCTCTCGGACGCGTATTTACCGAGTTATAAGCGAGTTAACTTCCGGCGAGTCACTTAGGTATCGCTGGAACGATAGATTGCTAAGTACCGCGCCGTGTCGGTTAGCCGGTTCGCGGTAAGAGTAAACTTTTTTCCTATCGTTCCTAGATGATTTTAAACGTTATATTCGTGGTAAACTGTGCATACGAAACACTGTGTCGTGACGCCAATTCTCTCGGACGCGTATTTACCGAGTTATAAGCGAGTTAACTTCCGGCGAGTCACTTAGGAATCGCTGGAACGATAGATTGCTAAGTACCGCGCCGTGTCGGTTAGCCGGTTCGCGGTAAGAGTAAACTTTTTTCGTATCGTTCTTAGATGATTTTAAACGTTATATTCGTGGTAAACTGTGCATCCGAAAACGTGTGTCGTGACGCCAGTTCTCTCGGACGCGTATTTACCGAGTTATAAGCGAGTTAACTTCCGGCGAGTCACTTAGGTATCGCTGGAACGATAGATTGCTAAGTACCGCGCCGTGTCGGTTAGCCGGTTCGCGGTAAGAGTAAACTTTTTTCCTATCGTTCCTAGATGATTTTAAACGTTATATTCGTGGTAAACTGTGCATACGAAACACTGTGTCGTGACGCCAGTTCTCTCGGACGCGTATTTACCGAGTTATAAGCGAGTTAACTTCCGGCGAGTCACTTAGGTATCGCTGGAACGATAGATTGCTAAGTACCGCGCCGTGTCGGTTAGCCGGTTCGCGGTAAGAGTAAACTTTTTTCCTATCGTTCCTAGATGATTTTAAACGTTATATTCGTGGTAAACTGTGCATACGAAACACTGTGTCGTGACGCCAATTCTCTCGGACGCGTATTTACCGAGTTATAAGCGAGTTAACTTCCGGCGAGTCACTTAGGTATCGCTGGAACGATAGATTGCTAAGTACCGCGCCGTGTCGGTTAGCCGGTTCGCGGTAAGAGTAAACTTTTTTCCTATCGTTCCTAGATGATTTTAAACGTTATATTCGTGGTAAACTGTGCATACGAAACCGTGTGTCGTGACGCCAGTTCTCTCGGACGCGTATTTACCGAGTTATAAGCGAGTTAACTTCCGGCGAGTCACTTAGGTATCGCTGGAACGATAGATTGCTAAGTACCGCGCCGTGTCGGTTAGCCGGTTCGCGGTAAGAGTAAACTTTTTTCCTATCGTTCCTAGATGATTTTAAACGTTACATTCGTGGTAAACTGTGCATACGAAACCGTGTGTCGTGACGCCAGTTCTCTCGGACGCGTATTTACCGAGTTATAAGCGAGTTAAATTCCGGCGAGTCACTTAGGTATCGCTGGAACGATAGATTGGTAAGTACCGCGCCGTGTCGGTTAGCCGGTTCGCGGTAAGAGTAAACTTTTTTCCTATCGTTCCTAGATGATTTTAAACGTTATATTCGTGGTAAACTGTGCATACGAAACCGTGTGTCGTGACGCCAGTTCTCTCGGACGCGTATTTACCGAGTTATAAGCGAGTTAACTTCCGGCGAGTCACTTAGGTATCGCTGGAACGATAGATTGCTAAGTACCGCGCCGTGTCGGTTAGCCGGTTCGCGGTAAGAGTAAACTTTTTTCGTATCGTTCTTAGATGATTTTAAACGTTATATTCGTGGTAAACTGTGCATTCGAAACCGTGTGTCGTGACGCCAGTTCTCTCGGACGCGTATTTACCGAGTTATAAGCGAGTTAACTTCCGGCGAGTCACGTAGGTATCGCTGGAACGATAGATTGCTAAGTACCGCGCCGTGTCGGTTAGCCGGTTCGCGGTAAGAGTAAACTTTTTTCCTATCGTTCCTAGATGATTTTAAACGTTATATTCGTGGTAAACTGTGCATACGAAAAAGTGTGTCGTGACGCCAGTTCTCTCGGACGCGTATTTACCGAGTTATAAGCGAGTTAACTTTCGGCGAGTCACTTAGGTATCGCTGGAACGATAGATTGCTAAGTACCGCGCCGTGTCGCTTAGCCGGTTCGCGGTAAGAGTAAACTTTTTTCCTATCGTTCCTAGATGATTTTAAACGTTATATTCGTGGTAAACTGTGCATACGAAACCGTGTGTCGTGACGCCAGTTCTCTCGGACGCGTATTTACCGAGTTATAAGCGAGTTAACTTCCGGCGAGTCACTTAGGTATCGCTGGAACGATAGATTGCTAAGTACCGCGCCGTGTCGGTTAGCCGGTTCGCGGTAAGAGTAAACTTTTTTCCTATCGTTCCTAGATGATTTTAAACGTTATATTCGTGGTAAACTGTGCATACGAAACACTGTGTCGTGACGCCAATTCTCTCGGACGCGTATTTACCGAGTTATAAGCGAGTTAACTTCCGGCGAGTCACTTAGGTATCGCTGGAACGATAGATTGCTAACTACCGCGCCGTGTCGGTTAGCCGGTTCGCGGTAAGAGTAAACTTTTTTCGTATCGTTCTTAGATGATTTTAAACGTTATATTCGTGGTAAACTGTGCATCCGAAACCGTGTGTCGTGACGCCAGTTCTCTCGGACGCGTATTTACCGAGTTATAAGCGAGTTAACTTCCGGCGAGTCACTTAGGTATCGCTGGAACGATAGATTGCTAAGTACCGCGCCGTGTCGGTTAGCCGGTTCGCGGTAAGAGTAAACTTTTTTCCTATCGTTCCTAGATGATTTTAAACGTTACATTCGTGGTAAACTGTGCATACGAAACCGTGTGTCGTGACGCCAGTTCTCTCGGACGCGTATTTACCGAGTTATAAGCGAGTTAAATTCCGGCGAGTCACTTAGGTATCGCTGGAACGATAGATTGGTAAGTACCGCGCCGTGTCGGTTAGCCGGTTCGCGGTAAGAGTAAACTTTTTTCCTATCGTTCCTAGATGATTTTAAACGTTATATTCGTGGTAAACTGTGCATACGAAACCGTGTGTCGTGACGCCAGTTCTCTCGGACGCGTATTTACCGAGTTATAAGCGAGTTAACTTCCGGCGAGTCACTTAGGTATCGCTGGAACGATAGATTGCTAAGTACCGCGCCGTGTCGGTTAGCCGTTTCGCGGTAAGAGTAAACTTTTTTCCTATCGTTCCTAGATGATTTTAAACGTTATATTCGTGGTAAACTGTGCATACGAAACCGTGTGTCGTGACGCCAGTTCTCTCGGACGCGTATTTACCGAGTTATAAGCGAGTTAACTTTCGGCGAGTCACTTAGGTATCGCTGGAACGATAGTTTGCTAAGTACCGCGCCGTGTCGCTTAGCCGGTTCGCGGTAAGAGTAAACTTTTTTCCTATCGTTCCTAGATGATTTTAAACGTTATATTCGTGGTAAACTGTGCATACGAAACCGTGTGTCGTGACGCCAGTTCTCTCGGACGCGTATTTACCGAGTTATAAGCGAGTTAACTTCCGGCGAGTCACTTAGGTATCGCTGGAACGATAGATTGCTAAGTACCGCGCCGTGTCGGTTAGCCGGTTCGCGGTAAGAGTAAACTTTTTTCCTATCGTTCCTAGATGATTTTAAACGTTATATTCGTGGTAAACTGTGCATACGAAACCGTGTGTCGTGACGCCAGTTCTCTCGGACGCGTATTTACCGAGTTATAAGCGAGTTAACTTCCGGCGAGTCACTTAGGTATCGCTGGAACGATAGATTGCTAAGTACCGCGCCGTGTCGGTTAGCCGGTTCGCGGTAAGAGTAAACTTTTTTCCTATCGTTCCTATATGATTTTAAACGTTATATTCGTGGTAAACTGTGCATACGAAACCGTGTGTCGTGACGCCAGTTCTCTCGGACCCGTATTTACCGAGTTATAAGCGAGTTAACTTTCGGCGAGTCACTTAGGTATCGCTGGAACGATAGATTGCTAAGTACCGCGCCGTGTCGGTTAGCCGGTTCGCGGTAAGAGTAAACTTTTTTCCTATCGTTCCTAGATGATTTTAAACGTTATATTCGTGGTAAACTGTGCATACGAAACCGTGTGTCGTGACGCCAATTCTCTCGGACGCGTATTTACCGAGTTATAAGCGAGTTTACTTCCGGCGAGTCACTTAGGTATCGCTGGAACGATAGATTGCTAAGTACCGCGCCGTGTCGGTTAGCCGGTTCGCGGTAAGAGTAAACTTTTTTCCTATCGTTCCTAGATGATTTTAAACGTTATATTCGTGGTAAACTGTGCATACGAAAAAGTGTGTCGTGACGCCAGTTCTCTCGGACGCGTATTTACCGAGTTATAAGCGAGTTAACTTTCGGCGAGTCACTTAGGTATCGCTGGAACGATAGATTGCTAAGTACCGCGCCGTGTCGCTTAGCCGGTTCGCGGTAAGAGTAAACTTTTTTCCTATTGTTCCTAGATGAATTTAAACGTTATATTCGTGGTAAACTGTGCATACGAAACCGTGTGTCGTGACGCCAGTTCTCTCGGACGCGTATTTACCGAGTTATAAGCGAGTTAACTTCCGGCGAGTCACTTAGGTATCGCTGGAACGATAGATTGCTAAGTACCGCGCCGTGTCGGTTAGCCGGTTCGCGGTAAGAGTAAACTTTTTTCCTATCGTTCCTAGATGATTTTAAACGTTATATTCGTGGTAAACTGTGCATACGAAAAAGTGTGTCGTGACGCCAGTTCTCTCGGTCGCGTATTTACCGAGTTATAAGCGAGTTAACTTCCGGCGAGTCACTTAGGTATCGCTGGAACGATAGATTGCTAAGTACCGCGCCGTGTCGGTTAGCCGGTTCGCGGTAAGAGTAAACTTTTTTCCTATCGTTCCTAGATGATTTTAAACGTTATATTCGTGGTAAACTGTGCATACGAAACCGTGTGTCGTGACGCCAGTTCTCTCGGACGCGTATTTACCGAGTTATAAGCGAGTTAACTTCCGGCGAGTCACTTAGGTATCGCTGGAACGATAGATTGCTAAGTACCGCGCCGTGTCGGTTAGCCGGTTCGCGGTAAGAGTAAACTTTTTTCCTATCGTTCCTATTTGATTTTAAACGTTATATTCGTGGTAAACTGTGCATACGAATCCGTGTGTCGTGACGCCAGTTCTCTCGGACCCGTATTTACCGAGTTATAAGCGAGTTAACTTCCGGCGAGTCACTTAGGTATCGCTGGAACGATAGATTGCTAAGTACCGCGCCGTGTCGGTTAGCCGTTTCGCGGTAAGAGTACACTTTTTTCCTATCGTTCCTAGATGATTTTAAACGTTATATTCGTGGTAAACTGTGCATACGAAACCGTGTGTCGTGACGCCAATTCTCTCGGACGCGTATTTACCGAGTTATAAGCGAGTTAACTTCCGGCGAGTCACTTAGGTATCGCTGGAACGATAGATTGCTAAGTACCGCGCCGTGTCGGTTAGCCGGTTCGCGGTAAGAGTAAACTTTTTTCCTATCGTTCCTAGATGATTTTAAACGTTATATTCGTGGTAAACTGTGCATACGAAAAAGTGTGTCGTGACGCCAGTTCTCTCGGACGCGTATTTACCGAGTTATAAGCGAGTTAACTTCCGGCGAGTCACTTAGGTATCGCTGGAACGATAGATTGCTAAGTACCGCGCCGTGTCGGTTAGCCGGTTCGCGGTAAGAGTAAACTTTTTTCCTATCGTTCCTATATGATTTTAAACGTTATATTCGTGGTAAACTGTGCATACGAATCCGTGTGTCGTGACGCCAGTTCTCTCGGACCCGTATTTACCGAGTTATAAGCGAGTTAACTTCCGGCGAGTCACTTAGGTATCGCTGGAACGATAGATTGCTAAGTACCGCGCCGTGTCGGTTAGCCGTTTCGCGGTAAGAGTACACTTTTTTCCTATCGTTCCTAGATGATTTTAAACGTTATATTCGTGGTAAACTGTGCATACGAAACCGTGTGTCGTGACGCCAATTCTCTCGGACGCGTATTTACCGAGTTATAAGCGAGTAAACTTCCGGCGAGTCACTTAGGTATCGCTGGAACGATAGATTGCTAAGTACCGCGCCGTGTCGGTTAGCCGGTTCGCGGTAAGAGTAAACTTTTTTCCTATCGTTCCTAGATGATTTTAAACGTTATATTCGTGGTAAACTGTGCATACGAAAAAGTGTGTCGTGACGCCAGTTCTCTCGGACGCGTATTTACCGAGTTATAAGCGAGTTAACTTCCGGCGAGTCACTTAGGTATCGCTGGAACGATAGATTGCTAAGTACCGCGCCGTGTCGCTTAGCCGGTTCGCGGTAAGAGTAAACTTTTTTCCTATTGTTCCTAGATGAATTTAAACGTTATATTCGTGGTAAACTGTGCATACGAAACCGTGTGTCGTGACGCCAGTTCTCTCGGACGCGTATTTACCGAGTTATAAGCGAGTTAACTTCCGGCGAGTCACTTAGGTATCGCTGGAACGATAGATTGCTAAGTACCGCGCCGTGTCGGTTAGCCGGTTCGCGGTAAGAGTAAACTTTTTTCCTATCGTTCCTAGATGATTTTAAACGTTATATTCGTGGTAAACTGTGCATACGAAAAAGTGTGTCGTGACGCCAGTTCTCTCGGTCGCGTATTTACCGAGTTATAAGCGAGTTAACTTCCGGCGAGTCACTTAGGTATCGCTGGAACGATAGATTGCTAAGTACCGCGCCGTGTCGGTTAGCCGGTTCGCGGTAAGAGTAAACTTTTTTCCTATCGTTCCTAGATGATTTTAAACGTTATATTCGTGGTAAACTGTGCATACGAAACCGTGTGTCGTGACGCCAGTTCTCTCGGACGCGTATTTACCGAGTTATAAGCGAGTTAACTTCCGGCGAGTCACTTAGGTATCGCTGGAACGATAGATTGCTAAGTACCGCGCCGTGTCGGTTAGCCGGTTCGCGGTAAGAGTAAACTTTTTTCCTATCGTTCCTATATGATTTTAAACGTTATATTCGTGGTAAACTGTGCATACGAATCCGTGTGTCGTGACGCCAGTTCTCTCGGACCCGTATTTACCGAGTTATAAGCGAGTTAACTTCCGGCGAGTCACTTAGGTATCGCTGGAACGATAGATTGCTAAGTACCGCGCCGTGTCGGTTAGCCGTTTCGCGGTAAGAGTACACTTTTTTCCTATCGTTCCTAGATGATTTTAAACGTTATATTCGTGGTAAACTGTGCATACGAAACCGTGTGTCGTGACGCCAATTCTCTCGGACGCGTATTTACCGAGTTATAAGCGAGTTAACTTCCGGCGAGTCACTTAGGTATCGCTGGAACGATAGATTGCTAAGTACCGCGCCGTGTCGGTTAGCCGGTTCGCGGTAAGAGTAAACTTTTTTCCTATCGTTCCTAGATGATTTTAAACGTTATATTCGTGGTAAACTGTGCATACGAAAAAGTGTGTCGTGACGCCAGTTCTCTCGGACGCGTATTTACCGAGTTATAAGCGAGTTAACTTCCGGCGAGTCGCTTAGGTATCGCTGGAACGATAGATTGCTAAGTACCGCGCCGTGTCGGTTAGCCGGTTCGCGGTAAGAGTAAACTTTTTTCCTATCGTTCCTATATGATTTTAAACGTTATATTCGTGGTAAACTGTGCATACGAATCCGTGTGTCGTGACGCCAGTTCTCTCGGACGCGTATTTACCGAGTTATAAGCGAGTTAACTTCCGGCGAGTCACTTAGGTATCGCTGGAACGATAGATTGCTAAGTACCGCGCCGTGTCGGTTAGCCGTTTCGCGGTAAGAGTACACTTTTTTCCTATCGTTCCTAGATGATTTTAAACGTTATATTCGTGGTAAACTGTGCATACGAAACCGTGTGTCGTGACGCCAATTCTCTCGGACGCGTATTTACCGAGTTATAAGCGAGTTAACTTCCGGCGAGTCACTTAGGTATCGCTGGAACGATAGATTGGTAAGTACCGCGCCGTGTCGGTTAGCCGGTTCGCGGTAAGAGTAAACTTTTTTCCTATCGTTCCTAGATGATTTTAAACGTTATATTCGTGGTAAACTGTGCATACGAAAAAGTGTGTCGTGACGCCAGTTCTCTCGGACGCGTATTTACCGAGTTATAAGCGAGTTAACTTCCGGCGAGTCACTTAGGTATCGCTGGAACGATAGATTGCTAAGTACCGCGCCGTGTCGGTTAGCCGGTTCGCGGTAAGAGTAAACTTTTTTCCTATCGTTCCTATATGATTTTAAACGTTATATTCGTGGTAAACTGTGCATACGAAACCGTGTGTCGTGACGCCAGTTCTCTCGGACCCGTATTTACCGAGTTATAAGCGAGTTAACTTCCGGCGAGTCGCTTAGGTATCGCTGGAACGATAGATTGCTAAGTACCGCGCCGTGTCGGTTAGCCGGTTCGCGGTAAGAGTAAACTTTTTTCCTATCGTTCCTAGATGATTTTAAACGTTATATTCGTGGTAAACTGTGCATACGAAACCGTGTGTCGTGACGCCAGTTCTCTCGGACGCGTATTTACCGAGTTATAAGCGAGTTAACTTCCGGCGAGTCACTTAGGTATCGCTGGAACGATAGATTGCTAAGTACCGCGCCGTGTCGGTTAGCCGGTTCGCGGTAAGAGTAAACTTTTTTCCTATCGTTCCTAGATGATTTTAAACGTTATATTCGTGGTAAACTGTGCATACGAAACCGTGTGTCGTGACGCCAGTTCTCTCGGACGCGTATTTACCGAGTTATAAGCGAGTTAACTTCCGGCGAGTCACTTAGGTATCGCTGGAACGATAGATTGCTAAGTACCGCGCCGTGTCGGTTAGCCGGTTCGCGGTAAGAGTAAACTTTTTTCCTATCGTTCCTATATGATTTTAAACGTTATATTCGTGGTAAACTGTGCATACGAATCCGTGTGTCGTGACGCCAGTTCTCTCGGACCCGTATTTACCGAGTTATAAGCGAGTTAACTTCCGGCGAGTCACTTAGGTATCGCTGGAACGATAGATTGCTAAGTACCGCGCCGTGTCGGTTAGCCGTTTCGCGGTAAGAGTACACTTTTTTCCTATCGTTCCTAGATGATTTTAAACGTTATATTCGTGGTAAACTGTGCATACGAAACCGTGTGTCGTGACGCCAATTCTCTCGGACGCGTATTTACCGAGTTATAAGCGAGTTAACTTCCGGCGAGTCACTTAGGTATCGCTGGAACGATAGATTGCTAAGTACCGCGCCGTGTCGGTTAGCCGGTTCGCGGTAAGAGTAAACTTTTTTCCTATCGTTCCTAGATGATTTTAAACGTTATATTCGTGGTAAACTGTGCATACGAAAAAGTGTGTCGTGACGCCAGTTCTCTCGGACGCGTATTTACCGAGTTATAAGCGAGTTAACTTCCGGCGAGTCGCTTAGGTATCGCTGGAACGATAGATTGCTAAGTACCGCGCCGTGTCGGTTAGCCGGTTCGCGGTAAGAGTAAACTTTTTTCCTATCGTTCCTATATGATTTTAAACGTTATATTCGTGGTAAACTGTGCATACGAAACCGTGTGTCGTGACGCCAGTTCTCTCGGACCCGTATTTACCGAGTTATAAGCGAGTTTACTTCCGGCGAGTCACTTAGGTATCGCTGGAACGATAGATTGCTAAGTACCGCGCCGTGTCGGTTAGCCGGTTCGCGGTAAGAGTAAACTTTTTTCCTATCGTTCCTAGATGATTTTAAACGTTATATTCGTGGTAAACTGTGCATACGAAAAAGTGTGTCGTGACGCCAGTTCTCTCGGACGCGTATTTACCGAGTTATAAGCGAGTTAACTTTCGGCGAGTCACTTAGGTATCGCTGGAACGATAGATTGCTAAGTACCGCGCCGTGTCGGTTAGCCGTTTCGCGGTAAGAGTACACTTTTTTCCTATCGTTCCTAGATGATTTTAAACGTTATATTCGTGGTAAACTGTGCATACGAAACCGTGTGTCGTGACGCCAATTCTCTCGGACGCGTATTTACCGAGTTATAAGCGAGTTAACTTCCGGCGAGTCACTTAGGTATCGCTGGAACGATAGATTGCTAAGTACCGCGCCGTGTCGGTTAGCCGGTTCGCGGTAAGAGTAAACTTTTTTCCTATCGTTCCTAGATGATTTTAAACGTTATATTCGTGGTAAACTGTGCATACGAAAAAGTGTGTCGTGACGCCAGTTCTCTCGGACGCGTATTTACCGAGTTATAAGCGAGTTAACTTTCGGCGAGTCACTTAGGTATCGCTGGAACGATAGATTGCTAAGTACCGCGCCGTGTCGCTTAGCCGGTTCGCGGTAAGAGTAAACTTTTTTCCTATCGTTCCTAGATGAATTTAAACGTTATATTCGTGGTAAACTGTGCATACGAAACCGTGTGTCGTGACGCCAGTTCTCTCGGACGCGTATTTACCGAGTTATAAGCGAGTTAACTTCCGGCGAGTCACTTAGGTATCGCTGGAACGATAGATTGCTAAGTACCGCGCCGTGTCGGTTAGCCGGTTCGCGGTAAGAGTAAACTTTTTTCCTATCGTTCCTAGATGATTTTAAACGTTATATTCGTGGTAAACTGTGCATACGAAAAAGTGTGTCGTGACGCCAGTTCTCTCGGACTCGTATTTACCGAGTTATAAGATGTTAACTTCCGGCGAGTCACTTAGGTATCGCTGGAACGATAGATTGCTAAGTACCGCGCCGTGTCGGTTAGCCGTTTCGCGGTAAGAGTAAACTTTTTTCCTATCGTTCCTAGATGATTTTAAACGTTATATTCGTGGTAAACTGTGCATACGAAACCGTGTGTCGTGACGCCAGTTCTCTCGGACGCGTATTTACCGAGTTATAAGCGAGTTAACTTCCGGCGAGTCACTTAGGTATCGCTGGAACGATAGATTGCTAAGTACCGCGCCGTGTCGGTTAGCCGGTTCGCGGTAAGAGTAAACTTTTTTCCTATCGTTCCTAGATGATTTTAAACGTTATATTCGTGGTAAACTGTGCATACGAAACCGTGTGTCGTGACGCCAGTTCTCTCGGACGCGTATTTACCGAGTTATAAGCGAGTTAACTTCCGGCGAGTCACTTAGGTATCGCTGGAACGATAGATTGCTAAGTACCGCGCCGTGTCGGTTAGCCGTTTCGCGGTAAGAGTAAACTTTTTTCCTATCGTTCCTAGATGATTTTAAACGTTATATTCGTGGTAAACTGTGCATACGAAACCGTGTGTCGTGACGCCAGTTCTCTCGGACGCGTATTTACCGAGTTATAAGCGAGTTAACTTCCGGCGAGTCACTTAGGTATCGCTGGAACGATAGATTGCTAAGTACCGCGCCGTGTCGGTTAGCCGGTTCGCGGTAAGAGTAAACTTTTTTCCTATCGTTCCTAGATGATTTTAAACGTTATATTCGTGGTAAACTGTGCATACGAAACCGTGTGTCGTGACGCCAGTTCTCTCGGACGCGTATTTACCGAGTTATAAGCGAGTTAACTTCCGGCGAGTCACTTAGGTATCGCTGGAACGATAGATTGCTAAGTACCGCGCCGTGTCGGTTAGCCGTTTCGCGGTAAGAGTAAACTTTTTTCCTATCGTTCCTAGATGATTTTAAACGTTATATTCGTGGTAAACTGTGCATACGAAACCGTGTGTCGTGACGCCAATTCTCTCGGACGCGTATTTACCGAGTTATAAGCGAGTTAACTTCCGGCGAGTCACTTAGGTATCGCTGGAACGATAGATTGCTAAGTACCGCGCCGTGTCGGTTAGCCGGTTCGCGGTAAGAGTAAACTTTTTTCCTATCGTTCCTAGATGATTTTAAACGTTATATTCGTGGTAAACTGTGCATACGAAACCGTGTGTCGTGACGCCAGTTCTCTCGGACTCGTATTTACCGAGTTATAAGCGAGTTAACTTCCGGCGAGTCACTTAGGTATCGCTGGAACGATAGATTGCTAAGTACCGCGCCGTGTCGGTTAGCCGGTTCGCGGTAAGAGTAAACTTTTTTCCTATCGTTCCTAGATGATTTTAAACGTTATATTCGTGGTAAACTGTGCATACGAAAAAGTGTGTCGTGACGCCAGTTCTCTCGGACGCGTATTTACCGAGTTATAAGCGAGTTAACTTCCGGCGAGTCACTTAGGTATCGCTGGAACGATAGATTGCTAAGTACCGCGCCGTGTCGGTTAGCCGTTTCGCGGTAAGAGTAAACTTTTTTTATCGTTCCTAGATGATTTTAAACGTTATATTCGTGGTAAACTGTGCATACGAAACCGTGTGTCGTGACGCCAATTCTCTCGGACGCGTATTTACCGAGTTATAAGCGAGTTTACTTCCGGCGAGTCACTTAGGTATCGCTGGAACGATAGATTGCTAAGTACCGCGCCGTGTCGGTTAGCCGGTTCGCGGTAAGAGTAAACTTTTTTCCTATCGTTCCTAGATGATTTTAAACGTTATATTCGTGGTAAACTGTGCATACGAAAAAGTGTGTCGTGACGCCAGTTCTCTCGGACGCGTATTTACCGAGTTATAAGCGAGTTAACTTTCGGCGAGTCACTTAGGTATCGCTGGAACGATAGATTGCTAAGTACCGCGCCGTGTCGGTTAGCCGTTTCGCGGTAAGAGTACACTTTTTTCCTATCGTTCCTAGATGATTTTAAACGTTATATTCGTGGTAAACTGTGCATACGAAACCGTGTGTCGTGACGCCAATTCTCTCGGACGCGTATTTACCGAGTTATAAGCGAGTTAACTTCCGGCGAGTCACTTAGGTATCGCTGGAACGATAGATTGCTAAGTACCGCGCCGTGTCGGTTAGCCGGTTCGCGGTAAGAGTAAACTTTTTTCCTATCGTTCCTAGATGATTTTAAACGTTATATTCGTGGTAAACTGTGCATACGAAAAAGTGTGTCGTGACGCCAGTTCTCTCGGACGCGTATTTACCGAGTTATAAGCGAGTTAACTTTCGGCGAGTCACTTAGGTATCGCTGGAACGATAGATTGCTAAGTACCGCGCCGTGTCGCTTAGCCGGTTCGCGGTAAGAGTAAACTTTTTTCCTATCGTTCCTAGATGAATTTAAACGTTATATTCGTGGTAAACTGTGCATACGAAACCGTGTGTCGTGACGCCAGTTCTCTCGGACGCGTATTTACCGAGTTATAAGCGAGTTAACTTCCGGCGAGTCACTTAGGTATCGCTGGAACGATAGATTGCTAAGTACCGCGCCGTGTCGGTTAGCCGGTTCGCGGTAAGAGTAAACTTTTTTCCTATCGTTCCTAGATGATTTTAAACGTTATATTCGTGGTAAACTGTGCATACGAAAAAGTGTGTCGTGACGCCAGTTCTCTCGGACGCGTATTTACCGAGTTATAAGCGAGTTAACTTCCGGCGAGTCACTTAGGTATCGCTGGAACGATAGATTGCTAAGTACCGCGCCGTGTCGGTTAGCCGGTTCGCGGTAAGAGTAAACTTTTTTCCTATCGTTCCTAGATGATTTTAAACGTTATATTCGTGGTAAACTGTGCATACGAAACCGTGTGTCGTGACGCCAGTTCTCTCGGACGCGTATTTACCGAGTTATAAGCGAGTTAACTTCCGGCGAGTCACTTAGGTATCGCTGGAACGATAGATTGCTAAGTACCGCGCCGTGTCGGTTAGCCGGTTCGCGGTAAGAGTAAACTTTTTTCCTATCGTTCCTAGAAGATTTTAAACGTTATATTCGTGGTAAACTGTGCATACGAAACCGTGTGTCGTGACGCCAGTTCTCTCGGACGCGTATTTACCGAGTTATAAGCGAGTTAACTTCCGGCGAGTCACTTAGGTATCGCTGGAACGATAGATTGCTAAGTACCGCGCCGTGTCGGTTAGCCGGTTCGCGGTAAGAGTAAACTTTTTTCCTATCGTTCCTAGAAGATTTTAAACGTTATATTCGTGGTAAACTGTGCATACGAAAAAGTGTGTCGTGACGCCAGTTCTCTCCGACGCGTATTTACCGAGTTATAAGCGAGTTAACTTCCGGCGAGTCACTTAGGTATCGCTGGAACGATAGATTGCTAAGTACCGCGCCGTGTCGGTTAGCCGGTTCGCGGTAAGAGTAAACTTTTTTCCTATCGTTCCTAGATGATTTTAAACGTTATATTCGTGGTAAACTGTGCATACGAAAAAGTGTGTCGTGACGCCAGTTCTCTCGGACGCGTATTTACCGAGTTATAAGCGAGTTAACTTCCGGCGAGTCACTTAGGTATCGCTGGAACGATAGATTGCTAAGTACCGCGCCGTGTCGGTTAGCCGGTTCGCGGTAAGAGTAAACTTTTTTCCTATCGTTCCTAGATGATTTTAAACGTTATATTCGTGGTAAACTGTGCATACGAAACCGTGTGTCGTGACGCCAGTTCTCTCGGACGCGTATTTACCGAGTTATAAGCGAGTTAACTTCCGGCGAGTCACTTAGGTATCGCTGGAACGATAGATTGCTAAGTACCGCGCCGTGTCGGTTAGCCGGTTCGCGGTAAGAGTAAACTTTTTTCCTATCGTTCCTAGAAGATTTTAAACGTTATATTCGTGGTAAACTGTGCATACGAAAAAGTGTGTCGTGACGCCAGTTCTCTCCGACGCGTATTTACCGAGTTATAAGCGAGTTAACTTTCAGCGAGTCACTTAGGTATCGCTGGAACGATAGATTGCTAAGTACCGCGCCGTGTCGCTTAGCCGGTTCGCGGTAAGAGTAAACTTTTTTCCTATCGTTCCTATATGATTTTAAACGTTATATTCGTGGTAAACTGTGCATACGAAACCGTGTGTCGTGACGCCAGTTCTCTCGGACGCGTATTTACCGAGTTATAAGCGAGTTAACTTCCGGCGAGTCGCTTAGGTATCGCTGGAACGATAGATTGCTAAGTACCGCGCCGTGTCGGTTAGCCGGTTCGCGGTAAGAGTAAACTTTTTTCCTATCGTTCCTAGATGATTTTAAACGTTATATTCGTGGTAAACTGTGCATACGAAAAAGTGTGTCGTGACGCCAGTTCTCTCGGACGCGTATTTACCGAGTTATAAGCGAGTTAACTTCCGGCGAGTCACTTAGGTATCGCTGGAACGATAGATTGCTAAGTACCGCGCCGTGTCGGTTAGCCGGTTCGCGGTAAGAGTAAACTTTTTTCCTATCGTTCCTAGATGATTTTAAACGTTATATTCGTGGTAAACTGTGCATACGAAAAAGTGTGTCGTGACGCCAGTTCTCTCGGACGCGTATTTACCGAGTTATAAGCGAGTTAACTTCCGGCGAGTCACTTAGGTATCGCTGGAACGATAGATTGCTAAGTACCGCGCCGTGTCGCTTAGCCGGTTCGCGGTAAGAGTAAACTTTTTTCCTATCGTTCCTAGATGAATTTAAACGTTATATTCGTGGTAAACTGTGCATACGAAACCGTGTGTCGTGACGCCAGTTCTCTCGGACGCGTATTTACCGAGTTATAAGCGAGTTAACTTCCGGCGAGTCACTTAGGTATCGCTGGAACGATAGATTGCTAAGTACCGCGCCGTGTCGGTTAGCCGGTTCGCGGTAAGAGTAAACTTTTTTCCTATCGTTCCTAGATGATTTTAAACGTTATATTCGTGGTAAACTGTGCATACGAAAAAGTGTGTCGTGACGCCAGTTCTCTCGGACGCGTATTTACCGAGTTATAAGCGAGTTAACTTCCGGCGAGTCACTTAGGTATCGCTGGAACGATAGATTGCTAAGTACCGCGCCGTGTCGGTTAGCCGGTTCGCGGTAAGAGTAAACTTTTTTCCTATCGTTCCTAGATGATTTTAAACGTTATATTCGTGGTAAACTGTGCATACGAAACCGTGTGTCGTGACGCCAGTTCTCTCGGACGCGTATTTACCGAGTTATAAGCGAGTTAACTTCCGGCGAGTCACTTAGGTATCGCTGGAACGATAGATTGCTAAGTACCGCGCCGTGTCGGTTAGCCGGTTCGCGGTAAGAGTAAACTTTTTTCCTATCGTTCCTAGAAGATTTTAAACGTTATATTCGTGGTAAACTGTGCATACGAAACCGTGTGTCGTGACGCCAGTTCTCTCGGACGCGTATTTACCGAGTTATAAGCGAGTTAACTTCCGGCGAGTCACTTAGGTATCGCTGGAACGATAGATTGCTAAGTACCGCGCCGTGTCGGTTAGCCGGTTCGCGGTAAGAGTAAACTTTTTTCCTATCGTTCCTAGAAGATTTTAAACGTTATATTCGTGGTAAACTGTGCATACGAAAAAGTGTGTCGTGACGCCAGTTCTCTCCGACGCGTATTTACCGAGTTATAAGCGAGTTAACTTCCGGCGAGTCACTTAGGTATCGCTGGAACGATAGATTGCTAAGTACCGCGCCGTGTCGGTTAGCCGGTTCGCGGTAAGAGTAAACTTTTTTCCTATCGTTTCTAGATGATTTTAAACGTTATATTCGTGATAAACTGTGCATACGAAAAAGTGTGTCGTGACGCCAGTTCTCTCGGACGCGTATTTACCGAGTTATAAGCGAGTTAACTTCCGGCGAGTCACTTAGGTATCGCTGGAACGATAGATTGCTAAGTACCGCGCCGTGTCGGTTAGCCGGTTCGCGGTAAGAGTAAACTTTTTTCCTATCGTTCCTAGATGATTTTAAACGTTATATTCGTGGTAAACTGTGCATACGAAACCGTGTGTCGTGACGCCAGTTCTCTCGGACGCGTATTTACCGAGTTATAAGCGAGTTAACTTCCGGCGAGTCACTTAGGTATCGCTGGAACGATAGATTGCTAAGTACCGCGCCGTGTCGGTTAGCCGGTTCGCGGTAAGAGTAAACTTTTTTCCTATCGTTCCTAGAAGATTTTAAACGTTATATTCGTGGTAAACTGTGCATACGAAAAAGTGTGTCGTGACGCCAGTTCTCTCCGACGCGTATTTACCGAGTTATAAGCGAGTTAACTTTCAGCGAGTCACTTAGGTATCGCTGGAACGATAGATTGCTAAGTACCGCGCCGTGTCGCTTAGCCGGTTCGCGGTAAGAGTAAACTTTTTTCCTATCGTTCCTATATGATTTTAAACGTTATATTCGTGGTAAACTGTGCATACGAAACCGTGTGTCGTGACGCCAGTTCTCTCGGACGCGTATTTACCGAGTTATAAGCGAGTTAACTTCCGGCGAGTCACTTAGGTATCGCTGGAACGATAGATTGCTAAGTACCGCGCCGTGTCGGTTAGCCGGTTCGCGGTAAGAGTAAACTTTTTTCCTATCGTTCCTAGATGATTTTAAACGTTATATTCGTGGTAAACTGTGCATACGAAAAAGTGTGTCGTGACGCCAGTTCTCTCGGACGCGTATTTACCGAGTTATAAGCGAGTTAACTTCCGGCGAGTCACTTAGGTATCGCTGGAACGATAGATTGCTAAGTACCGCGCCGTGTCGGTTAGCCGGTTCGCGGTAAGAGTAAACTTTTTTCCTATCGTTCCTAGATGATTTGAAACGTTATATTCGTGGTAAACTGTGCATACGAAACCGTGTGTCGTGACGCCAGTTCTCTCGGACGCGTATTTACCGAGTTATAAGCGAGTTAACTTCCGGCGAGTCACTTAGGTATCGCTGGAACGATAGATTGCTAAGTACCGCGCCGTGTCGGTTAGCCGGTTCGCGGTAAGAGTAAACTTTTTTCCTATCGTTCCTAGAAGATTTTAAACGTTATATTCGTGGTAAACTGTGCATACGAAACCGTGTGTCGTGACGCCAGTTCTCTCGGACGCGTATTTACCGAGTTATAAGCGAGTTAACTTCCGGCGAGTCACTTAGGTATCGCTGGAACGATAGATTGCTAAGTACCGCGCCGTGTCGGTTAGCCGGTTCGCGGTAAGAGTAAACTTTTTTCCTATCGTTCCTAGAAGATTTTAAACGTTATATTCGTGGTAAACTGTGCATACGAAAAAGTGTGTCGTGACGCCAGTTCTCTCCGACGCGTATTTACCGAGTTATAAGCGAGTTAACTTTCAGCGAGTCACTTAGGTATCGCTGGAACGATAGATTGCTAAGTACCGCGCCGTGTCGCTTAGCCGGTTCGCGGTAAGAGTAAACTTTTTTCCTATCGTTCCTATATGATTTTAAACGTTATATTCGTGGTAAACTGTGCATACGAAAACGTGTGTCGTGACGCCAGTTCTCTCGGACGCGTATTTACCGAGTTATAAGCGAGTTAACTTCCGGCGAGTCACTTAGGTATCGCTGGAACGATAGATTGCTAAGTACCGCGCCGTGTCGGTTAGCCGTTTCGCGGTAAGAGTAAACTTTTTTCCTATCGTTCCTAGATGATTTTAAACGTTATATTCGTGGTAAACTGTGCATACGAAACCGTGTGTCGTGACGCCAATTCTCTCGGACGCGTATTTACCGAGTTATAAGCGAGTTAACTTCCGGCGAGTCACTTAGGTATCGCTGGAACGATAGATTGCTAAGTACCGCGCCGTGTCGGTTAGCCGGTTCGCGGTAAGAGTAAACTTTTTTCCTATCGTTCCTAGATGATTTTAAACGTTATATTCGTGGTAAACTGTGCATACGAAAAAGTGTGTCGTGACGCCAGTTCTCTCGGACGCGTATTTACCGAGTTATAAGCGAGTTAACTTTCGGCGAGTCACTTAGGTATCGCTGGAACGATAGATTGCTAAGTACCGCGCCGTGTCGCTTAGCCGGTTCGCGGTAAGAGTAAACTTTTTTCCTATCGTTCCTAGATGATTTTAAACGTTATATTCGTGGTAAACTGTGCATACGAAACCGTGTGTCGTGACGCCAGTTCTCTCGGACGCGTATTTACCGAGTTATAAGCGAGTTAACTTCCGGCGAGTCACTTAGGTATCGCTGGAACGATAGATTGCTAAGTACCGCGCCGTGTCGGTTAGCCGGTTCGCGGTAAGAGTAAACTTTTTTCCTATCGTTCCTAGATGATTTTAAACGTTATATTCGTGGTAAACTGTGCATACGAAACCGTGTGTCGTGACGCCAGTTCTCTCGGACGCGTATTTACCGAGTTATAAGCGAGTTAACTTCCGGCGAGTCACTTAGGTATCGCTGGAACGATAGATTGCTAAGTACCGCGCCGTGTCGGTTAGCCGGTTCGCGGTAAGAGTAAACTTTTTTCCTATCGTTCCTAGAAGATTTTAAACGTTATATTCGTGGTAAACTGTGCATACGAAAAAGTGTGTCGTGACGCCAGTTCTCTCCGACGCGTATTTACTGAGTTATAAGCGAGTTAACTTTCAGCGAGTCACTTAGGTATCGCTGGAACGATAGATTGCTAAGTACCGCGCCGTGTCGCTTAGCCGGTTCGCGGTAAGAGTAAACTTTTTTCCTATCGTTCCTATATGATTTTAAACGTTATATTCGTGGTAAACTGTGCATACGAAACCGTGTGTCGTGACGCCAGTTCTCTCGGACGCGTATTTACCGAGTTATAAGCGAGTTAACTTCCGGCGAGTCACTTAGGTATCGCTGGAACGATAGATTGCTAAGTACCGCGCCGTGTCGGTTAGCCGGTTCGCGGTAAGAGTAAACTTTTTTCCTATCGTTCCTAGATGATTTTAAACGTTATATTCGTGGTAAACTGTGCATACGAAACCGTGTGTCGTGACGCCAGTTCTCTCGGACTCGTATTTACCGAGTTATAAGCGAGTTAACTTCCGGCGAGTCACTTAGGTATCGTGGAACGATAGATTGCTAAGTACCGCGCCGTGTCGGTTAGCCGGTTCGCGGTAAGAGTAAACTTTTTTCCTATCGTTCTTAGATGATTTTAAACGTTATATTCGTGGTAAACTGTGCATACGAAACCGTGTGTCGTGACGCCAGTTCTCTCGGACGCGTATTTACCGAGTTATAAGCGAGTTAACTTCCGGCGAGTCACTTAGGTATCGCTGGAACGATAGATTGCTAAGTACCGCGCCGTGTCGGTTAGCCGGTTCGCGGTAAGAGTAAACTTTTTTCCTATCGTTCCTAGATGATTTTAAACGTTATATTCGTGGTAAACTGTGCATCCGAAACCGTGTGTCGTGACGCCAGTTCTCTCGGACGCGTATTTACCGAGTTATAAGCGAGTTAACTTCCGGCGAGTCACTTAGGTATCGCTGGAACGATAGTTTGCTAAGTACCGCGCCGTGTCGGTTAGCCGGTTCGCGGTAAGAGTAAACTTTTTTCCTATCGTTCCTAGATGATTTTAAACGTTATATTCGTGGTAAACTGTGCATACGAAACCGTGTGTCGTGACGCCAATTCTCTCGGACGCGTATTTACCGAGTTATAAGCGAGTTAACTTCCGGCGAGTCACTTAGGTATCGCTGGAACGATAGATTGCTAAGTACCGCGCCGTGTCGGTTAGCCGGTTCGCGGTAAGAGTAAACTTTTTTCCTATCGTTCCTAGAAGATTTTAAACGTTATATTCGTGGTAAACTGTGCATACGAAAAAGTGTGTCGTGACGCCAGTTCTCTCCGACGCGTATTTACCGAGTTATAAGCGAGTTAACTTTCAGCGAGTCACTTAGGTATCGCTGGAACGATAGATTGCTAAGTACCGCGCCGTGTCGCTTAGCCGGTTCGCGGTAAGAGTAAACTTTTTTCCTATCGTTCCTATATGATTTTAAACGTTATATTCGTGGTAAACTGTGCATACGAAACCGTGTGTCGTGACGCCAGTTCTCTCGGACGCGTATTTACCGAGTTATAAGCGAGTTAACTTCCGGCGAGTCGCTTAGGTATCGCTGGAACGATAGATTGCTAAGTACCGCGCCGTGTCGGTTAGCCGTTTCGCGGTAAGAGTAAACTTTTTTCCTATCGTTCCTAGATGATTTTAAACGTTATATTCGTGGTAAACTGTGCATACGAAACCGTGTGTCGTGACGCCAATTCTCTCGGACGCGTATTTACCGAGTTATAAGCGAGTTAACTTCCGGCGAGTCACTTAGGTATCGCTGGAACGATAGATTGCTAAGTACCGCGCCGTGTCGGTTAGCCGGTTCGCGGTAAGAGTAAACTTTTTTCCTATCGTTCCTAGATGATTTTAAACGTTATATTCGTGGTAAACTGTGCATACGAAAAAGTGTGTCGTGACGCCAGTTCTCTCGGACGCGTATTTACCGAGTTATAAGCGAGTTAACTTTCGGCGAGTCACTTAGGTATCGCTGGAACGATAGATTGCTAAGTACCGCGCCGTGTCGCTTAGCCGGTTCGCGGTAAGAGTAAACTTTTTTCCTATCGTTCCTAGATGATTTTAAACGTTATATTCGTGGTAAACTGTGCATACGAAACCGTGTGTCGTGACGCCAGTTCTCTCGGACGCGTATTTACCGAGTTATAAGCGAGTTAACTTCCGGCGAGTCACTTAGGTATCGCTGGAACGATAGATTGCTAAGTACCGCGCCGTGTCGGTTAGCCGGTTCGCGGTAAGAGTAAACTTTTTTCCTATCGTTCTTAGATGATTTTAAACGTTATATTCGTGGTAAACTGTGCATACGAAACCGTGTGTCGTGACGCCAGTTCTCTCGGACGCGTATTTACCGAGTTATAAGCGAGTTAACTTCCGGCGAGTCGCTTAGGTATCGCTGGAACGATAGATTGCTAAGTACCGCGCCGTGTCGGTTAGCCGGTTCGCGGTAAGAGTAAACTTTTTTCCTATCGTTCCTAGAAGATTTTAAACGTTATATTCGTGGTAAACTGTGCATACGAAAAAGTGTGTCGTGACGCCAGTTCTCTCCGACGCGTATTTACCGAGTTATAAGCGAGTTAACTTTCAGCGAGTCACTTAGGTATCGCTGGAACGATAGATTGCTAAGTACCGCGCCGTGTCGCTTAGCCGGTTCGCGGTAAGAGTAAACTTTTTTCCTATCGTTCCTAGATGATTTTAAACGTTATATTCGTGGTAAACTGTGCATACGAAACCGTGTGTCGTGACGCCAGTTCTCTCGGACGCGTATTTACCGAGTTATAAGCGAGTTAACTTCCGGCGAGTCACTTAGGTATCGCTGGAACGATAGATTGCTAAGTACCGCGCCGTGTCGGTTAGCCGGTTCGCGGTAAGAGTAAACTTTTTTCCTATCGTTCTTAGATGATTTTAAACGTTATATTCGTGGTAAACTGTGCATACGAAACCGTGTGTCGTGACGCCAGTTCTCTCGGACGCGTATTTACCGAGTTATAAGCGAGTTAACTTCCGGCGAGTCACTTAGGTATCGCTGGAACGATAGATTGCTAAGTACCGCGCCGTGTCGGTTAGCCGGTTCGCGGTAAGAGTAAACTTTTTTCCTATCGTTCCTAGAAGATTTTAAACGTTATATTCGTGGTAAACTGTGCATAAGAAAAAGTGTGTCGTGACGCCAGTTCTCTCCGACGCGTATTTACCGAGTTATAAGCGAGTTAACTTTCAGCGAGTCACTTAGGTATCGCTGGAACGATAGATTGCTAAGTACCGCGCCGTGTCGGTTAGCCGGTTCGCGGTAAGAGTAAACTTTTTTCCTATCGTTCCTATATGATTTTAAACGTTATATTCGTGGTAAACTGTGCATACGAAACCGTGTGTCGTGACGCCAGTTCTCTCGGACGCGTATTTACCGAGTTATAAGCGAGTTAACTTCCGGCGAGTCACTTAGGTGTCGCTGGAACGATAGATTGCTAAGTACCGCGCCGTGTCGGTTAGCCGGTTCGCGGTAAGAGTAAACTTTTTTCCTATCGTTCCTAGAAGATTTTAAACGTTATATTCGTGGTAAACTGTGCATACGAAAAAGTGTGTCGTGACGCCAGTTCTCTCCGACGCGTATTTACCGAGTTATAAGCGAGTTAACTTTCAGCGAGTCACTTAGGTATCGCTGGAACGATAGATTGCTAAGTACCGCGCCGTGTCGCTTAGCCGGTTCGCGGTAAGAGTAAACTTTTTTCCTATCGTTCCTATATGATTTTAAACGTTATATTCGTGGTAAACTGTGCATACGAAACCGTGTGTCGTGACGCCAGTTCTCTCGGACGCGTATTTACCGAGTTATAAGCGAGTTAACTTCCGGCGAGTCACTTAGGTATCGCTGGAACGATAGATTGCTAAGTACCGCGCCGTGTCGGTTAGCCGTTTCGCGGTAAGAGTAAACTTTTTTCCTATCGTTCCTAGATGATTTTAAACGTTATATTCGTGGTAAACTGTGCATACGAAACCGTGTGTCGTGACGCCAATTCTCTCGGACGCGTATTTACCGAGTTATAAGCGAGTTAACTTCCGGCGAGTCACTTAGGTATCGCTGGAACGATAGATTGCTAAGTACCGCGCCGTGTCGGTTAGCCGGTTCGCGGTAAGAGTAAACTTTTTTCCTATCGTTCCTAGATGATTTTAAACGTTATATTCGTGGTAAACTGTGCATACGAAAAAGTGTGTCGTGACGCCAGTTCTCTCGGACGCGTATTTACCGAGTTATAAGCGAGTTAACTTTCGGCGAGTCACTTAGGTATCGCTGGAACGATAGATTGCTAAGTACCGCGCCGTGTCGCTTAGCCGGTTCGCGGTAAGAGTAAACTTTTTTCCTATCGTTCCTAGATGATTTTAAACGTTATATTCGTGGTAAACTGTGCATACGAAACCGTGTGTCGTGACGCCAGTTCTCTCGGACGCGTATTTACCGAGTTATAAGCGAGTTAACTTCCGGCGAGTCACTTAGGTATCGCTGGAACGATAGATTGCTAAGTACCGCGCCGTGTCGGTTAGCCGGTTCGCGGTAAGAGTAAACTTTTTTCCTATCGTTCTTAGATGATTTTAAACGTTATATTCGTGGTAAACTGTGCATACGAAACCGTGTGTCGTGACGCCAGTTCTCTCGGACGCGTATTTACCGAGTTATAAGCGAGTTAACTTCCGGCGAGTCACTTAGGTATCGCTGGAACGATAGAGTGCTAAGTACCGCGCCGTGTCGGTTAGCCGGTTCGCGGTAAGAGTAAACTTTTTTCCTATCGTTCCTAGATGATTTTAAACGTTATATTCGTGGTAAACTGTGCATACGAAACCGTGTGTCGTGACGCCAGTTCTCTCGGACGCGTATTTACCGAGTTATAAGCGAGTTAACTTCCGGCGAGTCGCTTAGGTATCGCTGGAACGATAGATTGCTAAGTACCGCGCCGTGTCGGTTAGCCGGTTCGCGGTAAGAGTAAACTTTTTTCCTATCGTTCCTAGATGATTTTAAACGTTATATTCGTGGTAAACTGTGCATACGAAACCGTGTGTCGTGACGCCAATTCTCTCGGACGCGTATTTACCGAGTTATAAGCGAGTTAACTTCCGGCGAGTCACTTAGGTATCGCTGGAACGATAGATTGCTAAGTACCGCGCCGTGTCGGTTAGCCGGTTCGCGGTAAGAGTAAACTTTTTTCCTATCGTTCCTAGAAGATTTTAAACGTTATATTCGTGGTAAACTGTGCATACGAAAAAGTGTGTCGTGACGCCAGTTCTCTCCGACGCGTATTTACCGAGTTATAAGCGAGTTAACTTTCAGCGAGTCACTTAGGTATCGCTGGAACGATAGATTGCTAAGTACCGCGCCGTGTCGCTTAGCCGGTTCGCGGTAAGAGTAAACTTTTTTCCTATCGTTCCTATATGATTTTAAACGTTATATTCGTGGTAAACTGTGCATACGAAACCGTGTGTCGTGACGCCAGTTCTCTCGGACGCGTATTTACCGAGTTATAAGCGAGTTAACTTCCGGCGAGTCACTTAGGTATCGCTGGAACGATAGATTGCTAAGTACCGCGCCGTGTCGGTTAGCCGTTTCGCGGTAAGAGTAAACTTTTTTCCTATCGTTCCTAGATGATTTTAAACGTTATATTCGTGGTAAACTGTGCATACGAAACCGTGTGTCGTGACGCCAATTCTCTCGGACGCGTATTTACCGAGTTATAAGCGAGTTAACTTCCGGCGAGTCACTTAGGTATCGCTGGAACGATAGATTGCTAAGTACCGCGCCGTGTCGGTTAGCCGGTTCGCGGTAAGAGTAAACTTTTTTCCTATCGTTCCTAGATGATTTTAAACGTTATATTCGTGGTAAACTGTGCATACGAAAAAGTGTGTCGTGACGCCAGTTCTCTCGGACGCGTATTTACCGAGTTATAAGCGAGTTAACTTTCGGCGAGTCACTTAGGTATCGCTGGAACGATAGATTGCTAAGTACCGCGCCGTGTCGCTTAGCCGGTTCGCGGTAAGAGTAAACTTTTTTCCTATCGTTCCTAGATGATTTTAAACGTTATATTCGTGGTAAACTGTGCATACGAAACCGTGTGTCGTGACGCCAGTTCTCTCGGACGCGTATTTACCGAGTTATAAGCGAGTTAACTTCCGGCGAGTCACTTAGGTATCGCTGGAACGATAGATTGCTAAGTACCGCGCCGTGTCGGTTAGCCGGTTCGCGGTAAGAGTAAACTTTTTTCCTATCGTTCTTAGATGATTTTAAACGTTATATTCGTGGTAAACTGTGCATACGAAACCGTGTGTCGTGACGCCAGTTCTCTCGGACGCGTATTTACCGAGTTATAAGCGAGTTAACTTCCGGCGAGTCACTTAGGTATCGCTGGAACGATAGATTGCTAAGTACCGCGCCGTGTCGGTTAGCCGGTTCGCGGTAAGAGTAAACTTTTTTCCTATCGTTCCTAGAAGATTTTAAACGTTATATTCGTGGTAAACTGTGCATACGAAAAAGTGTGTCGTGACGCCAGTTCTCTCCGACGCGTATTTACCGAGTTATAAGCGAGTTAACTTTCAGCGAGTCACTTAGGTATCGCTGGAACGATAGATTGCTAAGTACCGCGCCGTGTCGCTTAGCCGGTTCGCGGTAAGAGTAAACTTTTTTCCTATCGTTCCTAGATGATTTTAAACGTTATATTCGTGGTAAACTGTGCATACGAAACCGTGTGTCGTGACGCCAGTTCTCTCGGACGCGTATTTACCGAGTTATAAGCGAGTTAACTTCCGGCGAGTCACTTAGGTATCGCTGGAACGATAGATTGCTAAGTACCGCGCCGTGTCGGTTAGCCGGTTCGCGGTAAGAGTAAACTTTTTTCCTATCGTTCTTAGATGATTTTAAACGTTATATTCGTGGTTAACTGTGCATACGAAACCGTGTGTCGTGACGCCAGTTCTCTCGGACGCGTATTTACCGAGTTATAAGCGAGTTAACTTCCGGCGAGTCACTTAGGTATCGCTGGAACGATAGATTGCTAAGTACCGCGCCGTGTCGGTTAGCCGGTTCGCGGTAAGAGTAAACTTTTTTCCTATCGTTCCTAGAAGAATTTAAACGTTATATTCGTGGTAAACTGTGCATACGAAAAAGTGTGTCGTGACGCCAGTTCTCTCCGACGCGTATTTACCGAGTTATAAGCGAGTTAACTTTCAGCGAGTCACTTAGGTATCGCTGGAACGATAGATTGCTAAGTACCGCGCCGTGTCGCTTAGCCGGTTCGCGGTAAGAGTAAACTTTTTTCCTATCGTTCCTATATGATTTTAAACGTTATATTCGTGGTAAACTGTGCATACGAAACCGTGTGTCGTGACGCCAGTTCTCTCGGACGCGTATTTACCGAGTTATAAGCGAGTTAACTTCCGGCGAGTCACTTAGGTATCGCTGGAACGATAGATTGCTAAGTACCGCGCCGTGTCGGTTAGCCGGTTCGCGGTAAGAGTAAACTTTTTTCCTATCGTTCCTAGAAGATTTTAAACGTTATATTCGTGGTAAACTGTGCATACGAAAAAGTGTGTCGTGACGCCAGTTCTCTCCGACGCGTATTTACCGAGTTATAAGCGAGTTAACTTTCAGCGAGTCACTTAGGTATCGCTGGAACGATAGATTGCTAAGTACCGCGCCGTGTCGCTTAGCCGGTTCGCGGTAAGAGTAAACTTTTTTCCTATCGTTCCTATATGATTTTAAACGTTATATTCGTGGTAAACTGTGCATACGAAACCGTGTGTCGTGACGCCAGTTCTCTCGGACGCGTATTTACCGAGTTATAAGCGAGTTAACTTCCGGCGAGTCACTTAGGTATCGCTGGAACGATAGATTGCTAAGTACCGCGCCGTGTCGGTTAGCCGTTTCGCGGTAAGAGTAAACTTTTTTCCTATCGTTCCTAGATGATTTTAAACGTTATATTCGTGGTAAACTGTGCATACGAAACCGTGTGTCGTGACGCCAATTCTCTCGGACGCGTATTTACCGAGTTATAAGCGAGTTAACTTCCGGCGAGTCACTTAGGTATCGCTGGAACGATAGATTGCTAAGTACCGCGCCGTGTCGGTTAGCCGGTTCGCGGTAAGAGTAAACTTTTTTCCTATCGTTCCTAGATGATTTTAAACGTTATATTCGTGGTAAACTGTGCATACGAAAAAGTGTGTCGTGACGCCAGTTCTCTCGGACGCGTATTTACCGAGTTATAAGCGAGTTAACTTTCGGCGAGTCACTTAGGTATCGCTGGAACGATAGATTGCTAAGTACCGCGCCGTGTCGCTTAGCCGGTTCGCGGTAAGAGTAAACTTTTTTCCTATCGTTCCTAGATGATTTTAAACGTTATATTCGTGGTAAACTGTGCATACGAAACCGTGTGTCGTGACGCCAGTTCTCTCGGACGCGTATTTACCGAGTTATAAGCGAGTTAACTTCCGGCGAGTCACTTAGGTATCGCTGGAACGATAGATTGCTAAGTACCGCGCCGTGTCGGTTAGCCGGTTCGCGGTAAGAGTAAACTTTTTTCCTATCGTTCTTAGATGATTTTAAACGTTATATTCGTGGTAAACTGTGCATACGAAACCGTGTGTCGTGACGCCAGTTCTCTCGGACGCGTATTTACCGAGTTATAAGCGAGTTAACTTCCGGCGAGTCACTTAGGTATCGCTGGAACGATAGAGTGCTAAGTACCGCGCCGTGTCGGTTAGCCGGTTCGCGGTAAGAGTAAACTTTTTTCCTATCGTTCCTAGATGATTTTAAACGTTATATTCGTGGTAAACTGTGCATACGAAACCGTGTGTCGTGACGCCAGTTCTCTCGGACGCGTATTTACCGAGTTATAAGCGAGTTAACTTCCGGCGAGTCACTTAGGTATCGCTGGAACGATAGATTGCTAAGTACCGCGCCGTGTCGGTTAGCCGGTTCGCGGTAAGAGTAAACTTTTTTCCTATCGTTCCTAGATGATTTTAAACGTTATATTCGTGGTAAACTGTGCATACGAAACACTGTGTCGTGACGCCAATTCTCTCGGACGCGTATTTACCGAGTTATCAGCGAGTTAACTTCCGGCGAGTCACTTAGGTATCGCTGGAACGATAGATTGCTAAGTACCGCGCCGTGTCGGTTAGCCGGTTCGCGGTAAGAGTAAACTTTTTTCCTATCGTTCCTAGATGATTTTAAACGTTATATTCGTGGTAAACTGTGCATACGAAAAAGTGTGTCGTGACGCCAGTTCTCTCCGACGCGTATTTACCGAGTTATAAGCGAGTTAACTTTCAGCGAGTCACTTAGGTATCGCTGGAACGATAGATTGCTAAGTACCGCGCCGTGTCGCTTAGCCGGTTCGCGGTAAGAGTAAACTTTTTTCCTATCGTTCCTATATGATTTTAAACGTTATATTCGTGGTAAACTGTGCATACGAAACCGTGTGTCGTGACGCCAGTTCTCTCGGACGCGTATTTACCGAGTTATAAGCGAGTTAACTTCCGGCGAGTCACTTAGGTATCGCTGGAACGATAGATTGCTAAGTACCGCGCCGTGTCGGTTAGCCGTTTCGCGGTAAGAGTAAACTTTTTTCCTATCGTTCCTAGATGATTTTAAACGTTATATTCGTGGTAAACTGTGCATACGAAACCGTGTGTCGTGACGCCAATTCTCTCGGACGCGTATTTACCGAGTTATAAGCGAGTTAACTTCCGGCGAGTCACTTAGGTATCGCTGGAACGATAGATTGCTAAGTACCGCGCCGTGTCGGTTAGCCGGTTCGCGGTAAGAGTAAACTTTTTTCCTATCGTTCCTAGATGATTTTAAACGTTATATTCGTGGTAAACTGTGCATACGAAAAAGTGTGTCGTGACGCCAGTTCTCTCGGACGCGTATTTACCGAGTTATAAGCGAGTTAACTTTCGGCGAGTCACTTAGGTATCGCTGGAACGATAGATTGCTAAGTACCGCGCCGTGTCGCTTAGCCGGTTCGCGGTAAGAGTAAACTTTTTTCCTATCGTTCCTAGATGATTTTAAACGTTATATTCGTGGTAAACTGTGCATACGAAACCGTGTGTCGTGACGCCAGTTCTCTCGGACGCGTATTTACCGAGTTATAAGCGAGTTAACTTCCGGCGAGTCACTTAGGTATCGCTGGAACGATAGATTGCTAAGTACCGCGCCGTGTCGGTTAGCCGGTTCGCGGTAAGAGTAAACTTTTTTCCTATCGTTCTTAGATGATTTTAAACGTTATATTCGTGGTAAACTGTGCATACGAAATCGTGTGTCGTGACGCCAGTTCTCTCGGACGCGTATTTACCGAGTTATAAGCGAGTTAACTTCCGGCGAGTCACTTAGGTATCGCTGGAACGATAGATTGCTAAGTACCGCGCCGTGTCGGTTAGCCGGTTCGCGGTAAGAGTAAACTTTTTTCCTATCGTTCCTAGATGATTTTAAACGTTATATTCGTGGTAAACTGTGCATCCGAAACCGTGTGTCGTGACGCCAGTTCTCTCGGACGCGTATTTACCGAGTTATAAGCGAGTTAACTTCCGGCGAGTCACTTAGGTATCGCTGGAACGATAGTTTGCTAAGTACCGCGCCGTGTCGGTTAGCCGGTTCGCGGTAAGAGTAAACTTTTTTCCTATCGTTCCTAGATGATTTTAAACGTTATATTCGTGGTAAACTGTGCATACGAAACCGTGTGTCGTGACGCCAATTCTCTCGGACGCGTATTTACCGAGTTATAAGCGAGTTAACTTACGGCGAGTCACTTAGGTATCGCTGGAACGATAGATTGCTAAGTACCGCGCCGTGTCGGTTAGCCGGTTCGCGGTAAGAGTAAACTTTTTTCCTATCGTTCCTAGAAGATTTTAAACGTTATATTCGTGGTAAACTGTGCATACGAAAAAGTGTGTCGTGACGCCAGTTCTCTCCGACGCGTATTTACCGAGTTATAAGCGAGTTAACTTTCAGCGAGTCACTTAGGTATCGCTGGAACGATAGATTGCTAAGTACCGCGCCGTGTCGGTTAGCCGTTTCGCGGTAAGAGTAAACTTTTTTCCTATCGTTCCTAGATGATTTTAAACGTTATATTCGTGGTAAACTGTGCATACGAAACCGTGTGTCGTGACGCCAATTCTCTCGGACGCGTATTTACCGAGTTATAAGCGAGTTAACTTCCGGCGAGTCACTTAGGTATCGCTGGAACGATAGATTGCTAAGTACCGCGCCGTGTCGGTTAGCCGGTTCGCGGTAAGAGTAAACTTTTTTCCTATCGTTCCTAGATGATTTTAAACGTTGTATTCGTGGTAAACTGTGCATACGAAAAAGTGTGTCGTGACGCCAGTTCTCTCGGACGCGTATTTACCGAGTTATAAGCGAGTTAACTTTCGGCGATTCACTTAGGTATCGCTGGAACGATAGATTGCTAAGTACCGCGCCGTGTCGCTTAGCCGGTTCGCGGTAAGAGTAAACTTTTTTCCTATCGTTCCTAGATGATTTTAAACGTTATATTCGTGGTAAACTGTGCATACGAAACCGTGTGTCGTGACGCCAGTTCTCTCGGACGCGTATTTACCGAGTTATAAGCGAGTTAACTTCCGGCGAGTCACTTAGGTATCGCTGGAACGATAGATTGCTAAGTACCGCGCCGTGTCGGTTAGCCGGTTCGCGGTAAGAGTAAACTTTTTTCCTATCGTTCTTAGATGATTTTAAACGTTATATTCGTGGTAAACTGTGCATACGAAACCGTGTGTCGTGACGCCAGTTCTCTCGGACGCGTATTTACCGAGTTATAAGCGAGTTAACTTCCGGCGAGTCACTTAGGTATCGCTGGAACGATAGAGTGCTAAGTACCGCGCCGTGTCGGTTAGCCGGTTCGCGGTAAGAGTAAACTTTTTTCCTATCGTTCCTAGATGATTTTAAACGTTATATTCGTGGTAAACTGTGCATACGAAACCGTGTGTCGTGACGCCAGTTCTCTCGGACGCGTATTTACCGAGTTATAAGCGAGTTAACTTCCGGCGAGTCACTTAGGTATCGCTGGAACGATAGATTGCTAAGTACCGCGCCGTGTCGGTTAGCCGGTTCGCGGTAAGAGTAAACTTTTTTCCTATCGTTCCTAGATGATTTTAAACGTTATATTCGTGGTAAACTGTGCATACGAAACACTGTGTCGTGACGCCAATTCTCTCGGACGCGTATTTACCGAGTTATCAGCGAGTTAACTTCCGGCGAGTCGCTTAGGTATCGCTGGAACGATAGATTGCTAAGTACCGCGCCGTGTCGGTTAGCCGGTTCGCGGTAAGAGTAAACTTTTTTCCTATCGTTCCTAGATGATTTTAAACGTTATATTCGTGGTAAACTGTGCATACGAAAAAGTGTGTCGTGACGCCAGTTCTCTCCGACGCGTATTTACCGAGTTATAAGCGAGTTAACTTTCAGCGAGTCACTTAGGTATCGCTGGAACGATAGATTGCTAAGTACCGCGCCGTGTCGCTTAGCCGGTTCGCGGTAAGAGTAAACTTTTTTCCTATCGTTCCTATATGATTTTAAACGTTATATTCGTGGTAAACTGTGCATACGAAACCGTGTGTCGTGACGCCAGTTCTCTCGGACGCGTATTTACCGAGTTATAAGCGAGTTAACTTCCGGCGAGTCACTTAGGTATCGCTGGAACGATAGATTGCTAAGTACCGCGCCGTGTCGGTTAGCCGTTTCGCGGTAAGAGTAAACTTTTTTCCTATCGTTCCTAGATGATTTTAAACGTTATATTCGTGGTAAACTGTGCATACGAAACCGTGTGTCGTGACGCCAATTCTCTCGGACGCGTATTTACCGAGTTATAAGCGAGTTAACTTCCGGCGAGTCACTTAGGTATCGCTGGAACGATAGATTGCTAAGTACCGCGCCGTGTCGCTTAGCCGGTTCGCGGTAAGAGTAAACTTTTTTCCTATCGTTCTTAGATGATTTTAAACGTTATATTCGTGGTAAACCGCGCAGCCGAAACCGTGTGTCGTGACGCCAGTTCTCTCGGACGCGTATTTACCGATTTATAAGCGAGTTAACTTCCGGCGAGTCACTTAGGTATCGCTGGAACGATAGATTGCTAAGTACCGCGCCGTGTCGGTTAGCCGGTTCGCGGTAAGAGTAAACTTTTTTCCTATCGTTCCTAGATGATTTTAAACGTTATATTCGTGGTAAACTGTGCATACGAAAAAGTGTGTCGTGACGCCAGTTCTCTCGGACGCGTATTTACCGAGTTATAAGCGAGTTAACTTTCGGCGAGTCACTTAGGTATCGCTGGAACGATAGATTGCTAAGTACCGCGCCGTGTCGCTTAGCCGGTTCGCGGTAAGAGTAAACTTTTTTCCTATCGTTCCTAGATGATTTTAAACGTTACATTCGTGGTAAACTGTGCATACGAAACCGTGTGTCGTGACGCCAGTTCTCTCGGACGCGTATTTACCGAGTTATAAGCGAGTTAAATTCCGGCGAGTCACTTAGGTATCGCTGGAACGATAGATTGGTAAGTACCGCGCCGTGTCGGTTAGCCGGTTCGCGGTAAGAGTAAACTTTTTTCCTATCGTTCCTAGATGATTTTAAACGTTATATTCGTGGTAAACTGTGCATACGAAACCGTGTGTCGTGACGCCAGTTCTCTCGGACGCGTATTTACCGAGTTATAAGCGAGTTAACTTCCGGCGAGTCACTTAGGTATCGCTGGAACGATAGATTGCTAAGTACCGCGCCGTGTCGGTTAGCCGTTTCGCGGTAAGAGTAAACTTTTTTCCTATCGTTCCTAGATGATTTTAAACGTTATATTCGTGGTAAACTGTGCATACGAAACCGTGTGTCGTGACGCCAGTTCTCTCGGACGCGTATTTACCGAGTTATAAGCGAGTTAACTTTCGGCGAGTCACTTAGGTATCGCTGGAACGATAGTTTGCTAAGTACCGCGCCGTGTCGGTTAGCCGGTTCGCGGTAAGAGTAAACTTTTTTCCTATCGTTCCTAGATGATTTTAAACGTTATATTCGTGGTAAACTGTGCATACGAAAAAGTGTGTCGTGACGCCAGTTCTCTCCGACGCGTATTTACCGAGTTATAAGCGAGTTAACTTTCAGCGAGTCACTTAGGTATCGCTGGAACGATAGATTGCTAAGTACCGCGCCGTGTCGCTTAGCCGGTTCGCGGTAAGAGTAAACTTTTTTCCTATCTTTCCTATATGATTTTAAACGTTATATTCGTGGTAAACTGTGCATACGAAAAAGTGTGTCGTGACGCCAGTTCTCTCCGACGCGTATTTACCGAGTTATAAGCGAGTTAACTTTCAGCGAGTCACTTAGGTATCGCTGGAACGATAGATTGCTAAGTACCGCGCCGTGTCGCTTAGCCGGTTCGCGGTAAGAGTAAACTTTTTTCCTATCGTTCCTATATGATTTTAAACGTTATATTCGTGGTAAACTGTGCATACGAAACCGTGTGTCGTGACGCCAGTTCTCTCGGACGCGTATTTACCGAGTTATAAGCGAGTTAACTTCCGGCGAGTCACTTAGGTATCGCTGGAACGATAGATTGCTAAGTACCGCGCCGTGTCGGTTAGCCGTTTCGCGGTAAGAGTAAACTTTTTTCCTATCGTTCCTAGATGATTTTAAACGTTATATTCGTGGTAAACTGTGCATACGAAACCGTGTGTCGTGACGCCAATTCTCTCGGACGCGTATTTACCGAGTTATAAGCGAGTTAACTTCCGGCGAGTCACTTAGGTATCGCTGGAACGATAGATTGCTAAGTACCGCGCCGTGTCGCTTAGCCGGTTCGCGGTAAGAGTAAACTTTTTTCCTATCGTTCTTAGATGATTTTAAACGTTATATTCGTGGTAAACTGCGCATCCGAAACCGTGTGTCGTGACGCCAGTTCTCTCGGACGCGTATTTACCGAGTTATAAGCGAGTTAACTTCCGGCGAGTCACTTAGGTATCGCTGGAACGATAGATTGCTAAGTACCGCGCCGTGTCGGTTAGCCGGTTCGCGGTAAGAGTAAACTTTTTTCCTATCGTTCCTAGATGATTTTAAACGTTATATTCGTGGTAAACTGTGCATACGAAACCGTGTGTCGTGACGCCAATTCTCTCGGACGCGTATTTACCGAGTTATAAGCGAGTTAACTTCCGGCGAGTCACTTAGGTATCGCTGGAACGATAGATTGCTAAGTACCGCGCCGTGTCGCTTAGCCGGTTCGCGGTAAGAGTAAACTTTTTTCCTATCGTTCTTAGATGATTTTAAACGTTATATTCGTGGTAAACTGCGCATCCGAAACCGTGTGTCGTGACGCCAGTTCTCTCGGACGCGTATTTACCGAGTTATAAGCGAGTTAACTTCCGGCGAGTCACTTAGGTATCGCTGGAACGATAGATTGCTAAGTACCGCGCCGTGTCGGTTAGCCGGTTCGCGGTAAGAGTAAACTTTTTTCCTATCGTTCCTAGATGATTTTAAACGTTATATTCGTGGTAAACTGTGCATACGAAAAAGTGTGTCGTGACGCCAGTTCTCTCGGACGCGTATTTACCGAGTTATAAGCGAGTTAACTTTCGGCGAGTCACTTAGGTATCGCTGGAACGATAGATTGCTAAGTACCGCGCCGTGTCGCTTAGCCGGTTCGCGGTAAGAGTAAACTTTTTTCCTATCGTTCCTAGATGATTTTAAACGTTATATTCGTGGTAAACTGTGCATACGAAACCGTGTGTCGTGACGCCAGTTCTCTCGGACGCGTATTTACCGAGTTATAAGCGAGTTAACTTCCGGCGAGTCACTTAGGTATCGCTGGAACGATAGATTGCTAAGTACCGCGCCGTGTCGGTTAGCCGGTTCGCGGTAAGCGTAAACTTTTTTCCTATCGTTCCTAGAAGATTTTAAACGTTATATTCGTGGTAAACTGTGCATACGAAAAAGTGTGTCGTGACGCCAGTTCTCTCCGACGCGTATTTACCGAGTTATAAGCGAGTTAACTTTCAGCGAGTCACTTAGGTATCGCTGGAACGATAGATTGCTAAGTACCGCGCCGTGTCGCTTAGCCGGTTCGCGGTAAGAGTAAACTTTTTTCCTATCGTTCCTATATGATTTTAAACGTTATATTCGTGGTAAACTGTGCATACGAAACCGTGTGTCGTGACGCCAGTTCTCTCGGACGCGTATTTACCGAGTTATAAGCGAGATAACTTCCGGCGAGTCACTTAGGTATCGCTGGAACGATAGATTGCTAAGTACCGCGCCGTGTCGGTTAGCCGTTTCGCGGTAAGAGTAAACTTTTTTCCTATCGTTCCTAGATGATTTTAAACGTTATATTCGTGGTAAACTGTGCATACGAAACCGTGTGTCGTGACGCCAATTCTCTCGGACGCGTATTTACCGAGTTATAAGCGAGTTAACTTCCGGCGAGTCACTTAGGTATCGCTGGAACGATAGATTGCTAAGTACCGCGCCGTGTCGGTTAGCCGGTTCGCGGTAAGAGTAAACTTTTTTCCTATCGTTCCTAGATGATTTTAAACGTTATATTCGTGGTAAACTGTGCATACGAAAAAGTGTGTCGTGACGCCAGTTCTCTCGGACGCGTATTTACCGAGTTATAAGCGAGTTAACTTTCGGCGAGTCACTTAGGTATCGCTGGAACGATAGATTGCTAAGTACCGCGCCGTGTCGCTTAGCCGGTTCGCGGTAAGAGTAAACTTTTTTCCTATCGTTCCTAGATGATTTTAAACGTTATATTCGTGGTAAACTGTGCATACGAAACCGTGTGTCGTGACGCCAGTTCTCTCGGACGCGTATTTACCGAGTTATAAGCGAGTTAACTTCCGGCGAGTCACTTAGGTATCGCTGGAACGATAGATTGCTAAGTACCGCGCCGTGTCGGTTAGCCGGTTCGCGGTAAGAGTAAACTTTTTTCCTATCGTTCCTAGATGATTTTAAACGTTATATTCGTGGTAAACTGTGCATACGAAACCGTGTGTCGTGACGCCAAGTCTCTCGGACGCGTATTTACCGAGTTATAAGCGAGTTAACTTCCGGCGAGTCACTTAGGTATCGCTGGAACGATAGATTGCTAAGTACCGCGCCGTGTCGGTTAGCCGGTTCGCGGTAAGAGTAAACTTTTTTCCTATCGTTCCTAGATGATTTTAAACGTTATATTCGTGGTAAACTGTGCATACGAAAAAGTGTGTCGTGACGCCAGTTCTCTCGGACGCGTATTTACCGAGTTATAAGCGAGTTAACTTTCGGCGAGTCACTTAGGTATCGCTGGAACGATAGATTGCTAAGTACCGCGCCGTGTCGCTTAGCCGGTTCGCGGTAAGAGTAAACTTTTTTCCTATCGTTCCTAGATGATTTTAAACGTTATATTCGTGGTAAACTGTGCATACGAAACCGTGTGTCGTGACGCCAGTTCTCTCGGACGCGTATTTACCGAGTTATAAGCGAGTTAACTTCCGGCGAGTCACTTAGGTATCGCTGGAACGATAGATTGCTAAGTACCGCGCCGTGTCGGTTAGCCGGTTCGCGGTAAGAGTAAACTTTTTTCCTATCGTTCTTAGATGATTTTAAACGTTATATTCGTGGTAAACTGTGCATACGAAACCGTGTGTCGTGACGCCAGTTCTCTCGGACGCGTATTTACCGAGTTATAAGCGAGTTAACTTCCGGCGAGTCACTTAGGTATCGCTGGAACGATAGATTGCTAAGTACCGCGCCGTGTCGGTTAGCCGGTTCGCGGTAAGAGTAAACTTTTTTCCTATCGTTCCTAGATGATTTTAAACGTTATATTCGTGGTAAACTGTGCATACGAAACCGTGTGTCGTGACGCCAGTTCCCTCGGACGCGTATTTACCGAGTTATAAGCGAGTTAACTTCCGGCGAGTCACTTAGGTATCGCTGGAACGATAGATTGCTAAGTACCGCGCCGTGTCGGTTAGCCGGTTCGCGGTAAGAGTAAACTTTTTTCCTATCGTTCCTAGATGATTTTAAACGTTATATTCGTGGTAAACTGTGCATACGAAACCGTGTGTCGTGACGCCAGTTCTCTCGGACGCGTATTTACCGAGTTATAAGCGAGTTAACTTCCGGCGAGTCACTTAGGTATCGCTGGAACGATAGATTGCTAAGTACCGCGCCGTGTCGGTTAGCCGGTTCGCGGTAAGAGTAAACTTTTTTCCTATCGTTCCTAGATGATTTTAAACGTTATATTCGTGGTAAACTGTGCATACGAAACACTGTGTCGTGACGCCAATTCTCTCGGACGCGTATTTACCGAGTTATCAGCGAGTTAACTTCCGGCGAGTCACTTAGGTATCGCTGGAACGATAGATTGCTAAGTACCGCGCCGTGTCGGTTAGCCGGTTCGCGGTAAGAGTAAACTTTTTTCCTATCGTTCCTAGATGATTTTAAACGTTATATTCGTGGTAAACTGTGCATACGAAAAAGTGTGTCGTGACGCCAGTTCTCTCCGACGCGTATTTACCGAGTTATAAGCGAGTTAACTTTCAGCGAGTCACTTAGGTATCGCTGGAACGATAGATTGCTAAGTACCGCGCCGTGTCGCTTAGCCGGTTCGCGGTAAGAGTAAACTTTTTTCCTATCGTTCCTATATGATTTTAAACGTTATATTCGTGGTAAACTGTGCATACGAAACCGTGTGTCGTGACGCCAGTTCTCTCGGACGCGTATTTACCGAGTTATAAGCGAGTTAACTTCCGGCGAGTCACTTAGGTATCGCTGGAACGATAGATTGCTAAGTACCGCGCCGTGTCGGTTAGCCGTTTCGCGGTAAGAGTAAACTTTTTTCCTATCGTTCCTAGATGATTTTAAACGTTATATTCGTGGTAAACTGTGCATACGAAACCGTGTGTCGTGACGCCAGTTCTCTCGGACGCGTATTTACCGAGTTATAAGCGAGTTAACTTCCGGCGAGTCACTTAGGTATCGCTGGAACGATAGATTGCTAAGTACCGCGCCGTGTCGTTTAGCCGGTTCGCGGTAAGAGTAAACTTTTTTCCTATCGTTCCTAGATGATTTTAAACGTTACATTCGTGGTAAACTGTGCATACGAAACCGTGTGTCGTGACGCCAGTTCTCTCGGACGCGTATTTACCGAGTTATAAGCGAGTTAACTTCCGGCGAGTCACTTAGGTATCGCTGGAACGATAGATTGCTAAGTACCGCGCCGTGTCGGTTAGCCGTTTCGCGGTAAGAGTAAACTTTTTTCCTATCGTTCCTAGATGATTTTAAACGTTATATTCGTGGTAAACTGTGCATACGAAACCGTGTGTCGTGACGCCAGTTCTCTCGGACGCGTATTTACCGAGTTATAAGCGAGTTAATTTTCGGCGAGTCACTTAGGTATCGCTGGAACGATAGATTGCTAAGTACCGCGCCGTGTCGCTTAGCCGGTTCGCGGTAAGAGTAAACTTTTTTCCTATCTTTCCTAGATGATTTTAAACGTTATATTCGTGGTAAACTGTGCATACGAAACCGTGTGTCGTGACGCCAGTTCTCTCGGACGCGTATTTACCGAGTTATAAGCGAGTTAACTTCCGGCGAGTCACTTAGGTATCGCTGGAACGATAGATTGCTAAGTACCCCGCCGTGTCGGTTAGCCGGTTCGCGGTAAGAGTAAACTTTTTTCCTATCGTTCTTAGATGATTTTAAACGTTATATTCGTGGTAAACTGTGCATACGAAACCGTGTGTCGTGACGCCAGTTCTCTCGGACGCGTATTTACCGAGTTATAAGCGAGTTAACTTCCGGCGAGTCACTTAGGTATCGCTGGAACGATAGATTGCTAAGTACCGCGCCGTGTCGGTTAGCCGGTTCGCGGTAAGAGTAAACTTTTTTCCTATCGTTCCTAGATGATTTTAAACGTTATATTCGTGGTAAACTGTGCATACGAAACCGTGTGTCGTGACGCCAGTTCTCTCGGACGCGTATTTACCGAGTTATAAGCGAGTTAACTTCCGGCGAGTCACTTAGGTATCGCTGGAACGATAGATTGCTAAGTACCGCGCCGTGTCGGTTAGCCGGTTCGCGGTAAGAGTAAACTTTTTTCCTATCGTTCCTAGATGATTTTAAACCTTATATTCGTGGTAAACTGTGCATACGAAACACTGTGTCGTGACGCCAATTCTCTCGGACGCGTATTTACCGAGTTATCAGCGAGTTAACTTCCGGCGAGTCACTTAGGTATCGCTGGAACGATAGATTGCTAAGTACCGCGCCGTGTCGGTTAGCCGGTTCGCGGTAAGAGTAAACTTTTTTCCTATCGTTCCTAGATGATTTTAAACGTTATATTCGTGGTAAACTGTGCATACGAAAAAGTGTGTCGTGACGCCAGTTCTCTCCGACGCGTATTTACCGAGTTATAAGCGAGTTAACTTTCAGCGAGTCACTTAGGTATCGCTGGAACGATAGATTGCTAAGTACCGCGCCGTGTCGCTTAGCCGGTTCGCGGTAAGAGTAAACTTTTTTCCTATCGTTCCTATATGATTTTAAACGTTATATTCGTGGTAAACTGTGCATACGAAACCGTGTGTCGTGACGCCAGTTCTCTCGGACGCGTATTTACCGAGTTATAAGCGAGTTAACTTCCGGCGAGTCACTTAGGTATCGCTGGAACGATAGATTGCTAAGTACCGCGCCGTGTCGGTTAGCCGTTTCGCGGTAAGAGTAAACTTTTTTCCTATCGTTCCTAGATGATTTTAAACGTTATATTCGTGGTAAACTGTGCATACGAAACCGTGTGTCGTGACGCCAATTCTCTCGGACGCGTATTTACCGAGTTATAAGCGAGTTAACTTCCGGCGAGTCACTTAGGTATCGCTGGAACGATAGATTGCTAAGTACCGCGCCGTGTCGCTTAGCCGGTTCGCGGTAAGAGTAAACTTTTTTCCTATCGTTCTTAGATGATTTTAAACGTTATATTCGTGGTAAACTGCGCATCCGAAACCGTGTGTCGTGACGCCAGTTCTCTCGGACGCGTATTTACCGAGTTATAAGCGAGTTAACTTCCGGCGAGTCACTTAGGTATCGCTGGAACGATAGATTGCTAAGTACCGCGCCGTGTCGGTTAGCCGGTTCGCGGTAAGAGTAAACTTTTTTCCTATCGTTCCTAGATGATTTTAAACGTTATATTCGTGGTAAACTGTGCATACGAAAAAGTGTGTCGTGACGCCAGTTCTCTCGGACGCGTATTTACCGAGTTATAAGCGAGTTAACTTTCGGCGAGTCACTTAGGTATCGCTGGAACGATAGATTGCTAAGTACCGCGCCGTGTCGCTTAGCCGGTTCGCGGTAAGAGTACACTTTTTTCCTATCGTTCCTAGATGATTTTAAACGTTATATTCGTGGTAAACTGTGCATACGAAACCGTGTGTCGTGACGCCAGTTCTCTCGGACGCGTATTTACCGAGTTATAAGCGAGTTAACTTCCGGCGAGTCACTTAGGTATCGCTGGAACGATAGATTGCTAAGTACCGCGCCGTGTCGGTTAGCCGGTTCGCGGTAAGAGTAAACTTTTTTCCTATCGTTCCTAGATGATTTTAAACGTTATATTCGTGGTAAACTGTGCATACGAAACCGTGTGTCGTGACGCCAGTTCTCTCGGACGCGTATTTACCGAGTTATAAGCGAGTTAACTTCCGGCGAGTCACTTAGGTATCGCTGGAACGATAGATTGCTAAGTACCGCGCCGTGTCGGTTAGCCGTTTCGCGGTAAGAGTAAACTTTTTTCCTATCGTTCCTAGATGATTTTAAACGTTATATTCGTGGTAAACTGTGCATACGAAACCGTGTGTCGTGACGCCAATTCTCTCGGACGCGTATTTACCGAGTTATAAGCGAGTTAACTTCCGGCGAGTCACTTAGGTATCGCTGGAACGATAGATTGCTAAGTACCGCGCCGTGTCGGTTAGCCGGTTCGCGGTAAGAGTAAACTTTTTTCCTATCGTTCCTAGAAGATTTTAAACGTTATATTCGTGGTAAACTGTGCATACGAAAAAGTGTGTCGTGACGCCAGTTCTCTCCGACGCGTATTTACCGAGTTATAAGCGAGTTAACTTTCAGCGAGTCACTTAGGTATCGCTGGAACGATAGATTGCTAAGTACCGCGCCGTGTCGCTTAGCCGTTTCGCGGTAAGAGTAAACTTTTTTCCTATCGTTTCTAGATGATTTTAAACGTTATATTCGTGGTAAACTGTGCATACGAAACCGTGTGTCGTGACGCCAGTTCTCTCGGACGCGTATTTACCGAGTTATAAGCGAGTTAACTTCCGGCGAGTCACTTAGGTATCGCTGGAACGATAGATTGCTAAGTACCGCGCCGTGTCGGTTAGCCGGTTCGCGGTAAGAGTAAACTTTTTTCCTATCGTTCCTAGATGATTTTAAACGTTATATTCGTGGTAAACTGTGCATACGAAACCGTGTGTCGTGACGTCAGTTCTCTCGGACGCGTATTTACCGAGTTATAAGCGAGTTAACTTCCGGCGAGTCACTTAGGTATCGCTGGAACGATAGATTGCTAAGTACCGCGCCGTGTCGGTTAGCCGTTTCGCGGTAAGAGTAAACTTTTTTCCTATCGTTCCTAGATGATTTTAAACGTTATATTCGTGGTAAACTGTGCATACGAAACCGTGTGTCGTGACGCCAGTTCTCTCGGACGCGTATTTACCGAGTTATAAGCGAGTTAACTTCCGGCGAGTCACTTAGGTATCGCTGGAACGATAGATTGCTAAGTACCGCGCCGTGTCGGTTAGCCGGTTCGCGGTAAGAGTAAACTTTTTTCCTATCGTTCCTAGATGATTTTAAACGTTATATTCGTGGTAAACTGTGCATACGAAACCGTGTGTCGTGACGCCAGTTCTCTCCGACGCGTATTTACCGAGTTATAAGCGAGTTAACTTTCAGCGAGTCACTTAGGTATCGCTGGAACGATAGATTGCTAAGTACCGCGCCGTGTCGGTTAGCCGGTTCGCGGTAAGAGTAAACTTTTTTCCTATCGTTCTTAGATGATTTTAAACGTTATATTCGTGGTAAACTGTGCATACGAAACCGTGTGTCGTGACGCCAGTTCTCTCGGACGCGTATTTACCGAGTTATAAGCGAGTTAACTTCCGGCGAGTCACTTAGGTATCGCTGGAACGATAGATTGCTAAGTACCGCGCCGTGTCGGTTAGCCGGTTCGCGGTAAGAGTAAACTTTTTTCCTATCGTTCCTAGATGATTTTAAACGTTATATTCGAGGTAAACTGTGCATCCGAAACCGTGTGTCGTGACGCCAGTTCTCTCGGACGCGTATTTACCGAGTTATAAGCGAGTTAACTTCCGGCGAGTCACTTAGGTATCGCTGGAACGATAGTTTGCTAAGTACCGCGCCGTGTCGGTTAGCCGGTTCGCGGTAAGAGTAAACTTTTTTCCTATCGTTCCTAGATGATTTTAAACGTTATATTCGTGGTAAACTGTGCATACGAAACCGTGTGTCGTGACGCCAGTTCTCTCGGACGCGTATTTACCGAGTTATAAGCGAGTTAACTTCCGGCGAGTCACTTAGGTATCGCTGGAACGATAGATTGCTAAGTACCGCGCCGTGTCGGTTAGCCGGTTCGCGGTAAGAGTAAACTTTTTTCCTATCGTTCCTAGAAGATTTTAAACGTTATATTCGTGGTAAACTGTGCATACGAAACAGTGTGTCGTGACGCCAGTTCTCTCCGACGCGTATTTACCGAGTTATAAGCGAGTTAACTTTCAGCGAGTCACTTAGGTATCGCTGGAACGATAGATTGCTAAGTACCGCGCCGTGTCGCTTAGCCGGTTCGCGGTAAGAGTAAACTTTTTTCCTATCGTTCCTATATGATTTTAAACGTTATATTCGTGGTACACTGTGCATACGAAACCGTGTGTCGTGACGCCAGTTCTCTCGGACGCGTATTTACCGAGTTATAAGCGAGTTAACTTCCGGCGAGTCACTTAGGTATCGCTGGAACGATAGATTGCTAAGTACCGCGCCGTGTCGGTTAGCCGTTTCGCGGTAAGAGTAAACTTTTTTCATATCGTTCCTAGATGATTTTAAACGTTATATTCGTGGTAAACTGTGCATACGAAACCGTGTGTCGTGACGCCAATTCTCTCGGACGCGTATTTACCGAGTTATAAGCGAGTTAACTTCCGGCGAGTCACTTAGGTATCGCTGGAACGATAGATTGCTAAGTACCGCGCCGTGTCGGTTAGCCGGTTCGCGGTAAGAGTAAACTTTTTTCCTATCGTTCCTAGATGATTTTAAACGTTATATTCGTGGTAAACTGTGCATACGAAACCGTGTGTCGTGACGCCAGTTCTCTCGGACGCGTATTTACCGAGTTATAAGCGAGTTAACTTCCGGCGAGTCACTTAGGTATCGCTGGAACGATAGATTGCTAAGTACCGCGCCGTGTCGGTTAGCCGTTTCGCGGTAAGAGTAAACTTTTTTCCTATCGTTCCTAGATGATTTTAAACGTTATATTCGTGGTAAACTGTGCATACGAAACCGTGTGTCGTGACGCCAATTCTCTCGGACGCGTATTTACCGAGTTATAAGCGAGTTAACTTCCGGCGAGTCACTTAGGTATCGCTGGAACGATAGATTGCTAAGTACCGCGCCGTGTCGGTTAGCCGGTTCGCGGTAAGAGTAAACTTTTTTCCTATCGTTCCTAGAAGATTTTAAACGTTATATTCGTGGTAAACTGTGCATACGAAAAAGTGTGTCGTGACGCCAGTTCTCTCCGACGCGTATTTACCGAGTTATAAGCGAGTTAACTTTCAGCGAGTCACTTAGGTATCGCTGGAACGATAGATTGCTAAGTACCGCGCCGTGTCGCTTAGCCGTTTCGCGGTAAGAGTAAACTTTTTTCCTATCGTTTCTAGATGATTTTAAACGTTATATTCGTGGTAAACTGTGCATACGAAACCGTGTGTCGTGACGCCAGTTCTCTCGGACGCGTATTTACCGAGTTATAAGCGAGTTAACTTCCGGCGAGTCACTTAGGTATCGCTGGAACGATAGATTGCTAAGTACCGCGCCGTGTCGGTTAGCCGGTTCGCGGTAAGAGTAAACTTTTTTCCTATCGTTCCTAGATGATTTTAAACGTTATATTCGTGGTAAACTGTGCATACGAAACCGTGTGTCGTGACGCCAGTTCTCTCGGACGCGTATTTACCGAGTTATAAGCGAGTTAACTTCCGGCGAGTCACTTAGGTATCGCTGGAACGATAGATTGCTAAGTACCGCGCCGTGTCGGTTAGCCGTTTCGCGGTAAGAGTAAACTTTTTTCCTATCGTTCCTAGATGATTTTAAACGTTATATTCGTGGTAAACTGTGCATACGAAACCGTGTGTCGTGACGCCAGTTCTCTCGGACGCGTATTTACCGAGTTATAAGCGAGTTAACTTCCGGCGAGTCACTTAGGTATCGCTGGAACGATAGATTGCTAAGTACCGCGCCGTGTCGGTTAGCCGGTTCGCGGTAAGAGTAAACTTTTTTCCTATCGTTCCTAGATGATTTTAAACGTTATATTCGTGGTAAACTGTGCATACGAAACCGTGTGTCGTGACGCCAGTTCTCTCGGACGCGTATTTACCGAGTTATAAGCGAGTTAACTTCCGGCGAGTCACTTAGGTATCGCTGGAACGATAGATTGCTAAGTACCGCGCCGTGTCGGTTAGCCGGTTCGCGGTAAGAGTAAACTTTTTTCCTATCGTTCCTAGATGATTTTAAACGTTATATTCGAGGTAAACTGTGCATCCGAAACCGTGTGTCGTGACGCCAGTTCTCTCGGACGCGTATTTACCGAGTTATAAGCGAGTTAACTTCCGGCGAGTCACTTAGGTATCGCTGGAACGATAGTTTGCTAAGTACCGCGCCGTGTCGGTTAGCCGGTTCGCGGTAAGAGTAAACTTTTTTCCTATCGTTCCTAGATGATTTTAAACGTTATATTCGTGGTAAACTGTGCATACGAAACCGTGTGTCGTGACGCCAGTTCTCTCGGACGCGTATTTACCGAGTTATAAGCGAGTTAACTTCCGGCGAGTCACTTAGGTATCGCTGGAACGATAGATTGCTAAGTACCGCGCCGTGTCGGTTAGCCGGTTCGCGGTAAGAGTAAACTTTTTTCCTATCGTTCCTAGAAGATTTTAAACGTTATATTCGTGGTAAACTGTGCATACGAAAAAGTGTGTCGTGACGCCAGTTCTCTCCGACGCGTATTTACCGAGTTATAAGCGAGTTAACTTTCAGCGAGTCACTTAGGTATCGCTGGAACGATAGATTGCTAAGTACCGCGCCGTGTCGCTTAGCCGGTTCGCGGTAAGAGTAAACTTTTTTCCTATCGTTCCTATATGATTTTAAACGTTATATTCGTGGTACACTGTGCATACGAAACCGTGTGTCGTGACGCCAGTTCTCTCGGACGCGTATTTACCGAGTTATAAGCGAGTTAACTTCCGGCGAGTCACTTAGGTATCGCTGGAACGATAGATTGCTAAGTACCGCGCCGTGTCGGTTAGCCGTTTCGCGGTAAGAGTAAACTTTTTTCCTATCGTTCCTAGATGATTTTAAACGTTATATTCGTGGTAAACTGTGCATACGAAACCGTGTGTCGTGACGCCAATTCTCTCGGACGCGTATTTACCGAGTTATAAGCGAGTTAACTTCCGGCGAGTCACTTAGGTATCGCTGGAACGATAGATTGCTAAGTACCGCGCCGTGTCGGTTAGCCGGTTCGCGGTAAGAGTAAACTTTTTTCCTATCGTTCCTAGATGATTTTAAACGTTATATTCGTGGTAAACTGTGCATACGAAACCGTGTGTCGTGACGCCAGTTCTCTCGGACGCGTATTTACCGAGTTATAAGCGAGTTAACTTCCGGCGAGTCACTTAGGTATCGCTGGAACGATAGATTGCTAAGTACCGCGCCGTGTCGCTTAGCCGTTTCGCGGTAAGAGTAAACTTTTTTCCTATCGTTCCTAGATGATTTTAAACGTTATATTCGTGGTAAACTGTGCATACGAAACCGTGTGTCGTGACGCCAATTCTCTCGGACGCGTATTTACCGAGTTATAAGCGAGTTAACTTCCGGCGAGTCACTTAGGTATCGCTGGAACGATAGATTGCTAAGTACCGCGCCGTGTCGGTTAGCCGGTTCGCGGTAAGAGTAAACTTTTTTCCTATCGTTCCTAGAAGATTTTAAACGTTATATTCGTGGTAAACTGTGCATACGAAAAAGTGTGTCGTGACGCCAGTTCTCTCCGACGCGTATTTACCGAGTTATAAGCGAGTTAACTTTCAGCGAGTCACTTAGGTATCGCTGGAACGATAGATTGCTAAGTACCGCGCCGTGTCGCTTAGCCGTTTCGCGGTAAGAGTAAACTTTTTTCCTATCGTTTCTAGATGATTTTAAACGTTATATTCGTGGTAAACTGTGCATACGAAACCGTGTGTCGTGACGCCAGTTCTCTCGGACGCGTATTTACCGAGTTATAAGCGAGTTAACTTCCGGCGAGTCACTTAGGTATCGCTGGAACGATAGATTGCTAAGTACCGCGCCGTGTCGGTTAGCCGGTTCGCGGTAAGAGTAAACTTTTTTCCTATCGTTCCTAGATGATTTTAGACGTTATATTCGTGGTAAACTGTGCATACGAAACCGTGTGTCGTGACGCCAGTTCTCTCGGACGCGTATTTACCGAGTTATAAGCGAGTTAACTTCCGGCGAGTCACTTAGGTATCGCTGGAACGATAGATTGCTAAGTACCGCGCCGTGTCGGTTAGCCGTTTCGCGGTAAGAGTAAACTTTTTTCCTATCGTTCCTAGATGATTTTAAACGTTATATTCGTGGTAAACTGTGCATACGAAACCGTGTGTCGTGACGCCAGTTCTCTCGGACGCGTATTTACCGAGTTATAAGCGAGTTAACTTCCGGCGAGTCACTTAGGTATCGCTGGAACGATAGATTGCTAAGTACCGCGCCGTGTCGGTTAGCCGGTTCGCGGTAAGAGTAAACTTTTTTCCTATCGTTCCTAGATGATTTTAAACGTTATATTCGTGGTAAACTGTGCATACGAAACCGTGTGTCGTGACGCCAGTTCTCTCGGACGCGTATTTACCGAGTTATAAGCGAGTTAACTTCCGGCGAGTCACTTAGGTATTGCTGGAACGATAGATTGCTAAGTACCGCGCCGTGTCGGTTAGCCGGTTCGCGGTAAGAGTAAACTTTTTTCCTATCGTTCTTAGATGATTTTAAACGTTATATTCGTGGTAAACTGTGCATACGAAACCGTGTGTCGTGACGCCAGTTCTCTCGGACGCGTATTTACCGAGTTATAAGCGAGTTAACTTCCGGCGAGTCACTTAGGTATCGCTGGAACGATAGATTGCTAAGTACCGCGCCGTGTCGGTTAGCCGGTTCGCGGTAAGAGTAAACTTTTTTCCTATCGTTCCTAGATGATTTTAAACGTTATATTCGTGGTAAACTGTGCATCCGAAACCGTGTGTCGTGACGCCAGTTCTCTCGGACGCGTATTTACCGAGTTATAAGCGAGTTAACTTCCGGCGAGTCGCTTAGGTATCGCTGGAACGATAGTTTGCTAAGTACCGCGCCGTGTCGGTTAGCCGGTTCGCGGTAAGAGTAAACTTTTTTCCTATCGTTCCTAGATGATTTTAAACGTTATATTCGTGGTAAACTGTGCATACGAAACCGTGTGTCGTGACGCCAATTCTCTCGGACGCGTATTTACCGAGTTATAAGCGAGTTAACTTCCGGCGAGTCACTTAGGTATCGCTGGAACGATAGATTGCTAAGTACCGCGCCGTGTCGGTTAGCCGGTTCGCGGTAAGAGTAAACTTTTTTCCTATCGTTCCTAGAAGATTTTAAACGTTATATTCGTGGTAAACTGTGCATACGAAAAAGTGTGTCGTGACGCCAGTTCTCTCCGACGCGTATTTACCGAGTTATAAGCGAGTTAACTTTCAGCGTGTCACTTAGGTATCGCTGGAACGATAGATTGCTAAGTACCGCGCCGTGTCGCTTAGCCGGTTCGCGGTAAGAGTAAACTTTTTTCCTATCGTTCCTATATGATTTTAAACGTTATATTCGTGGTAAACTGTGCATACGAAACCGTGTGTCGTGACGCCAGTTCTCTCGGACGCGTATTTACCGAGTTATAAGCGAGTTAACTTCCGGCGAGTCACTTAGGTATCGCTGGAACGATAGATTGCTAAGTACCGCGCCGTGTCGGTTAGCCGTTTCGCGGTAAGAGTAAACTTTTTTCCTATCGTTCCTAGATGATTTTAAACGTTATATTCGTGGTAAACTGTGCATACGAAACCGTGTGTCGTGACGCCAATTCTCTCGGACGCGTATTTACCGAGTTATAAGCGAGTTAACTTCCGGCGAGTCACTTAGGTATCGCTGGAACGATAGATTGCTAAGTACCGCGCCGTGTCGGTTAGCCGGTTCGCGGTAAGAGTAAACTTTTTTCCTATCGTTCCTAGATGATTTTAAACGTTATATTCGTGGTAAACTGTGCATACGAAAAAGTGTGTCGTGACGCCAGTTCTCTCGGACGCGTATTTACCGAGTTATAAGCGAGTTAACTTTCGGCGAGTCACTTAGGTATCGCTGGAACGATAGATTGCTAAGTACCGCGCCGTGTCGCTTAGCCGGTTCGCGGTAAGAGTAAACTTTTTTCCTATCGTTCTTAGATGATTTTAAACGTTATATTCGTGGTAAACTGCGCATCCGAAACCGTGTGTCGTGACGCCAGTTCTCTCGGACGCGTATTTACCGAGTTATAAGCGAGTTAACTTCCGGCGAGTCACTTAGGTATCGCTGGAACGATAGATTGCTAAGTACCGCGCCGTGTCGGTTAGCCGGTTCGCGGTAAGAGTAAACTTTTTTCCTATCGTTCCTAGATGATTTTAAACGTTATATTCGTGGTAAACTGTGCATACGAAAAAGTGTGTCGTGACGCCAGTTCTCTCGGACGCGTATTTACCGAGTTATAAGCGAGTTAACTTTCGGCGAGTCACTTAGGTATCGCTGGAACGATAGATTGCTAAGTACCGCGCCGTGTCGCTTAGCCGGTTCGCGGTAAGAGTAAACTTTTTTCCTATCGTTCCTAGATGATTTTAAACGTTATATTCGTGGTAAACTGTGCATACGAAACCGTGTGTCGTGACGCCAGTTCTCTCGGACGCGTATTTACCGAGTTATAAGCGAGTTAACTTCCGGCGAGTCACTTAGGTATCGCTGGAACGATAGATTGCTAAGTACCGCGCCGTGTCGGTTAGCCGGTTCGCGGTAAGAGTAAACTTTTTTCCTATCGTTCCTAGATGATTTTAAACGTTATATTCGTGGTAAACTGTGCATACGAAAAAGTGTGTCGTGACGCCAGTTCTCTCGGACGCGTATTTACCGAGTTATAAGCGAGTTAACTTTCGGCGAGTCACTTAGGTATCGCTGGAACGATAGATTGCTAAGTACCGCGCCGTGTCGCTTAGCCGGTTCGCGGTAAGAGTAAACTTTTTTCCTATCGTTCCTAGATGATTTTAAACGTTATATTCGTGGTAAACTGTGCATACGAAACCGTGTGTCGTGACGCCAGTTCTCTCGGACGCGTATTTACCGAGTTATAAGCGAGTTAACTTCCGGCGAGTCACTTAGGTATCGCTGGAACGATAGATTGCTAAGTACCGCGCCGTGTCGGTTAGCCGGTTCGCGGTAAGAGTAAACTTTTTTCCTATCGTTCCTAGATGATTTTAAACGTTATATTCGTGGTAAACTGTGCATACGAAACCGTGTGTCGTGACGCCAGTTCTCTCGGACGCGTATTTACCGAGTTATAAGCGAGTTAACTTCCGGCGAGTCACTTAGGTATCGCTGGAACGATAGATTGCTAAGTACCGCGCCGTGTCGGTTAGCCGGTTCGCGGTAAGAGTAAACTTTTTTCCTATCGTTCCTAGATGATTTTAAACGTTACATTCGTGGTAAACTGTGCATACGAAACCGTGTGTCGTGACGCCAATTCTCTCGGACGCGTATTTACCGAGTTATAAGCGAGTTAACTTCCGGCGAGTCACTTAGGTATCGCTGGAACGATAGATTGCTAAGTACCGCGCCGTGTCGGTTAGCCGGTTCGCGGTAAGCGTAAACTTTTTTCCTATCGTTCCTAGAAGATTTTAAACGTTATATTCGTGGTAAACTGTGCATACGAAAAAGTGTGTCGTGACGCCAGTTCTCTCCGACGCGTATTTACCGAGTTATAAGCGAGTTAACTTTCAGCGAGTCACTTAGGTATCGCTGGAACGATAGATTGCTAAGTACCGCGCCGTGTCGCTTAGCCGGTTCGCGGTAAGAGTAAACTTTTTTCCTATCGTTCCTATATGATTTTAAACGTTATATTCGTGGTAAACTGTGCATACGAAACCGTGTGTCGTGACGCCAGTTCTCTCGGACGCGTATTTACCGAGTTATAAGCGAGATAACTTCCGGCGAGTCACTTAGGTATCGCTGGAACGATAGATTGCTAAGTACCGCGCCGTGTCGCTTAGCCGGTTCGCGGTAAGAGTAAACTTTTTTCCTATCGTTCCTAGATGATTTTAAACGTTATATTCGTGGTAAACTGTGCATACGAAACCGTGTGTCGTGACGCCAATTCTCTCGGACGCGTATTTACCGAGTTATAAGCGAGTTAACTTCCGGCGAGTCACTTAGGTATCGCTGGAACGATAGATTGCTAAGTACCGCGCCGTGTCGGTTAGCCGGTTCGCGGTAAGAGTAAACTTTTTTCCTATCGTTCCTAGATGATTTTAAACGTTATATTCGTGGTAAACTGTGCATACGAAAAAGTGTGTCGTGACGCCAGTTCTCTCGGACGCGTATTTACCGAGTTATAAGCGAGTTAACTTCCGGCGAGTCACTTAGGTATCGCTGGAACGATAGATTGCTAAGTACCGCGCCGTGTCGGTTAGCCGTTTCGCGGTAAGAGTAAACTTTTTTCCTATCGTTCCTAGATGATTTTAAACGTTATATTCGTGGTAAACTGTGCATACGAAACCGTGTGTCGTGACGCCAGTTCTCTCGGACGCGTATTTACCGAGTTATAAGCGAGTTAACTTCCGGCGAGTCACTTAGGTATCGCTGGAACGATAGATTGCTAAGTACCGCGCCGTGTCGGTTAGCCGGTTCGCGGTAAGAGTAAACTTTTTTCCTATCGTTCCTAGATGATTTTAAACGTTATATTCGTGGTAAACTGTGCATACGAAACCGTGTGTCGTGACGCCAGTTCTCTCGGACGCGTATTTACCGAGTTATAAGCGAGTTAACTTCCGGCGAGTCACTTAGGTATCGCTGGAACGATAGATTGCTAAGTACCGCGCCGTGTCGGTTAGCCGGTTCGCGGTAAGAGTAAACTTTTTTCCTATCGTTCTTAGATGATTTTAAACGTTATATTCGTGGTAAACTGTGCATACGAAACCGTGTGTCGTGACGCCAGTTCTCTCGGACGCGTATTTACCGAGTTATAAGCGAGTTAACTTCCGGCGAGTCACTTAGGTATCGCTGGAACGATAGATTGCTAAGTACCGCGCCGTGTCGGTTAGCCGGTTCGCGGTAAGAGTAAACTTTTTTCCTATCGTTCCTAGATGATTTTAAACGTTATATTCGTGGTAAACTGTGCATCCGAAACCGTGTGTCGTGACGCCAGTTCTCTCGGACGCGTATTTACCGAGTTATAAGCGAGTTAACTTCCGGCGAGTCACTTAGGTATCGCTGGAACGATAGTTTGCTAAGTACCGCGCCGTGTCGGTTAGCCGGTTCGCGGTAAGAGTAAACTTTTTTCCTATCGTTCCTAGATGATTTTAAACGTTATATTCGTGGTAAACTGTGCATACGAAACCGTGTGTCGTGACGCCAGTTCTCTCGGACGCGTATTTACCGAGTTATAAGCGAGTTAACTTCCGGCGAGTCACTTAGGTATCGCTGGAACGATAGATTGCTAAGTACCGCGCCGTGTCGGTTAGCCGGTTCGCGGTAAGAGTAAACTATTTTCCTATCGTTCCTAGAAGATTTTAAACGTTATATTCGTGGTAAACTGTGCATACGAAAAAGTGTGTCGTGACGCCAGTTCTCTCCGACGCGTATTTACCGAGTTATAAGCGAGTTAACTTTCAGCGAGTCACTTAGGTATCGCTGGAACGATAGATTGCTAAGTACCGCGCCGTGTCGCTTAGCCGGTTCGCGGTAAGAGTAAACTTTTTTCCTATCGTTCCTATATGATTTTAAACGTTATATTCGTGGTAAACTGGGCATACGAAACCGTGTGTCGTGACGCCAGTTCTCTCGGACGCGTATTTACCGAGTTATAAGCGAGTTAACTTCCGGCGAGTCACTTAGGTATCGCTGGAACGATAGATTGCTAAGTACCGCGCCGTGTCGGTTAGCCGTTTCGCGGTAAGAGTAAACTTTTTTCCTATCGTTCCTAGATGATTTTAAACGTTATATTCGTGGTAAACTGTGCATACGAAACCGTGTGTCGTGACGCCAATTCTCTCGGACGCGTATTTACCGAGTTATAAGCGAGTTAACTTCCGGCGAGTCACTTAGATATCGCTGGAACGATAGATTGCTAAGTACCGCGCCGTGTCGGTTAGCCGGTTCGCGGTAAGAGTAAACTTTTTTCCTATCGTTCCTAGATGATTTTAAACGTTATATTCGTGGTAAACTGTGCATACGAAAAAGTGTGTCGTGACGCCAGTTCTCTCGGACGCGTATTTACCGAGTTATAAGCGAGTTAACTTTCGGCGAGTCACTTAGGTATCGCTGGAACGATAGATTGCTAAGTACCGCGCCGTGTCGCTTAGCCGGTTCGCGGTAAGAGTAAACTTTTTTCCTATCGTTCTTAGATGATTTTAAACGTTATATTCGTGGTAAACTGCGCATCCGAAACCGTGTGTCGTGACGCCAGTTCTCTCGGACGCGTATTTACCGAGTTATAAGCGAGTTAACTTCCGGCGAGTCACTTAGGTATCGCTGGAACGATAGATTGCTAAGTACCGCGCCGTGTCGGTTAGCCGGTTCGCGGTAAGAGTAAACTTTTTTCCTATCGTTCCTAGATGATTTTAAACGTTATATTCGTGGTAAACTGTGCATACGAAAAAGTGTGTCGTGACGCCAGTTCTCTCGGACGCGTATTTACCGAGTTATAAGCGAGTTAACTTTCGGCGAGTCACTTAGGTATCGCTGGAACGATAGATTGCTAAGTACCGCGCCGTGTCGCTTAGCCGGTTCGCGGTAAGAGTAAACTTTTTTCCTATCGTTCCTAGATGATTTTAAACGTTATATTCGTGGTAAACTGTGCATACGAAACCGTGTGTCGTGACGCCAGTTCTCTCGGACGCGTATTTACCGAGTTATAAGCGAGTTAACTTCCGGCGAGTCACTTAGGTATCGCTGGAACGATAGATTGCTAAGTACCGCGCCGTGTCGGTTAGCCGGTTCGCGGTAAGAGTAAACTTTTTTCCTATCGTTCCTAGATGATTTTAAACGTTATATTCGTGGTAAACTGTGCATACGAAACCGTGTGTCGTGACGCCAGTTCTCTCGGACGCGTATTTACCGAGTTATAAGCGAGTTAACTTCCGGCGAGTCACTTAGGTATCGCTGGAACGATAGATTGCTAAGTACCGCGCCGTGTCGGTTAGCCGGTTCGCGGTAAGAGTAAACTTTTTTCCTATCGTTCCTAGATGATTTTAAACGTTACATTCGTGGTAAACTGTGCATACGAAACCGTGTGTCGTGACGCCAATTCTCTCGGACGCGTATTTACCGAGTTATAAGCGAGTTAACTTCCGGCGAGTCACTTAGGTATCGCTGGAACGATAGATTGCTAAGTACCGCGCCGTGTCGGTTAGCCGGTTCGCGGTAAGCGTAAACTTTTTTCCTATCGTTCCTAGAAGATTTTAAACGTTATATTCGTGGTAAACTGTGCATACGAAAAAGTGTGTCGTGACGCCAGTTCTCTCCGACGCGTATTTACCGAGTTATAAGCGAGTTAACTTTCAGCGAGTCACTTAGGTATCGCTGGAACGATAGATTGCTAAGTACCGCGCCGTGTCGCTTAGCCGGTTCGCGGTAAGAGTAAACTTTTTTCCTATCGTTCCTATATGATTTTAAACGTTATATTCGTGGTAAACTGTGCATACGAAACCGTGTGTCGTGACGCCAGTTCTCTCGGACGCGTATTTACCGAGTTATAAGCGAGATAACTTCCGGCGAGTCACTTAGGTATCGCTGGAACGATAGATTGCTAAGTACCGCGCCGTGTCGCTTAGCCGGTTCGCGGTAAGAGTAAACTTTTTTCCTATCGTTCCTAGATGATTTTAAACGTTATATTCGTGGTAAACTGTGCATACGAAACCGTGTGTCGTGACGCCAGTTCTCTCGGATGCGTATTTACCGAGTTATAAGCGAGTTAACTTCCGGCGAGTCACTTAGGTATCGCTGGAACGATAGATTGCTAAGTACCGCGCCGTGTCGGTTAGCCGGTTCGCGGTAAGAGTAAACTTTTTTCCTATCGTTCCTAGATGATTTTAAACGTTATATTCGTGGTAAACTGTGCATACGAAAAAGTGTGTCGTGACGCCAGTTCTCTCGGACGCGTATTTACCGAGTTATAAGCGAGTTAACTTTCGGCGAGTCACTTAGGTATCGCTGGAACGATAGATTGCTAAGTACCGCGCCGTGTCGCTTTGCCGGTTCGCGGTAAGAGTAAACTTTTTTCCTATCGTTCCTAGATGATTTTAAACGTTATATTCGTGGTAAACTGTGCATACGAAACCGTGTGTCGTGACGCCAGTTCTCTCGGACGCGTATTTACCGAGTTATAAGCGAGTTAACTTCCGGCGAGTCACTTAGGTATCGCTGGAACGATAGATTGCTAAGTACCGCGCCGTGTCGGTTAGCCGGTTCGCGGTAAGAGTAAACTTTTTTCCTATCGTTCCTAGATGATTTTAAACGTTATATTCGTGGTAAACTGTGCATACGAAACCGTGTGTCGTGACGCCAGTTCTCTCGGACGCGTATTTACCGAGTTATAAGCGAGTTAACTTCCGGCGAGTCACTTAGGTATCGCTGGAACGATAGATTGCTAAGTACCGCGCCGTGTCGGTTAGCCGGTTCGCGGTAAGAGTAAACTTTTTTCCTATCGTTCCTAGATGATTTTAAACGTTACATTCGTGGTAAACTGTGCATACGAAACCGTGTGTCGTGACGCCAGTTCTCTCGGACGCGTATTTACCGAGTTATAAGCGAGTTAACTTCCGGCGAGTCACTTAGGTATCGCTGGAACGATAGATTGCTAAGTACCGCGCCGTGTCGGTTAGCCGGTTCGCGGTAAGAGTAAACTTTTTTCCTATCGTTCTTAGATGATTTTAAACGTTATATTCGTGGTAAACTGTGCATACGAAACCGTGTGTCGTGACGCCAGTTCTCTCGGACGCGTATTTACCGAGTTATAAGCGAGTTAACTTCCGGCGAGTCACTTATCTATCGCTGGAACGATAGATTGCTAAGTACCGCGCCGTGTCGGTTAGCCGGTTCGCGGTAAGAGTAAACTTTTTTCCTATCGTTCCTAGATGATTTTAAACGTTATATTCGTGGTAAACTGTGCATACGAAACCGTGTGTTGTGACGCCAGTTCTCTCGGACGCGTATTTACCGAGTTATAAGCGAGTTAACTTCCGGCGAGTCACTTAGGTATCGCTGGAACGATAGATTACAAAGTACCGCGCCGTGTCGGTTAGCCGGTTCGCGGTAAGAGTAAACTTTTTTCCTATCGTTCCTAGATGATTTTAAACGTTACATTCGTGGTAAACTGTGCATACGAAACCGTGTGTCGTGACGCCAGTTCTCTCGGACGCGTATTTACCGAGTTATAAGCGAGTTAACTTCCGGCGAGTCACTTAGGAATCGCTGGAACGATAGATTGCTAAGTACCGCGCCGTGTCGGTTAGCCGGTTCGCGGTAAGAGTAAACTTTTTTCCTATCGTTCCTAGATGATTTTAAACGTTATATTCGTGGTAAACTGTGCATACGAAACCGTGTGTCGTGACGCCAG